>VXBR01005912.1:143574-187032 GCA_013400215.1 Cisticola juncidis
AAAACAAAACAAACAAAAAAAACCCCACAACCACATTTTTAGGTGGCTAAATCAAGAATAGGGCTCAGTCTTAAATTTCATAGGAAATATTCTGTCCACGATACTGTGTGTTTGTCACCAACCCAGGGCAGAGGAGCACAATGGAAAATCATATAGAGAAATCATATTGGGATCTTCATGGGTTGGCAGTGAAAGGTAACAGATGGTCTACAAGAAAGATGGAGAGGGACTTCTTACATGGGCCTGGAGTGACAAAACAAGAGAGAAATGGCTTCCCACTGATAGTGAACAGGTTTAGATTAGATATTGGGAAGAAATTCTTCCCTGTGAAGATGCTGAGGCTGTGGCACAGGTTTCCCAGAGAAGCTATGGCTGTCCCATCCCTGGAAGTGTCCAAGGCCAGGCTGGATGGGGCTCTGAGCAACCTGGGATAGTGGAAGGTGTCCCTGGCCATGGCAGGAGGTAGAATGAGATGATCTTAAACGTCCATTCTATGGCCAAATTATGCTCTCCCTTTTCTATCTCCAAAATAAGCTTCTATCTCTTTGGAACAAGCAGAATTTTGAAAAGCAAAATTCCAGCTTTTTATTATTAAGCAAAACATCATCATGCCATTGGATCTGCCACAAAAACAGACTCCCTCCGTGCAAGTTCTTATTCTCATTGATATCTGTGGTACTGTCAATCACAGTGAGGTTCATCTCTCTGAGCTTCAAGCATTTGATGTGGCTGTCCTGGCTTCCAGAGGTAATTAACAGAACCAGAGGCTTCCAGGATGAACCACACCTCCATCAGAATGTGGACAGCTCCCTACACCAGAAACTGCTCCTTGTTTCTGGATGTCATTGAGAGAGCTGAGATGTCATGCTCAAAATTATGTCTAGGTCTTTGCTGTTGACACATAAGTGAAGTAAATCATGTTCCAGTTGCCTTTGAGATTGTAAAGGAATGGTCCAATCAGCTTTGCATCCATGAAGTTATAATTAAATGGTTAATGTAATATAGGCTGATGTCCCTGGCTCTCTGGAGATTTAGGAATTTAAGGTTCTACTCCGGGCATTTCATATCTTCCCTGTCTAATGCTCACGTCAAGAAAAGACTCAAATTGCCAAGATCAACCATTTCATAACGATTTGTCTAGGAGAAAGGATTTCTACATATTCAGTTTAAATTAATGTCACTATTAGGCTGCTATTCCTTTATCCCAACTCTTGTCACACAGTGCAATTATTATTGTTTTGGCAGCATCTTCCCTGAAACTTGAACCAACAAAGTACCCAGAGCCTGGAGCAGGGCCTGATATCTGCCTGCCATCTTGTCACAGCTGCTGCATATTGATTATCAGGTAATTACCCAATTGACATCCTCCCAGCTTTATTGTCTTGTTAAGGAGTTTATCATAAGATCTGTCAGACAATCCAAAAAGACTTCATTAGCATAGCACCAATAATTGAAGACTTCGGATGAGTAATAAAATACAAGACAGAAATTTCTTATCACTCCCTCTTCCTACTTCCCTCCTGGCGTGACAAAGCACAGTAGATCATGATGAAGCCTTGCAAATCTCTTTCCCTTCTCCACCCCAGAGACTCTATCTGATTGTATCTAATTTTGAAAAGGAAAAACTTGCTGAAAGTAAGGGTGGAAATCAGAAGAGACAGCCTTGTTTGTACCCTGGAAGTCAATCCAAACCAGTCTTCTGTAGTCTTGGAATGTATCAGCCAGAAAGATTAATCTCTTTGCAGAACTATTGTGCAAGTAGAGATACTTTGTCTCCTCCTCCTCCCCAGGAAGCAATGGCATCACACAAATCCTATTCAGCAATTTCAAACTAAGTTTGAACCCTTCAGGTTTAGGATGATCATCTTGCAGAGCTCCTTAAGAGTGCTTCACTCATTGGAGTCAATATTCCATACAAGCAACACTCTGGTTCAGCTTTGTGGAATAACCTCAGCCAGGTGTGGTTCAGTTCCATTTATAAAGGAAAAAAACTTGAATCTATCCACTCAGAGCATAACAGGGCACCAACTTTTGATGAGAGTCGCCAAGAAATTTTTGTCAAGGTTTCCCTTTGATTTCTCTGAACAGAACAAAATAAAATCAGCAATGTACTTGGAGCAACCTTGAGGTAGAAGGGAGTAAAAAATTTCCAGAGCTCTCAGGGCACAAATAAAGCACCAGCAAGCTCTGATTCCCTAAAGCAAGACAAAAATCCCGTGACAAGATGCTCTACACTGGGAGACAAAGGCATAAAGACTTACCACTTAAAAGGTGATGCCAGATATAAGTACTATGCTAATAAAAGTCAGATAATGCAGATTTATTGTCTCTCTTGGAATAAAACTAATTTTTTTATTACTACCCTCAAATGTGCTGCAAGACATAGGCCTGTCCATATAAAAAACCCTATCTATAAGCAGCTAATAATTTAAGGGAGATTTAGCATACAAATACACCCTTCACTAACTAAAGGGGAAGGTTTCAAAAGCAGAGCAATTCTTTGTCCCACTCCTCCTGAAAATGAACGAGATTTTTCCCAGGTGAACTGTTGCTTCTTCAAAAAACTTCTGACTGGACAGCAATACACCAAGAAAAAATAACAGCTGAACTACTGTTCACTGAACTACTGTTACTATAGTACTGTGGTAAAACATTTTTTATTAGATATAGGAAAATGAACAAGAAATAAACTGTCTTTGAAGACATCCTTACTTTTACTAGGACATCTGCCACCTTGTTTTGTTATTTTCTGTTTGAATTCTATCTAGTGGAGACCAAAATGGCTTTACATGGAAGTGTCAGTTCAGAATATAGGGTCTTAAATAAGGTCAGGGTACTTTCAGATTCTCAAAGACACCTAACTCTCAATCAGTTAGCTCCAAGCAATTTTTAAGCAATCTGAGAGACTTTGGAGTCTTCATATAGCACTTGGACAGTTTGAAATTTAAACCATTTTGTCTTGCCCTAGATTTTATGCTCTTGGATGCTTGAAACACTTTTGAAGACCACTCCTCTGATGGAATGGATGCCTTTAAAGACTCGAACACTTTCAGAAATGCATCTTTTCTTTACTCTGTACAAGAGTTGCCTACCTAGAGACCAAGAGCAGCAGCAACAATGTCCTGTTCCCACAGACTGGGATAAGAACAGGGATGATTATTAGACACAGAGATCATCCCACTGTATAGGAACAGTGGATTTGACTAAGACAAACCGTGATTCTTCCTGATGCTTTTAGTCCAAGGTAAAGAGCTCTGACCTAACCCTGAAAGGGAATGGGAAAGACTAAAGAACCTAACTGTGGCCTTTCAGTGCCTGAAGGGAGGCTGCAGGAAAAATGGAGAGACCATTTACAACAAATTACACCCCCAGCACAGTTCCTGCAAGGCAGAGAAGTTCTGGTGCAGGAGAAGCACAGGGAGTCACAGACTTCCATACCAACAAGAGAAGCCACAGGCAGAGCATATCTTGTTTTCTTTCCCAGCCTCCAGAAGTCTTCCCTGGAAGTGAAAGAAGACTGACTCCTTCTGACCCTCTTTTGCAACATGGCTTTGAAAGCTGGATGCTAAATCCTCCCCCTTCCTGCCAAATGGAGACATTTTCAGAAGTCACATTCGGTTTCCTGACTCTTGTATGTTTATCCTGCTCACAGGATGATATTTAGCTCCCCATATTTCTTCCCCTCTAGCTGGCCTGTCATCCAAGGGTGTGATTAGTTCATCAGAAGAATGAAAGGCAGTCCAACCTGCCTGAGGAGAGGTGATGGAAAATAGAGTCCTTGCTAACAAGAGCAGCAGGACAAGGGTCACATATTGGTGGAGGTGATGAAAGCTCCTGCAGGTCTGTTTAGTGTGGCTGTTGCTATGAGAGTGAAGAGATTTGCTGGCCCTGAAGCAGAGAGAGGACACAGATGCTGTTTTGTTCTGTATCAGTTACAGATTCTGGTCACTTGTGTAAGTTAATACTCTCCCAACTTCTTTTAGGCTCATTACAGCTCTTCTTCTGTTACAGCTTGGCAACACAGTTCTGCCTCTCTTTCCACAGGGAGAGCACACTGCCTTCTGCCCCTAAGAGGCATGTGGTGGCAAAGAGCAGATTTTAAGCTCTGAATCTGCACTGGTGGGTCTAATTCAAGTTTATTATCTGTTTGGAAGAGAAAGACAAAAATCTCAGGAGTGCTCTCCCATTCAGAGCCAGTCTAAGGCTCTGTTTGTGCTGATGAGAAAATATCTTTGCACCACTATTCTTAACAGGGTGGTGCTGGGCCATCTCCAGCCCTTTTCTGCTGAAAACAATAATACATAAATGGGGAAGGAAATAAGGACTTGATTATTTCTACCCAGGTGAAATAAAAAGATTATAATGTATGAAACAGGTGAGTTCCTGATGCTGTTGAACTCTCTTTTGAAAGTTTGTTCCTACCACAATTAGACTTTGGCTGTTGTTTTTCAGGGCAACAGCACCAGAATCACTGCCCAGAGCATTGCTTCAGAAATTAATTCTATTTCAGGGATGATGACAGATTTTGAAAAAGCCAAGCAAACAATGCTGAAGTGCTGCCCATACTGTGCAGTGCTGTGAGTGCCATATTAAACACTTGGTTAATCAGTTGTAATGAAGGGGAAATGGTAGAAACACACGTTCTGCCTCCCTGTTCAGCCCTTGCAGCACTCAAGGGCTACATCCAGAGCTGAACTCCAGTACAGGACAGAAGCCACCACTCCAAGGACATATGGGAGCTGAGGACCTCTGCTTCATTATCCCCTCAAGAACCCTTTCAGTTCCAAGGGAATATTAAATGAAGGAGGAATTTGAAAACAAGAACATGCAGAGCCCCAAGCCAGGTGCACAGGAGAGAGAGAGAGGCCTGGGAAAGAACAAAAGTCTTCAGGCACTCAGTGATGGGTCCACCAAGGATCCTCAGGCACAGCTTTGGACAGGAATTTGTAATGGATAAGAAGAAGGAAACAGGAGGAACAGGACAATTGAGGATATTTGAGGTGGGCCTGAGGGACTGAACTTAAGGAACATTTAGTGGGTCAGGGCAAAACAAGAGGGAAGGGAAAAATAGGACATTAAATGGTATAAATAAGGGTCAGTCAAATGTAACCTCTCTGATCAGTGTGTTTGGCTGGGCAAGCCTGCACCCAGTCACTGCAGTCTATCCTATATTTTTATTAGAGCCTCTTAAAAAGATATTTTAAAGTATTTTAAAGCCTTTTGCTGTCTCTCTGTAGAATTTCACACTCTGCCCCATGTGTGGGAATGCTCTAAGGACAAGGTGCCAGCTACTGGGGACAGGAACTGACACAGATCAAATAAGAAGCATTTTGGAAAGATTAAGTAGGGTGACATGTCCCTCTGTTTTCTAACCTCAAACTGACTTTTTTGCAACTCGAATTTCCCCACAAAAAAATTATTTTCAAATGCTCTCATGTGACAAATTTAGGTGCTTAAATACAAAATGTTTCAAGTTGTAAAGACCATATTTAAGGACAAAATAGATGGTCTTTTGGGTCAACCCTAGGCAGCAGGTTCTTTTTTCTATAAGATGGTGTGTATATATTCTATATATATAAGTACAGACACACTAATGTAGCATTTAAAACAAATAAACAAACAAACCAGAAAATGATAATAAAGGTAATACCACATTCTAAAGTTTTCGGAGTCCCTATTACGAGGCAAATCATCTCTCCTGAGCACCAGTGGGAAAGGCAACAAGCTTCTCCTACAAGCACACAACAGCAGGGATGGTTTAGCAGCAGACTCTCTAATCCTGTGTCTCTATTGAGAGATTCCTGATTTGAACACCTTTCAGTCAAGAAAGAGAAAAAATATCTTTTCACAGATATGGCTTTATCGAGGCATAATCCCTAATAAAGTAAAAGCCTTGATTTCACAGGGGAAGCAGATAAGGAAACAATGCCCAGAAAGGGTTTAAACAGAGGGTCTTTAATAGATTCCCCAATTCCCTTTTATATTGTGCATTCCTGGCCAGAGAAACATGTGCAGGAGTTCCTGCAAAAACTGGAGTCCATAAGTTTTTCTCATCATCATCTTTCTCCACTCCAGCCTTATTTTGTACTTCTTTCACAAAGCCAACCCTTTAGCAACTCTAAAATTTGTTGCCATAATTTTTTGTTCTGAGATCTTGTGGAGACAGGAAGCCTTCAGAGGCAATCATACACTAATGCCAGCATCAATCAGCAACCACATTAGACAACAAAACCTCTTCCAATATGTCAATACAATAAACAGTGATCAAATTCCACTCAGTGCAGGCCACAAAGCCTTGCCTGTACTTCCTCATGATTTTTACATGACAACTGCTTAAATTTACGGGAACTGTCCTGCCCTGTTCCTAAAGCAAGGAGTCAAAGAACTGTGGGTATTCAGCTAAATAAGCAGCAAAGAAAATTTCCTCCCTTCCCAGGGACAAACACACAGCCATATCATCTAAAAAAATTGATAAATTTCTGTCTTGCTTGAATTTTAACCCAAATCCAGCAGCAGGCAGGCTCAGTTGTGGTGGAACAATGCCTATCCTTTGCTGTGACTAAGATTTCTCAGATTCATTTCAGACATGGCTAAAATGGACTTTTTTTGAGGGAAAAAAGGCTGCTTATACATGACAAAGCACATTCTAGGAGCTGCACACCCCATGCTCCCTGCAAGTCCCATAGTGCACGAGCCAGTCCAGCACAACTTCTGGAGCTCCACGTCCCCTTCAGGAGCCCCTCCTGCCCTGTCCTTCAGCAATCCAGCATCCCCTGAGTCCTGGGGAGGGAGGGTGAACTTCATGATGGAACAGTATGTAATTTTGGCTGCTTAAATACAAATCTCATTTATTATGAAGGCAGCTTTTCCACAGAGATAACAGCTGTGCTGATGCTAAGGTTATAATACCTGCAGTTCATTCCCTTCAGGAACCCTTAACAGTGGCCCAGGTATCCTATTGGAATCTGACCTATATAGATGTCAGTGGCTCTATGGTAAGTCACAAACCTTTTCTCAGCCTGGTTTTTTTTTGGTTGGTTGGTTGTTGTGTTTTTTTGGTTTTTTTTTTTTTTTTTTAATCTGTTTACCAGCATATCCCACAATTCCATTTTCCTCTAGTGACATGAAGAAGTTTCTCTAGGATGCCATGAGCATTCCCTAGTCTACAGAGCCCAGGAACTGCACTAGTAGCATATTTCTTGCATTAAAGAAAAATGAGAGCTCAGAAAGCTAAATTCTCTAAAGCTATCTCCACAGATTCAGCACATCACTTTTTATTTCAGAAGTAAATACTCTAAAATCCAATTTCGTCGCCTACCAAGATTTCTATGCAATATTAATATGCATAACAGATTTTCCTGGTACTGCATCCAGTTCTTATCTTCCCTACCACTGCACTTTTTCCTTATAGAGTTATTGCTTATAGGGGAGAAACTTCTGCCACATAGGGGCTAAAAAAATAACATTTTGATTCCCAAAGACCTTTTGGTAATATGGTAATGCAAACAATAAAAGCAAAATTTTCCTGTGGAGCTTTTCAAGACAGTACTCCCCAGCCATCCCAAGAATTTACACCATAATTTTCTTTTTCCTAATTCAGAAGAAAACACAGAAATGACAGAATTTAAAGCAAAACACAGATGATGCAGACACTTGTCATGCAGCCCTTCTATATGTTTGTTACACCTTCTCATCCTACTTTTCTTCTTCCCAGCTTAGCTAATTTGCTTTGAAACTCTTCTGCTGGAATCTGTAGCATGAATCTTGATTGTTTTTAGAACAAACCATTCTCAGTTCATTTTAAAAATAACAGTTTCTGTCTCCACTGTCTGCAATCTGCAGGAAAACTTCCTTCCCTTCCCTTCCCTTCCCTTCCCTTCCCTTCCCTTCCCTATTCTGTGTTACATTTTTTGTGGGATCTCTCAGAAATTCCTGCCCCACCACCATGCACACATAGCTCTGCAGTGCCTGCACATTCCTTGAGCATTCCCATTGTACTTCCTGGCATCTCCCAGTCACTCCCCAGCAGTCCCTCACCCTCCTCCTCTGGAGGCACTGCCAGGCACTGAGCTCCTTCATCTTTCCAGAGAACATGGGAAAGAGGACAGGGTTGATCTAGGAACTAAAATGGAACTGAACACTGAAAAAGCCAATGGCACATTTCAAACATTCAGACACTCTCTCCAAACTTAATTTTGGCTGTGTATGTAAAAGGTATTAGATACATCAAAGAGCTCCATGTTAGCCCCCATCAAGGGGCAGGAGACCTGATCCAACAAAGCTGAACTGAACTCTGAGGTTTCTACACTAAAGCTCCTCTCAGTTCCTTCTCCAGGAGATGATGTCAGTGCTGTTGGATTACAGGTGGATTACATGCAAAGGCTGCAGGCCAGGGTTTGCTCATCCTCTGATTTTGTCTCAGCATTCTGCACTCAAACAATGTCAGCTGGCTCAGGGCTTACAGGTACCACAGGGGGCAGGCAGGCGAGCCCAGCTCACCTTAACTCACCCACCCTCCTTCCAAAATCCTGAGCTTTATGCTGAATTGGAAATCAACTCACAGAAAAGGTCAGGTTAGAAGGGTTGGTTGTTTTTTTTTGTTTGTTTGTTTTTTTGTTTTTGTTTTACAGCTCATTCAGGAGATCTCTAAAGCTTATAATAAGGATATCCTGATAGTTACTGGATACATTTTGTTTACAGCAAATTGTTGGCTGGACTAGAATTGGAATCCTGTGCATTTCTACCTCTACTTTTAGCAATGTCCTTAAGAAGGACTCCACTGTTTTGGTTTTGAAATGTAGGAATCCATAGCCTTTAAGGAAGAAGGACACATGAATTATAGCAGAACTCACAAAAGTTCAGTGTCCAAATGCTGAGGGGCTCAAAAAAGGGAAGGAAGGGGGTGCAGGTGGAGCACTGACACACTTTTAAAGGCTCAGAGACAACACAGTACATTTTTCCTGTTGATGGCTAGCACTTCTCCATGGTATTTAGAGCATAAATAGGATCTAAAGAGCAGCCAATAGTGTCTAGCAGTGCTTGAACCAGTTACATTCCTGGTGGAAGGACATTCATCACTCTGTAGGCAAATTTAACACATGAGGATGCCTACCCTAAACCCTGGGACACTACCTGGGTACCTGGCCTGGCCTTCCAGAGATCTGGAATTTGATGCTGCCCTTTAAGTTGACAGGATTCCTGTGATTTTCAGGTTCAGGATCCTAGAGTGATTTTAGGTCAGGTTACTGAGAACTGTATGGAATCCTCCTCCCTCTTGCCATTTTCCAGTCCTTCCCACTTCAGAGGGAAGCTTTGATCCGACAAGGATCACAGGCACAAGGCTGATGAAATCCCAGATGGAAGAAGGCCAGGGCAATTTAGCATAATCCCGCTTTGTAACTCACAATGTTTTCCCTAAGTAAATTATTGCTAATTTGATATACCAGGAAACACAGCTGATGCTTTTGAAGGAAAAAAAATCCTCTATTCATGAAGACACAGCACTGCAGGCCACAGAAAGACTAAGTCATGCTTAAGGACCAGCAATCTTAATGGATTATTGGAGCAGTTGAGTTTTCTCCAGGACCACATCTTCCTTGAAAGGTGCACAAGCCAATTAGGCATCACGAGAGATGTGAATAGGCACACAGAAAAAGTAGTAGAGAAGGAAATTTCTATTTAAAGACTAAGAAAAATGAGTGATATGACTGATAGCAGCATTTTTTCTTAAGGTTACCCATCAAAAAATCATGAAGAAATAGAAGTCACCGGCATAGACAAATATCACAGAATAGGTAAACTTGGAAGGGACCACATTGAGTCATCTGGTCCCATCTCTGTGCTGAAACAGGGTCAAAATATAAAGCCTAGATGGCAAGAACAAGAGAAGCTTGAACAAAGACCTCATCTCAAACAGTGCTTCAAACATTTAAATGTTGCATTTAAGACT
Organism: Cisticola juncidis; assembly: GCA_013400215.1. Classification (NCBI taxonomy): domain Eukaryota; kingdom Metazoa; phylum Chordata; class Aves; order Passeriformes; family Cisticolidae; genus Cisticola; species Cisticola juncidis. The sequence continues at coordinate 153,524 of VXBR01005912.1, forward strand.
CTCTGCTTTTGGGTACAAAACTCACAGCTTCAAAATAAAAAAATTGCACACACACACTTCAGCCTTGGAATAACTTCTCAAAACCCAGCATTCCACTTAATTGGAGTTTGTGGAAGATCATTTCTGGAGAGGCAGCTTGTGTCCCCTCACTACAGACCAAATGTTCCAGTCTTTCCTCATCCAAATTTGAGATAGAGATGAATTCATCTTCCTTACTCCCTGTTGTGTAGAACAGGTTGTTCACTAAGTGGAAAAGCCTTCTGGAGTCTTTATTAGGGAAAAATAAGGGACAGAAGCTGACAATTAATAACAGTAAACTCCTGGAGTGACAATGACTGTGGCTCGTCCTCCAAGTTATTGCTTTCCCACCCCCCATACAGATCTGAAATTCATGTTTTTCTGTTTGTGCATGTGCTTTCCATCTGTTATGAAGACAGCAAGAGGGAATATTCCACATGCATTTCTCCCACCATGGAAGGGACATGAGAGGAGCTGATATTCCTATATTGCTGTGCAGCAGCACCCAAAGGCTTTCCTTTGGATCAATATTTGCTGGGCTGGGCTCTCTGTCAGTGCAGAGGCCTTCAAGACCTGCTGTTTACATCTTCAGGCAAAAACAAAATGTAAATGTCTGTACAAAGCAGTCTTGGACTTAAAATATAAGCATTAAGCTTCTTAAGACTTCAGAGTGATGTAGCAGTGGGGACAGCTGAACAGAAGGAGAGTCTTGGGCACTTTCTCAGATAAAACATTCCAACCAACCCTCAGCACCTCTCCTTCCACACTTTTTTCCTACCTCTGTGCATCATTGGGGGACAGCAGCATTCCTTGCTAGGTAAAAAAAAATAAACTCTCTTTATTTATTGCACAACACAGCACCCTCCTTTTCCTTAAGGCAGAGAGAACAAAGCAAAACACCTAAACAAAACAAACCATCCTAGCAGCTTCACAGCAGTAATTGATACACCTTGAGCAGTGTGAACTTAGTGGATAAATGTTAAGTTTATTTTCACTGATGACATGAGAAGGAAAACCCAGAACAGGGAAACAGGGGAAACAGGGAAAACAGTGGAAACCCAGTGATGCAAGTATGTGGGAAGTACATGAGCCACAGAGCCTGGGAAGCTGCTGAGCCCCTCCTGCAGAGCTGCCTCCAGCACAGGAGGGACAGGGAGCTGCTGGAGCCAGAGCAGGGACACCAAGGGCATCAGAGGGATGGAGCAGCTCTGCTGGGAGGAAAGGCTGAGGGAATTGGGATTGTTCAGCCTGGAGAGGAGAAGGCTCTGGGGTGCCCTCACTGTGGCCTTGCAGTGCCTGAAGGGAGCCCACAGGAAAGATGGAGAGAGACTCTTCACAAGGGTGTGGAGAGACAGGACAAGGGGCAATGGCTTCACACTGACAGAGAGGAGGGTTAGATTGGATATCAGGAAGAAATTGTTCCCTGTGAGGGTGGTGAGGCCTTTGCAGAGGTTTCCCAGAACAGCTGTGGCTGCCCCATCCCTGGCAGGGGGTTGTAACAAGATGGTCTTTAAGGTCCCTTCCAACCCAGGCCATTCTGTAAATGTTAAAAAAATACTGATTTTCTGTAGGAGCACTGAAAATATTGGGGAAGTGGGAGCCTTCATCCATGTGTTGTGCATGCTTTAGGAGATAGGGACTGGCTGCATATAAACCTACTTGCTGTGAACTCATTTTACATCACCAGAAAACCCAGCAGGTTTTGTTTGTCCCATGAAGGGGTGTCCCTCTGGTTGCCCAGTCACATCCAGCTCTTACACAACAACAACTTGAGATTAACCTTTGTGACTGGGATGGTGCTTATGGCCTACACTTCCCCAAACACTTTCTTAATGCCCTCCCAATCCTTTGTTATGGGGTCAGTGCAAGAAATTATTCCAATGCCTTCATCTGAGTGAGGCCACCTCACACACAGAAGCCACCAGCACAACTTGGTGATTACCAGGCTCAGTGCTCCAAAGGGCAAGAGAAAAAATAACCCTACAGAGGGCCAGAAAGCCAAATTGCTCATTAATAGGCAGCAGAACAAGCCCTCCCATCCAACTGCTCAGAGATACAGCCCCTCCATTCCATACACAAGCTAGCCCACGTCTACACTCACACATTCATTCCTCCTCAGGCACTCAGATGTATTTTGCTCCTGTGGGTGCTTGTTACTACTAAGTTGCAAAGCATTAGTGGACTTTCCTCCCACCTCCCCATCTTTGACAAAAATACTATTTTTTTTTTTTTTGAAAGAAGTGCTCTCTTCCACCTCAATCTGGTATATTTTTGATAAAGCACGTAGCTCAGCCTTCTTATTTTTTAACTTGGTAGACTCATTTCCATGGAGATCTCTGGAAGGGCAGGGAACAGAACCATCACACTCCCCCCTTCTGCCATCCCCATTTGAGTCTGCAGTGCTTTTTCCACATTTTCTTCTCATCCTCTCTGTTGTTGCACTTGTGCTTGACTAGAAGCTCATGTTTACCACTACAGCACTCCTGACTCATGCAAAATGTGAGATCCAACATTAACACAGTTCATGAGACGGGAATTAAAGAACAGAGAAAACAATGTTTGCACCCTCTCCATCTCACCACCCACTCCATCCCAGGTCCTTCTGTGGCCCCAGCTGAAGCAGTAACTGAGCACTTCAGTGCCCATCATTTGGTGGATCTGTCCCTAAAAAACTCCATACAGCAATGCCTTCATCTATCTATTTAAGTTAGCAATGAACCATCAAGCACCAGAGCCAAACTCTGATATTTATACAGAGACTAAAAAATTTAAAAATATACTTGAAACCTGAAAGATGATTCTGAAATGCCACTACAGCAATTGAATCACAGGCTCTTCTGCAGATGTTGTGAATATTGTGCTCAAAAGCTTTCCAGGTACTTCATGGGTCATCTGGGCCTGCTCAAAGGCACTGAAGGCTGAAAGGCACACAAGGCTGAAAATCTGCATCAGACCTGTACTTAATCTCTCACAGATGTCAGAAACTAAGAGTTGGATTTACCCTGGTTATCTCCAGTGATTTATGGACTCACTGAAGAACTCAGCCAGTGATCTGAACTCCCATTAGAGTCACTGGGGTCAAACTGGTATTTCTGCAGCACGATCCACTTACTGTCTGGTCAACATTTAAGGCCGTCCCTGAATCACACACAGCAATTCCTTTTCCTCTCAGCTGACTGCAAAAAACCAGAGTGAGCCAAATGCAGTGCTCATGGTCTAGGAAGAAGATCATCTCTTGCTCTGAGCAACCTAGTCCAGTGGGAGGTGTCCCTGCTCATGGCAGGGGCACTGGAACAAGATGATCTTTAGGGTCCCTTCCAAACCAGGCAATTCCTTGATTCTATTATTAGGCAATGTTAATTGCTGTAATATAAATTCTCTAATTCACAGTCTGGCCCCCCATTACCATTCACAGTAATGCACAGATGGCATTCACAGGGCATACAAAAATGGAATCCCCAAAACTGGAACCCCCAAAACCTGAGTAGTGCAGTGAAGGTATGCAAAAATTACTTCAGACACTCTTTGAGAGAAACATAAACAAGATTAATGCTTTCTCTGTCATTTGTTCTCCCAACAACAGAATCAGTGTGACTCTGCTGCACTGACCAGCTCAGATCCTCAGGTATTGTATATTAGCCAGATAAATACAAATATATCTAGAAATAACTTCCTACCCACATTGCAGCTCCGACTGCTTCTGTAACTCTGATTTTTTTTTTCTTTTTTTTTGGCAGACTTCAAGAAGCCAGTGAATGTCACCAAATGCTTTCACAAATTGTTTTAACAATCTGGATTCTTATCTGTTAAAAGCTTAAAAGGTAGATAGGCAGGAGGGAGGAGAAGTAAATTGTGGTGCTGCTGAAGAACAGTGCTAAAAGCCAAAAAGGGAAATACACAGAGCCAACAAATGAGTCTTCAGCCAGGTTGTGTAGGAGGATATAACAACCTAATCAGCTCTGAAAACTGGAAACACCAGAAAGATCCTAAACCATACCCAACACTAATTACATTGTGCAGCATTACACAGGCAGACTCTCAAGGGAGGAAGAATAATGACCATCTCCAGGCATTTGGGATTCTTACAGGACAGACATAGGATGAAGAATTAAAAAGGGAATCTACAACTAAAACTGATGAATTTAGGTGCAAAAAAATGGCACAAGTGTCAAAAATTTCCCAATAGTGAGATGTAGGAAACAGCCTCTTGAGAGGTATGAAATAATATAGAAAGCATTCTACAAAAGCAGTCTTAAAAGGAAGAAAAGAGGTTTAAAGGGATGTCTAATGCAGGGATATAGGTCATGTTGTTACTTATAAAATGGTGATACCTGTCATTTTTTTCCAGTATATTCCTGAACTTTATCTTTCATCAGTGACAACAGCAGAGTGAGTGATACAGGAGTCCCTTCAGGCCTCTGTTCTGCAGAAATGTACAGAGAAATTAGGAAAAAATTCAAGAGTTCAATGCAGTCACCATCAGCAGAAGCTATTCCCAAATCAGATCTTGTGTCAATGCACTGAGATGAAACTCAGGGGGTTCTTTTCACTGTCAATCACAGAAAGGCTGATGTTAGCAGGGACCTCTGGAGGTGACCTGGTCCAACCCCCTGCTCAGGTAGGGCCAGCCACAGCTGCCTGCCCAGAACCATGACCAGTCAGCTTGGGAATATCTCTGAGGATGAAAACTCCAAAACCTCCCTAGGCAACCTGTGCCAGTTTTCAGCCACTTAAAAAAAAAACAAACAAACAAACAAAAACCCAACAAAGCAACCACCAAAGAAACATTTTTTGTTCTAGTTTGTGCCCATTGCCTTTTGTCCTGTAGCTGGGCACCATGGAAAAAAGCCTGGCTTCATCTTATTTAGTTACTCCTATCAGATAATTCTGCACCTTGGTAAGATCCCCTTGAGATCTCTCAAGAGTTACAGCACTCTCAGCTTTTCCTCACAGTAGAAATGCTCCAGTCCCTTCATCAGACTCTCTCCAACACATCCATGTCTTTCTTTTACTGGGTTCCCAGCACTCAAGACAACACTCCAGGTGTAGCCTCAGCAGTGCTAAACAGAGGGGAAGGATCCCTCCTTGACTCTCTGGCAGTGACCCTCTTAACAGCTCAGGACACTTTTAACTTTCTTTGCTACCAGAGTGAATTTGGCTCACATCCATCCTGGTGCCTGCCTGGTTCTTTCCTGCCAAGCTGCTCCCAGTCACTCAGTCCCCAGCAAACACTGGTGCCTCTTCCTCCCCAGGTCCACAGGCTTTGCATTCCTCCTTCCTGAGCTCCAGGAGGTTCCTGTCACCCATTTCTCCAGCCTGCCCAGGCTTCCCTGGATGGCAGCACAGCTCCCAAGGAACCAGCCCAGTGTACTCCCAGTTCTGTGTCTGCTGTGGGAATACTCTGCCCCATCATCCAGATCATTAATGAGGTTTTTGGACAGGATTGGACACAGTCACCGCCAGTTACACTCCTCCATTTAGACTTTGTGCCACTGACCATCCCCTTCAGCCCGTTCTCTGTCTTCTTATTTACCCCACCCTCCATCTGCTCTGCTGTGAGGAACACAGTATCAAAAGCTTACTGAAGTCCAGGTGGACAATGTCCAATGCTGTCCCCCTCATCCACCAACCCAGTCATTTTATCACAGAAGGCTGTCAGACTTGGTCAAGCATGAAATCCCTTTGATAAACCAATGCAGCTTCCTCTTGGTCACCTTCCTGTGCCTGGAAAACCTCCCAGGGTGAGTATTTCCATCACTTTCTCCACAGGTCAAGGGGAGTGTGACCAGGCTGTGGTTTCCTGGGCTGCTCCTCCTTCCCTGCTCATGGAAGGGAGTGGGAAGAGTATGAGGATCTTCTTTTCAAGAAAAGAAAGCTGACAAGTGTTTGGCATCTACCCTGTGTTCCAAAGGAGGGAATGTTAGATCCCTCCATATCCTCGGCAACATTCCACTGGTAATCTGAGGACTTCAGTGCCATCTAAATAATCTGCTTCCATTTGAACTTTCCCAAAAGTGATTATTTTTCCCTCCACAAGAACAAAAACATCTGACACGGGTATCCAGCAGCCCTCAGGAAAACAAGGAACTTTACATGCTGATAAGAACACATTATAGTAGGGCAACATGCAAACAAAAAAGGTACCTAGAAAGTTAATTAATTAAGAAAAGGTATCCTCCATCTAAAAGGAATGCCCTTTTTGGAAGCAGATGCTCAGGAGTCTGAAATAAAATCAGACTTTTCCCGACTGCCTTCATCCCCCATTACTTGATTAATTTTCCTCAAAGCATTTGGATGTAACTGAACTCCAACCATTGAATCAGCTACAAAATAAACATGGTTTGTTGTCCTTAGGCTGAGCTGCTGCATCTTGAAATAGTATTCCTGTCGAAGTTAAAGTCTATTCAGAGCAAGAATTATTAATAACTCATTTTATTAACATTCCTTTGGCTGAACTGTCTGGGGTCAGCTAAAAATGTTTTCTTTGGTAAGAAGATATTCTGGAAGAAGCACTGTTCTATCAGCTGAGGGGGCAAAAACAGAGAAAACAAAAAAAAATTATCATCAGCTGGTGTTTTAATTGCTGCCATTAAAAAGCCAGAATTACAGAATGTGACAGGTTTGGGATTTGTTTGTTTTTTTTGGGGGGAAGTTCTTTTTACTTATAAGTCCACACCAAAAATATGTTTTAAATATTTTTATTAGACACCTGAATTAGCAGATGATATCAGCTTAAATGATGCATTTCTTCAAATCTACCTGGAAATGTGCACACAGTCTGTTGCTGCTGGGCAAATAAATATTCATTATCTGCAAGGTGCAGCTATAACCAATGGCACAGCAATTTCTGCAGCATTATTGATCATCAGCAGAGATGACACTTCATGCACCAGGGTATGGAGAGTGAAGTGCTGCCCTGTTTTCTGTCTGCACCAGAACAATGCCACTCAGCATTACCTAACTGGGATTGTCACCTGACTGGCAGCAAGAAAGGCTGGTTAATCACTTTTGTTACAAAGCTCATTAAAATGGGAAATGCACTGCATTAAGTCCTTCCAGTGAAAAACCTTACTTCTTCATGGAGAAACCTTTATCAAAATCAAGTTTCACCTTTCACATAACTCACTGCAAATCTATCTTGAGTACCAGAACAACTTTCACCTTTAGGTGGGCAGCTAAAGCTTCATTCTTCAGGAAAGAAGTTACTCTCAAAACCAGTAGCTGGGAGTTGCATAAAGCTCAATTACCTCTGAGGGGCTAATACTACTCATGGGATTCAGCAGGTTCCCACTAACTTATGTGTGGAAAAGCTACATGCCATCAACAGAACAGAGAGCAGCATCCCACTCATTTAAACACATCCCTGCAGCTGCACAGAAAGCAAGCAGCAAACCAAAAATTGCCTCTGAAATGCCTTCACACTGACTGCAAACCCAACATTTCCAAGAAAGCCTTGATTAAGTCCTGGAGACAAGCCAGATAGAAAATGAAGCACTTCTATGAAAATTATAGTCACTGATTCGTTTCTATTGGCTGCAAAGTTGTTTGTTTAAAAATGTTTCATTCCCACCACACATTTCAAGTAAACAGGTACACAGAAAGCTTTAGGACTTCATCCTTTCCCCTCTCTCCCTATTTGCTTCCTATCTCCCCCAGTCTTTAAGCTTCTTTCAGCAGCTTGCAAATTGGTATCTCCTTCTACCACTGAGGTCACCCCAAAGCCTTCTCCTCTCCAGGCTGAACAATCCCAATTCCCTCAGCCTTTCCTCACAGCAGAGCTGCTCCATCCCTCTGATGCCCTTGGTGCCCCTGCCCTGGTTCAGCACTGAAAGCAGAGGGCAGAGGTGACTTGAGCTGCCTGGCCTCAGCATTTCAGAAGGGGTTGATTTCCCTGCCTGGTGGCTACACACAACATCTGCTACATCAGTTTATCATGGGGATTTTGTTCACCTGCTTTTGAAGCAAAAGGATGAAAGCATTTTCTTGAGGAAGAACAACCACTCAGTACAGTCTGCAAAAATGGGTAGTTTTAAGCCAATTCAACTTAATTCATAATTTATCCTAATTGATGGTACAAGGAGTCTGTCTAAGCCAATGCATGTCAGTGAAAAAGTAAAAAAACCCACAATGAATCACTTAACACATGTGAAATGGGGAAAGAATTCTCAGGACAGTTATTCCTCTTTTGTTAAAGCAAAGTGAGGCCAAGCCCCATCCTAGCACATACACACCCTGCCAAGAACTCAGTCGCCTTTAGAATCACAGAATAGAACCACAGGATCATTAATATTGGAAAAGTTGCCCCAAATCACTGAGTACAACCTTGGAACACTCCCCACCTTGTCAACTGAAGCATTAAGTGCCACATCCAGTTGTTTCTTGGACACCTCCAGGGACGGAGACTCCACCACTTCCTTGGGCAGCCTCTTCCAAAGCCTGCTCACCCTTTCTGTGAAGAAATTCTTTCTGATGTCCAACCTGAACCTCCCCTGGCACAGCCTGAGGCCATTTCCTCTCATCCTGTCCCTGTTCCCTGGGAGCAGAGCCCTCTGCCCCCTGGCTATCCCCTCCTGTCAGGAGCTGTGCAGAGCCACAGGGTCCCCCCTGAGCCTCCTTTTCTCCAGGCTGAGCCCCCACAGCTCCCTCAGCCCCTCCTGGTGCTCCAGCCCCTTCCCCAGCTCCGTTCCCTTCCCTGGACACGCTCCAGCCCCTCCATGTCCTTCCTGTCCCGAGGTTCCCAGAAGTGCCCCAGGGTCTGAGGTGTGGCCCCAGCAGTGCCCAGCACAGGGGACAGTCCCTGCCCTGGCCCTGCTGCCACCCCATGGCTGGCACAGCCCAGGTGCCTTTGGCCTCTTGCCCACCTGGGCACACCTGGCTGTGTTCAGCCTCTGTCCCCAGCCTCTGTCACAGGAGGATGCTGTGGGACATCATGTGAAGCCCTAAATGAGCCTCCTAAAGGACTGGGCCTCCCCTCCTGCCCAGCCCATAACTTTGGATACCCCGTTCTTCTCCCACTCCCCCATTTCCCACCAGCACCACCCATCCTCCAGCTCCATGGTGACGGCATCCACAGGCTGATGAAGCTGCTAGCTGAGTTTTGAGCCAAGCTCAGGGAGCTGCTGTGAGTCACAGCTCAGCTTCCAGAACACCCAAGTAGATTTGGGGCTGTTGGAAGCCTTGGCTGAGCACTTCACACACAATTCAGTCAGGGTGAGCTGGCTGTGAAGCCACATTCCCAGGAAAACACTTTTTTACCTCAGCCCCAACAGCTGCAGCCACAGAGCAAAATCCATGGAGCCAACAGGTTGCAAAGCTCCCTGGCCAAAAACCCAAATTTTCATTTATCTTTGTACAGCCCCCAGAACCAAAAAGCAGCCCAGCTCAAGTGACATTCCTAAGCTAGCTCAGCTTTCAAATTCAAACTATTGCAATCCCTTCTCCTAGATTCACGCTGATCATGCCACAGTGGAGTCCAGCTCTTGCTTCCCCACAGAAAATAGACATATGTTTTGTGAGGTTTTTTCACTCCTAAGCATACCCTGTCCCAAATAACCAAGATCTTGGTTCTTTTGCCTCTGAACCCTATCAGGGCTTTCTGCCATCTGCTGTGTCTGTGACAGATGCTTGTATAACTGACAGATCAAGCTAAATATAAGATATCAACACCCCCATATGCTCCAAACATTCCAAGTTTAGTACTCCTATTGTAAGTGAGGCCTAAATATAGCAAGGTAAACCAAAAACATCTTTTATGTTGAAGCATTCCTAAGACTGTTGACACCTCAGCACAAGTCCTCCAAAGCTTAGCAGGAAAGGGAGGGGACTACATCTCCTGAGGGTGTTATTTGGAGATTTAAAGCATCCTTGCCAAGGCTGTGGCAAACTCTTCTCCCATGTGAGGATACTCTGCTCTGAAGCAGCACAGCTCAGTGTTTGCCACCACAGCTACAAGCCCAGAGTGCCATGGAAGCTCCCTGATGGAGAGCAGCACTCTGCAGGCAACACCAGCCCAGCCCAGGAGGGGACTGACACATTTTTTATTCCTTGTCTTGCTCAGCAGAGGAAAACTGCCCTCTTTTCCAGGGCTCCAGGGACCAACATGGGTAGGAAAGCTGTCCTCTTCCCCCCACCACAGCCACAAGGCTCCCATGTCTGAAGGGATGCTGAAATCAAGGAACAGGGACCCTTTGCTGGCTGAAGAACGCCCAGCAGCACAGGAACTGCAGTCTCTGGAGGGCTTTTCACCTTGAAGTGACTCACAGCACTTCATGCTCTCCAGGGAGCTGCCATTCACCCACCCCAGAACCCAGGTACCCACAGATGGGGAAGCTGACAGCTGCTGAGGCAGGCTGCTGGGGAAAAAAACACTAAACATGGGAGTAGAACACACCACTGGGCAAACAGCATCAGAGAGGAAGGAGAGGCACATTTAAATAAAGAAATATAGTGCCCACACTGAAATTCAGTCAGCTACCCTGTCTTGAGAGATCTGTTGACTTCAAGGAGCCAAAATCTTCTGGGTTTTTGTCTCAAAATCACATTAATAACACAAATATTACACTGTTGCACCACTGCAGTGCCCAGATGCAGTCACAGTGCATCTGGTGAACCAGAGCTACAAATAACACAAATTCTTCCTTCCAAGTTTCACTTAGGAATCTCCTGTTCAGGCACAGTTTATGTGACAATACAAATGGTTTTGTGAATTAAAGTGAACCCTAAACTTCTCACACTGTTTTGAAGTCCTGCTTACTGCAAACAAACCTGTCTCTTCTGACTTTGCATTTCATTTCTGCTGAAGACAGTGACTGAGCTTTGGGTGACTTTAGAACAGAGCCCAAAGGGTTGAACACTTCTCTCCAACAACAGAGAGCTGAATAAAAGCCTAAATGCTGTGCACCATCAATAAGAAATCCTTTCTCACCCACCAGTTCCTAAAATATGAAGAACAACGTGGCTGAATGAAGCAGGGAGGACATTGTGCCCAAGAGTTCTATCTCTTATTTTATGACGGGTCCCACTTCCTCATTTTGATATAAGTTAACAAGCACAAAGTTGTCCATACCCCACTTCTGGAAGTATTTGTGTTCTCAAAACAGCCAAAGCTAGTGACAGCACAAACCCAAAATCCACCCAGGAGAGCAAAAGACAAGGCTAGGCACAAGCATACCTCCAATCCAAGTCAGTCTGAGCCTGGTGCCTCCAGCCAGAGCTGACAGGAGCTATCAGTCTGTATCAGGAGTGTTGTGGGGGCCTCAGGTGATCAGGTTAATTAAGTCCCATTAGTGCCCTCAGGATCATGACACCCAGAGCAGGAGGGCAACTGCAATTTGTAAATGAAGACACAGAGAATTTTCCATATAGGTGGGCAAAATCCAGCTTGACTGGATGATGCACAGCCCTGAAGCCCTCGGCATTCCCCTGTCCCTGGCAGATCCCACAGTGTGACCTTGCTCCTGCTTCATTCCTGGCATGGGAAGGACAGGAAAGGTGATTTCTGAGCTCCAGCCTGCAACTCTCTGAACAATCTGTGATTTGCTCTCTCCCCTGTCCCTTTTTACTCATGTAACCCCTACTGCCAACACAGGAGTGCTGGCTGGAATTGAGGGAGTTTGGGCTGGGGTAATTTTCTTCACAGGAGCTCATACAGGGCTGTGTCATACTTTTGCTGGAAACAGTGTAGAAAACACTGGGGTGGTTTAGTTCTTGCTGAGCAGGGCTTGCACAGTCTTCTCTGCTTCTCACCAGTCAAGGAGCTGAGGGTGCACCAGGAGCTGGGAGGGGACACAGCTGGCACAGCTGATCCCACTGACCAAAGGGACTGCTCATACACAGCACACATGGGGAGGAGGAGGAGGAAGTGGGGATGTTGGCAGTGATGGTCTTTGTTTTCCCAAGTCAGGGTTACAAGTGATGCAGCCCTGTTTTCCTGCAGGAAGCTGAACCATGGGCAGTGGTGAATGAATTCCATGTTTTGCTTTCCTTGCAGCCCATGAGTTTTCCCACTTTCACCTTCTGATTGTCTCCCCATTGCACTGCAGGGCAGTGAGTGGCTCTGTGGGGCTCAGCTGCCACCTGAAGCTAAACCACAACAAGAGGTCATCTAGACCAGCCTCTGCTCAGAGCAGCATCACCATCAATGCAGACCAGGTCACCTGCAGCTCCATCCAGCCAAATTCTGGACATTTCAAAGGCTGGAGTTGTCCAACAGCTCTCCAGATAATTTATTCCACTGCTAAACTACACACATGCTGACATTTTTTTTTTTTCATGCTTATTCTGAACCTCAGTAATCTCACTGGAGACCTCACAGGGTGATTTCTCTGCAATTTAATGTCTTTCCCCTTTCAGATAACTCCCAGCCTTATCCACTGAACTCCCACACTAACACATGCTGCCTTGCCCTTACATTTTCAGAGGTTTATATAGGACATACAGCTGTAAAGCTCCTGTTAAATATGACCTAATTTAGTTCCAAGTTTAGCATTACCAGGACATTATCAGGGGTGGGAATTTCACGGGCTTGTGACTGTGCAGCCATGTGAGTTTATGAAACAGCATTCATGTGCAACATTTTCAGTAAGGCACTCCAGAGGAGGATATTTACAGGGTATCACTGTTTTTTGGGGTTTCTAGGGTCCTGAAAGTTACAGAGCACCATTTGGCTGTCTCACACCAACACAGATTTGTGGTTCTATTTCAGGCCTGCCTGCATCACAGAATGCCCACAGAGCTCTCAGACACCTCCAGCATTATTTCAAAAGCATCACAGAGAGACCATGAAAAAGGTCAAGAGATCTGAGTCCCAGGAGCACCAAGTGCAATGCCAGCCCTTCCAAATATGAAAGAAGCAAGCTAGGCAGATCCTGCCTCTACTTTCTCAATGGAAGACAAAACATCAAAGGCAGCCTGCAAACTGTGAGGCTCTAGCTGCCTTTGGTCGCACTGTGCAGCTCCCTTTGAAGCCAGCAGGACCACAGCAGAAAACACCTCTGAGATGTTGCAGTGGTTCTTGAAGCATTGCTTTGCTTTAGAGAGAAAAAAAACCAAACAAAAACAAACAAACAAAAAACACCCCAAACCATAAAATCCAGGTTGGATTGTGCATTCTGACAGAAGAACAAAATGAATGGGCATAAGGATGAGGAGGTGCCGTGTAGGCAACACTCAGCACAGCACCTCACAGCGCTTCAAAAATTACATTTGGTACATAATTTGGACATAATAAAAGGAATTGTATCAGAGAGCACCAACACCCTGGAGGTGATAAGAGCTCCTTAATTACATCCATGTAAACATCTGGATTTCCAAGGAGAGAAGCAAGAGAATTCGGAATGGAAAGGAGCAGCCTGGAAAACCCAGAGAGAATGACAAAATCAGATTCTTCACTGACCAGGACATCAATGCCAAAGGAGAGCCACACTTTTCAGAACAATCTGGCATAATGAGACAATGAAAAAGTGGATGAACTCTGTTACCTGACATGGCCAAGCTGCCTAAATCCTCTGCAGGGTTTCTCTGTGTGGGGGAATGAGAGAGTGGGCAGAGAGCTGGATTTTGCCAGGGAGTTACAGAAACAGCCTTACAGCCACATCACAAATGAAGTGCCCAGAAGTCAGTGAACTAATTTAAGCTAAAGCTCCTCTGCAGACATAAGGTCCATGTCTACACAGTGCCTTGAATAGCACACAGTATGGATTCTCCAGCTGGCCCCATGTAGGGAAACTGCACAGAGAGAGACCATGCCTCAAATTATTGCACTGATTTCTGGGGTCATCTCTGTTGCAAATGTAGAAGGAACCTGGAACAATTCCATTCAAGTGTGACAAAAAGGACTTCAAGGGCCTGTTTATAAAGAAATTATAACTGCCCTAATTTTACTCCTCTTCTGCTTTCAGAGATCTGCCCAGTCTCTCCCAGACAAAATGTTACATCAAGCTGTGGTAAAAAAGCCAAGGGGAGTGACAGACACCTGCCAGGCACTTGGGAAGAACCCAGGAGGAGAGTGGAGAATTAACTCTCACTACAGGGAAAACTCACAGGAAAAAGAAAAGGTGGGCTCTCACATTTTCCATTGGTTAAACCCTTTCTGAAGATATTTGAATGGCACCATGGATTGCTGAGGATTTTTGCCTCTCACATAAAACTTGTAATTCCAAGATCCCATGCTCAAAGGACTGGATTTGTATCTTTCAGATGTATTAATCAAGGGTTACTCTGAGATAAGATTAAAATGCTCTCTAGAATGGGCAAACAGGAATTCATTGAGCAGCAAATTTCTTTAGGCTTGATCACTATGCTGATGGGATTCCCATTACTAGAAACTTATGCTTACAATCCATGTAAGTCCTAAAAAGGATCAAAATATTAATCATTTTGTCTGGCTGAAAATTATCCATCAAAGCCTTGTTCAAGCCAAGAAATGGGATAAAAATGGAGTTATCTTGTCTATAAAAAACTGATGTTCAGAGAGTCTCTAAAGACTCTGGGATGTCTGTTGACCCCCAGTGAATTCTGTTCTCTCAACATGACAAGTTCTGCTCTCTCCCCCACAGCAAGCAGAGAAAGATGTGGCTGAACTGGAGATGTAGGAGGTGGTACCCTCTGGAAAAACTGAGCCTGTGCTGCAGCAGCTCTACACAACCCCTTTTTGGCAGGAAAACAGTCAGTTTCACAGGTAAGGATTTAATAAATCAGGGAGATCACTAGAATGAAGTCTGCTAAATGTGAGAGCAGTTTTTTCAGTTCCATTTTGCCCACCATAAACAAAAAGGTATTTGTCCATAGACTAGAAGACAAAATAGTTTTTTGTTTGGAGATTTTTTTTTACACAGCCAAATGTTTTCTTCTGCCAACAAGAGAGCTCTTGGATGTGTTGCTGAAAAATTATGGAAAAAAAGAGAAAACTTCTACTTCAAATCATGTTTTTGCTTGTTTGAAAAATCTTTTCAGCTACTTTTTTTCTAGCTGAGAGATTTTTATATTGTTGAAAGTAATTAAACTGAGGAAAGTGAAAGTTCCTCTCTGTTCTACTTCAGCTGGTGGTGCATGAAAACGTCACTATTTCCAGAATATTCTTTAGGCCAAAGTTTCATGTCTCTTCCACCTGACAAGCAGGGAAGTGAGCTCTGTTCTGTGACATGTCTGCTTTGTGTGACTCCAGACCTCTTTATTTTCCCTTATTCTTATCCCAAAACTTCTGCAACAGGGCAAAACCCAACTTCCCTACTTTCACTCCTCAGGAATCAGACCAGGTCAGAAGATTCCCTAAACCAGAGGAATCTAAGCATCCTTTTTTCCCCTGATTCTGCAGAAATTGTTAGTGCCAGATGAGGACCCCCAGCCTATAACTTTGTCCATGTTCTTTTCCATAGACAACGATTGACCAGAACGGGGATCTGAGTGATTTCTAACAATGCATTCCAGAGCAGCATTTGTCCTTTGTGCCTGGATTGCTACAGTGGCAGCATCTGTTTCACACTGCCATCAAATCACAGTGATGTTTCCACTCTCTCCTCAGGCTATGATGAATGTAATTTTCCAATGTTTGCCTGAATCCCACACAGCACTAATCAGCAATTATCAAAAGCAGCAAACACAAATAATTAAGATATTTCCACGGCATGCAGGCACACTCTTCTCTGGGATCTGTGCCTCACACTGCCATGGCTGGAAATTCTGTCTGTGCCACTCAGGAGAAACCCTGAGGGGAAGGGCAGCTTCCTCTCCATGTCTTGACCCCAACTCAAGCAAAACAGTGTGGGTGAGGAATCCAAGGGATTTTCTGTTTTCAGAGGAAATATGGGGTTTAAAAGTGACACCCTCTGTTCCATAAACATCCCTGTATCCATGGGGAAGCCCAACCAGGGGATGTAACAGCATCAAGAACCTTTGGTATCTGACACAATTATGGGTTCTGAAGCAGATCAGCCTGTGCCCTTCACACCCTCACTCCCAATTTCTCCCATAAACAGCCCAAACCCAAGAGATTCCAATCTCCCTTGTATGGACACGTCGTTTCTCAGTCACATCTCCCTGTTTGCTCCAGCCTGGGCTCCTCAGCCAGCCTCCCTTTCTGTAGGGCACTGCAGCCTGGGGCTCCTATCAAACTTTGATGTGGATGATTTATTTCTGCTAATGTGTAATATTTGCTCCTGCTACAATTAGAGGGATACTAAATAAGCACGCTTACATATTCAAGTGTGCTTATCTCAAATTCCCAGGAATAATCAGTGGATCTGTGTGAGCATGCCGAATGGGTGGGAATGCTTGCTGAAAAGCCTACACACCCAGCTCCCCTCTCCTCTCTTCAGCTTATTTTTGCTGCTGAAATCACCATTCCAATTTGGAGCTGCTGTAAAGTGGAGGAGATTACAGGAAATCAGTGAATCTACAGCAGTTCAAACAACCCAAGATCTCTTAATCATACCCCACTATAAACCCAGCAGGTTTGATTTGACCACTGGTCTACCAAAAGTCCAGACCTGAGAACTTCTCTTTCCAGAAGGTGCATCTTATTTAAAACTCTGCTTTAATCTTTAAGTGTGTAAATCTTTACAGAACTGACTCCATTCCAGTATATTGAATCATCAGCAGATCAAACAGGTGTCCTCCATGTAAATAATTCCTTAAAGGACAAGAAACGTGAAAGATTTTGCCTCCAGGTTCTGCATTTTGGGTTTTTTTTTGCTTTGATCAAGGCCTTTTAACCAGAGGAAGAGAGGAAGAGAGAGAGGAAGAGAGAGAGAGGGAGAGAGAGGGAGGGAGAGGGAGGGAGAAAGAGAGAAAGAGAGAGAGAGAGAGAGAGAGAGAGAGAGAAAGAGAGAGAGAGACTCTTGTGTATTTATATATAGATATCAAGGATATTTCTCATTTCTATAACTACCTGTTTAACTTTTGAAGGAAATGCTGACCATCACTTTTTAGGTTTCAAAGCAAATTGTACATACCACAAATCAGACTGCACAGTAGTATGTATCTATAAAGTGATTTGGATGACCATACATGTAAATTCTGCAGGGTTTCTGTGCCTTCTGCAGCATCCAGTGCTAGAGGACAGCCTACAGGGCTGCCAGTCACACAGCCTGGGACAAACTCCAAGCTCCTTATCTGGCATGGATGTGCAGGGATGGGCCTCCAAATGCCTGTCTGGATTCACAGTTCCTCGCGATCACACTGCCCCACTTGTGATCACACATCCCACAGAGATGATCAAAGGACTGGGAACATCTACCATATGCTCTAGGAGAGGCTGGGAGGGTTCCTGGAGAAGGGAAGACTCAGGAGGGCCCCACCAGTGAGGATAAATCCCTCATGGGGCAGGGTGTAAAGAAGCCAGAGCCAGACTCTTGTCAGTAGTACCCAGTGACAGGCCAAGAGTCAGTGGGCATGAACTGAACAAGGAATTTCACAGACATAAGGAAAATGCTGGGTTTGAGTGGTGATTGGACAGTGGAACACATTTCTCAGCGAGGTTGTGAAATCTCCATCCTTGGAGCTGTTCAAAACATGACTGCACCTGGTCCTTTGCAGCTGGCTCCAGGAGACCCTGCTTGGGGCACAGAGGTTGGGCTAGAAAATCACCAGAGATTCCCTCCACACTCAGCATTTCTGTGATTCTGTGCTACTGCTAAGCAAGAAAAAACAATTTTCAATATCTGGCCCAACATAAATGAAAACACCACCTGACAACTACAATTATTTGTTAAAGAGTGTGAAGATGAAGTATTTACAGATACCATCCATTCTGAAATTGGGAACACAAGGAAGTACAAGGGAAAGGGTGGGGAGGGAGGCAAGAGGACAGGAGAGCAAGGACGAGGATGTCTTGCACTTTAACCACTCTTTAAAATTTTTTCTCCCTCCTAAGAGGGCAAAAGTGACTCCCTGAGCCACAGACCAAGGTGTCCATGTGGCCCAGGGCTACAGGACAAGTACCATGATCTTTGGAGACCTGTGGAGAAGGGGAGCACTGGGAGAGGTCTCCAACTTACCCCTCATGCTGATTCTGCTCCAAAGGCTGAAGTTCAGGCAGCCACACAGACTCCAAGAATTCCCATGTGCCCTGGAGTCTGGGACACTGGGAATTCCCTCTGCCTCTGTGCCCAGGGACTTTGCAGAGTCAGGCAGTGATGGAGGCAGTGTTGGTACTCAAATTTTCTCAGAGTAAATTGTCATGTGTGTTGAACAGCAAATTTGTAGATGTGGGTTATTTTATGTGGCTTTTTATCCTGAAGACTGGGAAGGCTCAAACAATTACATGGAAGGCTGGAACTTGCTCACAGCTCATATTTATGAGATGAGAGGCATTCACCAATCCCATTTCCTAGCAGACACAAACTTGCTGCTTCTACTGAGCTTCACATCATGTGGCTCAACAGAAACTGTGAAAGAGTGCAGCAAAGGGTGAATCAGTCTTCTATTCATGCAATAAAAAGTATTGCCTGGAAAAGTTCAAACAAATGGAAATAGCAGGACCTTTTTATGTCTCAGTTTCCTCATCAGTCCCAATCTCA
Organism: Cisticola juncidis; assembly: GCA_013400215.1. Taxonomy (NCBI): domain Eukaryota; kingdom Metazoa; phylum Chordata; class Aves; order Passeriformes; family Cisticolidae; genus Cisticola; species Cisticola juncidis. Next base: position 172,057 of record VXBR01005912.1, read on the forward strand.
TCTTCCACAGAGATGCTGCTCACACAGGTTGTAAATAAAATGAGTCAGAGGGCTTTTCTTCCATTTATCCACAAAACACCTGCCTCACCCCAGATGTTACTGAATGGAAATAATCAGAGAGGGCTTTGTTTTAAACACTAATCACCAAGATTATATTAAAAAAGAATAAAAATGCTTGGTTTTACTCATGTTTTTGATGTAGTCACACTCTGGGATCAAGGGATCCATTTTACTTGGTGCTTTACACCATCAGTTCCTGTCTTGATTGGGTGACAAAACACAAGAATTTCATCTGGACTAACCACAGAACATCACTCAAGCAACAGCATCTACTGCCTTCCCACATGTCATTGTGAATGTAATTCCTGCTCAGTAACATATTAAGAGGTGCTGAACTCCACAGGAATTTAGGGCACTTGGAAAGATCAGCTCGGAAATGCACGAGGACTCACAGACAAATGCCCTCAATTGCTCCTGGCTGCCATAAGCAGCTTTTGTACTACAATTTCATGGCTGTTCTGTGCTCATTCACTTCACTCTGCTAATCTCACAGGCCACTGGCTTCCCCAGAACCCAGCCCATTTAAACCAGCTGAGCATCTAAGTGGTGCTTAGTCTCCTTTCCTGATCCAGAGACTTTCAGTAGGAGCTGAATTCTGTTCCATGGCACCATCCTGTAAGGAGTGACAGGACAAGGGGCAAGGGCTGCACACTGACAGAGAGCAGGTTTGGATTGGATATCAGGAAGAAATTGTTCCCTGTGAGGGTGCTGAGGCCCTGGCACAGGTTGCCCAGAGCAGCTGTGGCTGCCCCATCCCTGGAAGTGTCCATGGTTGGATGGGGCTCTGAGCAACCTGAGATAGTGGAAAGTGTCCCTGCCCATGACAGGGAGATGATCTTTAAGGTCTCTTCCAACTCAAACCATTCAATGATCCTCCCTCACTCTGAAACAAACAAAAAAAAATCCCCTAGGATGTATCTAATAACTTTCTGTGTGATGTAGAGGAGTTGGTCACATCCTACCAGCCATGATGCAATGAAAAGATGCAGCTGTTTAAATTGCTTTGTCATCATCACTGCTCATCACTGTTTCACCATGGACAGTAAGAAGTCTTGAAGCTGGGTGTAAGTTTTGGTGCAATTCACACTTAAATTGAGGAAACTCAATTGATCATGTTTCTAGAAAAAAAAAAAAAAGAAATCCTGGTGTGTGTTTTTAACGATGTTCTGCACAAAGTGAGATACACAAGCAGACTTGAAGTATCACAGCAGAGATTTACTGTGAGAGAAATAAAGACTTCATTCCCCTACACTTCCAGATAATATTTATCTGCAGGAGGTTTTAGGTTCTCTTGTAAAAGCAAATAAATCCTAGAGCATATTAACTTCTACAACAGTAAATCATATTTTCTGATACTGCTACAGTAGCTTTATCACAGGAGTGTCAAAAAGTTCTGGAGAAGAATAGGAATTAACAAGTTTGCTTGCTCTGTATATGTCTCCATGAAAGCTGACCTTTTCCATGTATTTTAAATGGTATAAAATTAATTCTCTGTCTTTTACTCATGTTTTTCATAAACTGTTCCATATTAGGCTCAAATCTATGCATAATAAAAGAGAACAATTCAACTCTTCACTAGAACAGCAAAATAAAGGATGCTCACATCTTTATTTCATTGCCTTAATTTTTATTATCCTAAAGCACAGACTCTGTGTAATCACAGAACACTTTCCAATCACAGAACACCAACACATGAAAATATACTTGGTGTCACTTTAACACATCTCTCCTTTAAAAGGGGTGGGTTTTTTCCTACTTATTGTACTACATAGGCAAGATTCTTTCCTTCTGGCCAAACTGAAGCTCTTATTTATGTAAAACCTTATCAGATGTGAATAGGAAAGGAAGACCCTGAGCTGATTAGTTCAGAAGAAATGAGTTATGTTGACTTGCACCAGAGCATTTTTTATTTTATTTAGGAGCAATGAGGGGTTGTGTGGACACACACTGATCTGTTCTGAGCTGCTCTCTAGCATTGGGGGATTTCAGCAGCCTTTTGAAGGTGTCACAAATGAGTGAGATCAGACACCTGCAGGCCAGGAGAGGCACACCCCAGTCCTGTCAGACAGAATGCAGGCTTTGAATATTCATTAGCAATAGGGGCTCTATACCCTGCTGTGATACCCAGCTTCCATTTGCTACCTTTAATTAATAATTGAAGGTATTGACTGCCATCATTTCCAACAGCTTTACAGGATCCTCAATAAATAGATTGATACCCTGGATTAACACAGCACAGCCTGAGCATCCCCAGACCCTTGACTGGTCTAAGGGACTGACACAAATCTCCCTTCCCCTTTCTGAAACTCCTGACACAGAACATGGTTTTTCTCCAACACTGAAATGCTACCAAAGGATGAGAGCAGCACATGAAATATTCACAGGGTAAACAGACACAGAGCCAAAGCAGACCAGAGCAGAACTCCAGGCCTGCCCAGACACCAGGAAGGCTTCACAGTTTGCACTGACACTGAGATCTTATTGCATTCCTCATCCCAAGGTGCTGTGCTGGAGATCAATTCAACATTACCCCAGGAGGACCAAAGCAGAGGGTTCCAAATCTCCACATACAAACATACCAAACCAAACCAGACCAAACATACAGACTTGCTGGAGACTCAGCAAAAGCTTCACACAAACTGTGTGTTTTTGACAGACTAGCCACAGGACAAAAAAAGGCAGTGGTCTGGTTTATGCCACCTTTATGTCTCAAACATAGGAGGATAAATAAAAGCATAAAGGAAAAAGGTGCAAAATGTTAAAAGCCAAAATGCCAGAAGCCAATGTGGCATGAAATCCACAGGAAGACATGAACCCATCATGATTTATTGCACAAATTTGTTCAAGACAAGGAAGTTTGTGTCAGAGCAGTGTTTTCCTCACAGGCAAAAACATTTCCCATTTGATGTTTGGAGCCTTAAAGTGAATCCATCCTTCTGTTGAACTAAGCAACCACCCAGGGTGACTTTGGGGTCTCAGCTTAGCAGGCAACACCCAGTTCCCCCTCCAGTGACCAGTTGTGGGTGTCACCCCAGAAGTGCACAGCCCTCTGAACACCACCCTGTCACTGAACAAACCCAGCACCTGCTCCTGCAGTACTCACATCTTGCCCTCTCCAGGATTTAAATATTAAATACTGCATGAATTTAAAGCCTCATTAACAGTAAATATTCTTCTCTTGGAATGCCAGCCATTTTTTAATCATCTAAATAATCCTAACAAGGGTATGTACCCTAAGTAGCAGGATCTTTTTTTTTTTTATTTCTTCTTCTAACTTTTCAAATTCTGTCCAAAAATAAAAATTGCAACTGAAACATCCAAACTTAATGATACTAATTGAAGCTGCAGGTGTCATGGCAGAGGGAAATAAGCATATCCATGAGTATTTCAGGAACATTTGCAAGTGATTTATTTGCATTAAAAACCACAGCAACAGCCAAAGTCCAGCATATCAGGTTTGTTTGGCTAAATAGAAAAGCACCTAAGGAGAGCTATATCCTTGAAAGATGGATTTGGCTTTTTTGGGGCTGAAGATGAATACTGGAACACACTGAAAACAAAACAGAAGACTCAAAGAAGAAGGCAAAGATTCATCTAAACACCTACCATTGCCTGAGGGATTCCACTTGAAGGCAGGACCCTGTTTCCAGTCTCAGTTCCCCCCATCAGTCCAGAATGTGTCATGACCCAGCTGCCACAGGGAACTAGAAAATCCTTCATTCAGAGTTTAGTGCAGAATTCTGCATGCAGATTTGTGTTGAGAATGGCCAAACAGCAATGAGCTAAACTTTCTATAAATTAAAAAAACCTTTTTTTTTTCTCCCTAACCTGAAAAAAAAGTATTTGAAGTCTATTGTGTGTTCTCAGTATTCATGACAAAAGAGCTGAAGGATCCATCTGGGTATCAGCCTAGGAGATGTGGGACTCTAAATCCCACCTCCCCTGTACCTGGGTTTCACTCAGCAAAATTCTTATGTGAACTGAAAACAGGAGAGGGAGGATGAAAAAGGCCATGAAATGCCCCTGTCCTTGACCTGTCCTCCTCCTGAGGATCAACCAGTGCTTTTTGTGCAGCTTTCCCTGTCACTACTGCAGGCTCCCCTGCTCCAAAGCCAAATGTGCTCCTACCTAGTGAGAGGAGGTCACCAAATATACCATCTACAATTACAGTTCCTTCTGCTAGCTGTAAAAGGTTTCTATTCAAGAGTCGCAATTGTCTTCTCCTTGCAATAAAATGTGCGGTATTTTGGGAAGCTCTTAAGGAAGCTGAGTGGATTGAAGCATTGTTGTGCTAATTAAAGCTTCTTTGATTTTCCAAAGCTTAATCTAACACTCTGTGAAGTGAGCATTTTTACAGCAAGGCCAGCCATGGGAGATAATGCAGCTCCAAAAGTACCTGGGAGAAGTCTTGAGCACAGAATGTTTCTCATCTTCTTTTTTCCACTGACTGAAAAAGAGCACGAAATCGTGGTGTTTTACAGCCTTTTGGGGAAAAAGACACAGCCCTGTTTGCTCCCAGGTTACTTTTAAGTGCCTGTATTTGGCTGTGGCAGGAGGGACAGCCCTGACTCAGATGTCTGATCTGCTTTGGCATTCAAACCATCTGATCTAAAGCTCCAGCCTTGAAGGTACCTGCTCCAGATGCTGCAGAGGGTGGGAAACTCTTTAACACTGGGGAAGGGTGCACCCATCAGAAAAATTTGGGTTTTGCTTTCAGAGCTAAAAGTTGTTTTACGGTTTGGAGGGGTTTTAGGATTCTTATTCATTGAAGAATAAAGCCCTGGTTTCTGCATGGCAAGAGAGTGTATAATTCACACCTGAGATCCATGGGATTCCATAAAGCCATTGTTTTGTAGCCATTAATCAAACAGCACATGAAAATTGACCAACTCCCGAGATTAACTGCCAGATAAATCAAATTTATGTTGAAATCATCAATATTATACAAAGAAGGTAACAGGAAAATTACCCCTTGTTACTGAATGGACCCAGTCCCTCTTTGTATTGAAAGTCTGCTGAATTATTGCTCCTCTTAGAACACACTAGCCAGAGCAGCTGAAGAAGAAAGGAATTTATCCCATGGATCTTCATTTCTGTTACCTAAGCTATAACTGCAGAGAGACTATTTTTTTTCCCCACTCAGTGTAGGATGCTTTAGAGAGAATCTATACAGGAGGTGGCTTGATGTAACCAAAGGAAGGATTCTCACTCACATTTGATCTTTTTGTAAATTATGAAGTATAAAATACAACCTAGGAGGATTTGCATTTTTGGGGTAAAAACCCCACACCTTTATTTTTGAGATTAAGTAAGGAATTAACAGAGATTCAACTAACCCAGTACACAGTGTTGGTTGATTGGGTATTTGTTGCATTGGTTTTGGTTTGGGTTTTTTTGTTTGGTTGGTTGGTTGTTTTTTTTTGTTTGGATTTTTTTCTTTGGTTGGTGGGGGTTTTTTTTTTTGTTTGTTTGTTTTTTTTTGGTTTGTTTTTTTTTTTGTTGTTGTTGTTGTTGTTGTTTGTTTTGTTTTGTTTTGTTTTGTTTTGTTTTGTTTTGTTATGGAGTGATTTTAGAGGGCAAACTCATATCCTAGAAGCTGGTCCTGAATGAACAAAGTTTCAACAGGAAATAACAAGAGCTTTGCTAGGAGCAAATGGGAGAAGATTGCTGTAGAGACCATAAACAAGCTTTTTTGGATTTTTTTTTTTTAAACACAAGAAAGGGAAAAGAAAGAAGCAATGGGACTTTAGACACACCTAGAGCCAGCAAAACTCAGTGACAGTGATCATCACCCCCTTGATCATCACAAAACAGCCAAAAACAGACAAACAGCTTGGACCAGACCCATTTAAGATAACTGCAAATCCTTACTGACAACTCAAGAAAACTATTTCAGACAGTTTGTAAATGATATTCAATCAACTGAGTAAACATTCAAAGCTATTGATGAACGAAGATTTAATTGACAGAAGTTTTTCTCGACCAAGAAGGCAAAACAAGTCAAGCAACAAAATCACTGGACAGGCCACACAGAATGTTCTGTCTTGTGTAAGGTCAGGATATTTTCACTTCATTTCACCAATGTGGGATCAGGGCTCTGTGTGCATCCCACTGTTGGAACTGCCCCTACCTCCTGAAAAACCCATCTCTGGGTGGACCCTCAACACACAACAGCTTTGGCACAAAATAATGAGCGTTTATGTCATTGCCTCCTCTGTGTACAACACAACACCAGGACACTGAAACATGCCTTGATAAAGCAATTTTCCACAGAAAACAACATCAAGTCACTTGGATTTGCTGACAGCCAACCCAACCCAAAGCCCATGGTTGGTCACACAGTGGTTTGAAACCTGGTAACAAGTCTGCAATTAGATAGTAATGTTAATTACCAGCCACAAACCTCGAAGAGTGCAATCAGTGTCCATGGCCAGTGGGTTTAACCTGATTTTGAGTTTTGGTGGGACTGAGTAATGTCTCAGAAGTGGGGGCAGCACAGTTGGGCCCCAGAGCATTATTCAGGGCTGGGTACAAAGCCTGCAGAAGTCAAACCTTTGGATTAATTGCACTGTAAAGCTTGAGTTGACATTTACAAGCCTCTCAAAGCCCACAGCCACATTTCCCAGTCACTACATTGCCACTTCTTATACCACTCAGTAGGAAAACCGTCAATAAAGCAACCATTCATTTCAGACAGAACTGGCCAATAGTGACAGCAGAGAAACCAGACTCCAGAAATAACCAGACAGAATAAACCTGAGTAAGATCCTTAAAAATTATCTTTAATTGATGCCAAGTATGAACAGATGAACGAGTACAGAAGCAGGTAAAACTGCATAGACGAAAACTATGCATTTCAAATAGTTCAAGAACTCATAGCATCAGATGTTCTAAAAATGGGTAAGTCAAACAATTTCATTACTTGGAAGTAAAATGAGCTGTAATGTGACAACGAAGTACATACTTGACCCAAAATATAAGAGATTGGTAAATGGTGGAAATAAGTACAGCTGTGTCAGCTTAAATGGTTTGTTGCCCTGATGGTGCACTTTCATAAGGAGACTATTCAGTTTATATATTTTACATTGGCAATATTTGATCTTGAAAGTCAGAGGTATGTCTGAGAGGCCATTTACAGTTCTATTGACAGCTGTTATTTATTCATTTCAAACCAACATACTGCAAAACCCCCAGTGTTTTACACGTAAAGGAAAGGAAAAAAATATTTCATCATAGCAGGTTATAGGTAAGGGTTTGCTGAATTTAGTCATAAAAATATCATTTTTACTTTTGTACAAAAGTAAAATATACATTTGATCCCAATTACATTATAGAAATGTCACTGAAACAATAACATGGATCAAAGACTGATGCACCTAAAGGAACTGAATGCAGCGTCTTTTATTATAGAAACTAGAAATGGAAGATGATTTATTTTATATATAACTTGTAGTGACATTTGCTAGAGCCTGTGAACAGGTGAAATATACAGAATTACATAGATATTAACAGAAACCTTGAGACAAATTTCAGTTAAGACCTCAGTTTTGTTTTATTTCCTGTGAAAATATCAAAGCATGCTATGCCTTGACAGCATAAATTGTTGACCTCACCGGTGGCAAGTTCACCTGTACTGAGTGAAACTGTAGAACACCCTGAAGTTTCTTTTTTTTTTTTTTTTTTTTTTTTTTTTTTTTTTTTTTTTTTTTTTTTGCAGATACAAATACTGACACCTTTAAGAATACTTGATAAGCATTTCAGGAAAAAGAAATTCCCTACACCTGATTAAGTAAAGCCAGAACAACAGAAAACAGTAAAAGAAACTCAGCCTGAATTAAGTCCAACCAAAATTGAAGTGTAAGTCCCTGGTTAAAGCATCTCAGAAAAGGAGCCTGTTCCAGACTTGCAGGAGGCAGGTCTGGGACAAGCTTGCCCTGCTGTGCAATTGCAAGGACATCTCTCCAGTCCCGTCCAGCTCTGCAGCTACAGAGGCTAAATCACACCTTGGAGCTGACTCTGCATCCCCGTGGGTCTGAAATTACTCTGAGGATCACTGGCATCAGGCTGCTGGAAGCCTACAGGATCAGACCATTCCTGGAATAGCTGCAGTACCTCCCTCTTCTTCAGGTTACAGGAAAACATTAATCCAGAATGACACCCCTCAAGCAGCAGTTATAAAGGTTTGGAAAGGAATACATTCTCTCCATGTATTGCATATGTTCTCAGAAGATTTTGTTCTAAAATACGCCTTTCTTTCCACCTTTTTCTAATATATTTCAGATGTTCCTGACCTAGTGTTAGTTGTGTTTTATTTAATAAGTTTGCATATAAGAAACTGCACTGTTCAAGTGTGGACTGTGGAAAAGTGAAACTCGCCCTCAGCTCCTTAAAAAGCAGGTTTTGAGGTTACACTTGGGAAACTTCCTGCATTTCTGCCTAATGAAAACGATTGTCCCTTAGTAAAGAACAAGCCCTGTCAATGCAAGTTGCCGCCGCTCCTGTTGCCAGTTTGGGCTGCTGCAGCCCCCACTGAATGATACACAGCTGGTTGCTGAGAAGGGCCTGATCTCTGAAATCTCTGCGTGGGCAAAAACCCCTGCTGCAAACAAGAGGACTTGGGCTGAATTTTGTCCTGTCTCCAGTGCTTTGTTCTGTCTCACAAATGCTTGTCCCTGTGACCAGCAGTACATCAGGCTACCACATGTGCAGTTTTGTAAAGTGGAAATTCATTTCCTTGGGCCACAGCTGTTTTCAGCTTCCCCAAAGGCAGCAGGGTGGATTATCCTCACAAAGTTGTAAACCAGGAACAAAGGGAGGGACTCACCAGAACTGGCACCAGGCTCAGGTGTTATATTTCCCCTCAGTAAGCCAGGCTGTGAATCTGCAGCACTCATGTACCAAGATTTTTGGGGCACAAGGACACCCCCTGCCCAGTGGGGTCACTTCCAGTACATCCAATGATTACTACAGGCTTGTCTGTCTGAATGGACTTGTGAGGCAGATGAGGTAAACTGCATTAAGCCCCATTGTGTTCGGAATTAAAGCAGCCTTAATTCAATTCAGGTTACTTCCCTTTCAAAAAGAATGACTCCAAATCAGATTAAGGCTGCTTTAATACTGCAACAGAATGTCCATGCTGGGCTTTAAAGCAGTTTAACAAATCTACTTTAGATGCACACCTTTCATTAATTCGGATTAGCTTTCCTGAAGTGCCCGGTGAAGGTAAGGCTTAGCAGACCCCATGCAGGGAATCTGCATGGGTTTGTTAGGATGCTGTGAACTCACAGCCTGGCTTACTGCACCCTAACTTCCTCATGAAGGTGACGAAATCCAGTTTATGACCTTTGCTGGAGCTGCCACACCGAGGGTTTGAGCTGTCAGCAGTCCTGCAGCAGCCCCGTGGTTCTGTGAAGGAACAGGGTACAGAGTCCTTCATTTTCACCCTCACCCTTGCTCCTCTGCCTCTGCCTAGTGCTCCAGAGCTAAGTATGGTAGAACCAGCTGGGGAATTCTGGCAGGGATACCGGCCCATGGGATTCCTGCCCGCTGACTCTCTGCCTCATTCCTGCCTCTGCACTGCAGTGCACTGCTGCCTTGCCCTTGCCAGGTAAATTCCCTCACCCCTTTCCCTGAGTGGGTGAAGGAAAAGCTGCACAGGACCAGCTAAGAAGCACAGAGCAGCACAGAGCAGTGGGTGGGAGAGGGGGCTTGGGGAGTGACTCCTTCTGCTGGAAAAGCTGCCTTCCCTCAACAAACCAGAGTCTGCAATATCCACTGGGTTCCCTGCCCAGCATCGCTTCCAGGAGGTCCCTACCAAAGGAATTCTCTTGACTCTTTCAGAGAAGCACTCCACTGGCCATCAGCTCATTTCCAGTCCTCTTCCAGTTACATAAAAAAAAATCCTTAGAGTCCACATGTGGCAAACAGAAACAAAAGGGCCAAAAGAATAAAAAAAACCCCAAAACCAAGCTATAAAAAGAAAATAAAGAAACAAAGAAATTTTAAAATGATGCTTGCTGATAAGAACAGGCAGTTTGTTAAGTGCACCTTCAGGCCCACAAAGACATTTCAGCACTTCTGTGTAAAGGGAGTAAGAACCTTGGTTTTCTTGTTTATTTTTTTGTGTCAAACTTGTCGAAAATGCGTGCCTATGCTACATGAGGTTAATTCCTGTACTCCATATGGTTTGAGATCCTTTGCAGTGAGCTATAAATGGACAAAGCAACATTCAGGCTCCCCAAACCACGAGTTCTCATGATCCGTCCCGGTCTCCTGACCAAGAATTGCTGCATGCAGCACTTTTCTCTGTGCATAAGCAGAATGATCATCACTCTGCACATTAGATAAAGGTGTGCACAGCTGGGGCAGAAGGTACCCGAGTGGGGCCTCATCTCCCAAATGCATCCTCCTGATCATCGGTCCCATAGCACTGAACTGATTATTGCTGTTTAGTTTAGTCAGATGGTGGTTTTATAAGCTGAGTGCAGCATTCAAGTCCATTTTGACATCAGAAGTCATATCCTACGATTCAGGAGTTTGGGAAGATCAGGACCACTGGAATTTAAGGGGGAGAGAGGTGTACAGTGGGCAAGGGCTTGAGCAGGGGACAGGAAAGAAGCTTTACAACATCTACCTAGAGGATGTAATGCCCTGTTTCATCTGATGCTTTGCACTTCTTGCAGGAGTTAGAGCTCCCTCAGTTCTTGATCTGTCTCACCTCTAAGATTCACAGAAGTCACACAGTGAGAAATAAAGTCAAGTCTTTCTGGAAACCTGGCAGGTCAAGCTTGTGCGTAACTGCAGAGTTAGGGTTGGTTTTTAACTCTAAGTGCCTCGATTTTATTTTATATATACATGTGTCTGCATACGTATGTGACGCACACAGGAGCAGACATACATATATATATATTTATACACATATATACATATATCTGAAAGTTAGGGGAGGAAAGGATCTGTACAGCGTGGAAGGAGATGTGTTCAACAGCAGTTGGCCACATGCTGAGTGCAGAATGAAGATCCTCAACTTTGTCCATTTGAAACATCAAGATTAGTGCCTACATTCTTTCAGATCAAAGGTTATTATCTTCCAGGGCCTAGCAGTCAAGGCTGGCATATTGCAGAAGATACCTTCTCCTAGCATTGCTTCCCTCACCAGGAAATGATGGAAGTAGAGTAAGACCAGGGACCAGGAAGAAGATCATGGCTCAAAGGCTGTGATGGGATCTAAAATCTGAAAGGGGATGGAGGAGACAGGGATGGGAGGGCCCTGCAGAGCCTTTCCCATCTACCTGCTGGGGAATCTAAGGTAAAGAAGAGCACAGTCCTCCAGTCTGGTTGCCTGACTGGGCGATGCCAGGGCTCCTGTTCCTCCTGAACCCTGCCCTGCAGGAACACACTGCCAAAAAACCACCTCAGGGAAAGGGCAGGCAGATACAGTGATAGCAGTAATGCCTCTATGAACAACCTGGGGAAACCTGAAGCCTTGTACAACTATTGTTATTTGGCAGAAGCCAATGCAAAGCCCTGCAGCATCAGACTGCCCAGGGCAGGAAAGTATTCCATGGGCACTGGTGGTCTCTTCCCACCTCTTCTGCATCCCTCTCACTCACACCTGATCTTTCTATCCCTAAACCCTTCCATGCTGTGCCAGTGGAGAGCACAGGACACTCCTGACAGTGGACTGACTCCTTATCCATTCCCTCAGGGTGCTGATCCACTCAGTTCCTGGAGGCACTTTCAGCAATTTTGGGGGGTGTAAGATAAAGGCACTGCACAACTCTCTCAATCAGTCTGCTGAGTCTCTTCAGTGAGTTTTGGGGGGATACAAAAAAAGTCTCAACTGATGACTGCAAAAGAAACCAGCTGCTGCAATTTGGATGCATATAATAGATAAGTTTCATTTACATTCTGAGAATGCACCAAAAAGCATGCATCTGCATCTTTCATCTATAGAGGATACTAGGTTTTTAGGTGTTGCTCTATATAACTTGACTTCCTAATTTTCCATATAGCTTTCCCTTTAAGGGATGGGATATGTTCCTTTCCGACAACTCCTGGACAAAAGCCAACACATTTCCCTGAGCAATGCAGGAAAACAATCAGGTTTCTCTAATCAGTTCATTCAGGCCCTCAGTCTATCAAATGTATTTTTTTTATTTTTATCATTACCATTATTGTTGTTATTATTATCATAATCATTATTATTATTATTATCATTGACTTCATGCACTAATTAATTCAAGTTACACTTTAATCAAATAGGCCATAATGCTGAATATTTGAACATGCTTTGATCTCCAAAAGTTATTGTTCCCATTTGACTAACATACTCACTTAAATACAGTACTTTAAATTACTAGTCAACGATTTAATAAATTAAGGAGTGCACTTCTGGTGAACGCAAATCAAAAAGAAAAAGAAAAGAAACAAAAAAAAGAGAGGAGAAAGGACCTATTTTTAGAAGATTCAGTTCAAACGAAAGCTTATCCGCTATTGTCTGAGGTAACGTTTCAAGCATGCGATCATAAAATAAATAGTATCAAATTCAGACATGCTTATATTAAACTCCATTGTGCTATCTTGCAACAGAGGGGCTTAAAGTTTTGTATCCAGTTCTGAACGGGGACTGGGGAAAAGTGTGTTCCTATCATCTGCATGTGAGAGAACTTAGCAGCATTGCAGATGTTTTGTCTTCAGTTTTGTTTGTTTTAGGATATTTCTTCTATGGACAGCAAAAGAGACCAGGCTTAAGAAGGTTTTTTAATAAGGTGCTGTGTGGATCTGTAGGTTGGAAGGATGGAATCTTTCACAGAGGGGGCGGAAGGAAAATTTGCACTCCTTCATAAACACCACGGCAAATGCTCGCCGCGGGTTTTGGCTGATCTTTTTTTACTATTATTATCTGATGCACTTTCTTGCAACTGTGCAGTTTCGCAGAATATTTTTACTGGAATCCATGCATATGCTTAATAGCTCTAAAAACTGTCTTGCTTAGTTTAAGATAACTTTATCCAAAAAGAAAAAAAAGGAAAAAAATAAAGAGGACAGGAAAAGTTTAGGTCTAGTGTCATAATGGCTTAAAACTAAACTAGTTGAAATGGTTATCATTTACCAGGTGGAAATTTTTTTTTTTTTTTGAAAATAAACAAAACTTTATCTTTCATGGATCCTGGAAGCTTCTTTATCGCAGAGCAAAGATTTGCAATGCAGCAATGCATTTACGAGGTAAATAAAGCATTCAAAGACTATCAGTAAAGCATCTACAAAGTGTGACTGTGTCACTAAAGTCTTCAAGCTGTGAGTGGGGACTTTGTTTTGTTTTGTTTTTGTTTACACATCAGTCAGCAGCTTGCTTTTATTAACGCAGTTTTGGTTGGCTACAGTGCAGTTGCCAGTTCTGAGATTAGCCTCTCTAAAATTGTCTATGCTATTATTCATATCCTCTTCGATTTCCATGTACTCAGATTTGCTGATTGTGGAGGAGCTGCGGCGACTGAGATCACTGTCAGATGCTAAATTAGGGGAGCTAACGTGAAGTAACTGAGCCTGCTCTTCCCCTTCTGTTTCTCGGTGGTAGAAGTAGTTGAAGTTGGACACGATGACAGGTACAGGCAGGGCAATTGTCAGCACGCCAGCGATGGCACACAAAGAGCCTACGATTTTGCCTCCAATTGTCACAGGGTACATGTCACCATATCCCACAGTGGTCATGGATACCACCGCCCACCAGAAAGCATCAGGGATACTTGTGAAATGAGACTCAGGTTCTTCAGCCTCAGCAAAATATACCGCACTAGAGAACAAAATCACCCCAATGAAGAGGAAGAAGATTAGTAAACCTAGCTCTCTCATACTTGCTTTGAGGGTCTGTCCCAAAATCTGGAGGCCCTTAGAGTGCCGGGAGAGTTTGAAGATTCGAAAGACTCTTACCAGTCTGATGACTCTCAGGATGGCCAAGGAGGTGGCCTGCTCTCCTTTCTGAGTCCCCTCCCGCTCGGCCATCTCCGTGCCCAGGGTGATGAAGTAGGGGATGATGGCCACAATGTCAATGAAGTTCATTATGTTCTTGAAGAAATCAGTCTTGCTAGGGCAAGCAAAGAAGCGCACCACCAGTTCAAAGGAGAACCAGATGATGCACAGGGTCTCCACGACAAAGAAGGGATCTGTGAAGATGTTGGATTTGTACACCTGGGTGGTGTTGTCAGTGCGGTGCACCGTGTACTCCTTGTCCTCCTTGAGCTCAGGTAACGTCTCTAGGCAGAAGATCACGATGGAGATGAGGATCACCATGACAGAGACTATGGCAATAACCCTTGCCGGCCCAGAGCTCTCTGGGTACTCAAAGAGGAGCCACACTTGGCGCTGGTACTCCCCCTCCGGCAAGGGTCTCTCCTCATCTTTAATGAATCCCTCATCTTCCCGGAACTTCTCCATGGCCTCCTCGCCCAGCTCATAGAATTTGATCTCCTCAGAGAACATGTCCAGGGGGACGTTGACGGGCCGGCGCAGGCGCCCCCCGGACTGGTAGTAGTAGAGGATGGCATCGAAGCTGGGCCGGTTGCGGTCGAAGAAATACTCGTTGCGCAGGGGGTCGAAGTAGCGCATGCGCTTCTTGGGGTTGCCCAGCAGCGTGTTGGGGAACTGGGCTAGAGTCTTGAGCTGCGTCTCGAAGCGCAGCCCCGCAATGTTTATCACCACGCGCTCACAGCACTCGTGGTCGTCGTGGGCAGCGGGCTGGTAGCTATCCTGCGGGTGGCCAGGTAGCGCAGAGGTCTCATCCATGTTCTCTCCAGCCATCACGGTCATGGTGGCACACGGGAAAGGGGACCAAGGGGCTGGGGAGAAGTGAGGGAAAGGGAGGAGGAGGAGGATGGAGGAGCACAGAGAGACCCAGGGCGGTTCAAGGGTGGGGGG
>VXBR01005912.1:189039-240237 GCA_013400215.1 Cisticola juncidis
GATGCGCGCTGCCCCCGGGCCGGCCGCCCCCGCACGCTGCGCGCCGCGCCCCCGACGCAATGCGGGCGGCCCCGGGATGGGGCTGCGGGATGGGGCTGCGGGAGCCGGAGGGATCCCGGGCAGCCGCCAGGGGAGGAACTGACAGCCCGGACAGGTGCGCAGAGCAGCCGCTTCCCGAAGCGCAGAGGCACGGCGGGACAGCGCTTCGTCCCCCGCAGATTCCCCGGCACGGAGCGGGGCCGCACATTCCGCACCGAGCCCGGCTGCGCCCGCAGTGCCCAGAGCCCCATGGCCCCGGCCCCCTATACTGAACGGGACTGAGCACCCGGAGCCCCCTGGACACACTCGTGGAGCCTAAATCCCGAGTGGAGTGGCTGGAACTGGGAGGGTTAATCCTCAGGCACGGACAGTGCCCTTTCAGGCTGCTTTGTCCCACGGAATTCGTTTAATTGATGAATCACATAACTTCGAGATGGAAAAGACCCATTATGCCATCAGCCGGCC
This sequence comes from Cisticola juncidis, assembly GCA_013400215.1. NCBI lineage: Eukaryota > Metazoa > Chordata > Aves > Passeriformes > Cisticolidae > Cisticola > Cisticola juncidis. The sequence continues at coordinate 189,544 of VXBR01005912.1, forward strand.
TCCCGTGCCAGCACAGGATTGCTCCCCACAGTATATGATCACTCGCATTATATAAAAGGCTGCTGCTCACTCTGTCGGAGCGGGAGCGGTGATCAAACACAACCCGTGCCTGTGTAATCTGAGGCACTCCAGAGCTCAGTAACACCAAGCCCGTGTTTAACAGACCTGGTCTCATTAGCTTTCCACTGCATAATACATTATCTTCACTTAAGATCATCACCTCGGCGGTCCAAAAATACTTAACCACCTGACCTCCCTGGTGGTTTCTGTATCTTCTTCCCTTCCCTTTACTTATGCCCAAGTTTTGTTGTTTGGGATGAGGTTTTTTGAGGGTGTTGCGGTTTGTTTTTGATTTTTTTACTAGGGTAAAAACCATTCTTAAATCCTCTACCCCTGGCAGTGCTGCGATCACAGCTACTTAGCATGTTGCATTCACCAGCCCTGTAGAAACATAAGTGGAAAGAAAAAAATGGATTTCCTGTCTAGCCTGGTACAAGGGCGGGTTGTGCTGTTGTTTGGTTTGGTTGGGGTTTTTTTTGTTTGTTTTTTTTGGTATCACATATGCTGAAAGTTCTGTGAGAAACTTCTGGTGAAGTTCTGAGCAAGAGAGAAGTCTCTTTCTGCCATTCCCAGGCAAAACAATGAAAACACGAAACAAAAAGTGAGGGTCTTCTTCCAGTGAAAAATGAAGCACTGTTTTCTGTCTGAAGTTCAGCAGCTGAACATCAGCACCCAGCCCTGGACCCTGCAGCCCTGTGAAAACTTAATTCCCCGCAAAGAAAGAAAGGCTGTCCCATCACCTCAACAGCCTCTGATGGCAGTGAGTGCCACGCCTGGGTGACACGGCTGGCTGCAGAGCATTCCAGGAGCTCTGCCTTCGGTGCCCTGAGAGCTGCTATGCAGAAAGAACTCTGGAGTGAGCCCTTCCCCTCCCCCGGGACTTAGTCCCCTGTCCCAGCCCAAAGGATGCTCCACAGCAGAAATGCAGATCTGACAAGCAGAGGCCCGGTGCTGCTCTGCCCTTGGCTTCCTGCAGGATTGCAGGCAAGGCTATACATTCTGCTTTTGCATCTGGAAAACAGGACTTAAAAGTGCTTCCTCTGCCTGTCACAGCTCCTTAGGCTGCTGGTTTCTGAGAGCTGCCTTAGCACAGCAGAACCTCTATCCTCTTTGGGAGCTGTGTGCACACCAGGCACAGAAATTAAAAAAAAAAAAAAAAGAGGCGTGATAGCAACCTTTGTTTTGTTTATCTATTGCAGCAAAAGGACAAAGTGAGATATTGCTCTTCCCCCTCCTCATTTTGAATAGCTTTGAACTGTGGAGTTTCTCTTTGCAATCCAGCTACCATTACTGACAAGCAGTCACGCTGGAAGCGAGGGATCTTCTAAGTGGGCTGTTAGCCACAGGGTCAATAAAATCTTGTTAAAGTACACAGACTAATGAGCAGTGTAACTAGGGCTTGCAAGAAGGTCATATGTTACACATTATAGTGCTAAGTAGCTTCAATTAAATGTTGAGGAATGGAAGGAGAATCCAAATTTTTGCCTAATTCAAAGTCAGGCTGCTGCTGTTTCCTACCTTCTCTATTAAAGAAAATGGCCAGCAGCAATCTAACTGGTAATCCCCCCAAAGAGCCACACTGAGAAGTTCTCTTCAGGAACAAAGCTTTTCATGGGAAGATTAAAAATTGCAAAAAACTTTAAAGCTTCTTGTGGTGGGAAATCTGGTGGTACTGTTGTGATGAAAAAGAACAGCACTGTTCTTTTTTTGTTGCGGTTTTGTTTTGTTTTGTTTTTTTTAAGAAAGAAAGAATCGAGTTGTTGATTAAAAGTCCTTGGGTGTTGTGAGGATTACAAAAAAGATTGCATTGAATGAATGTGAATCTGAAACAGGATTAAAAAAATAAGCATTGGTTTTACACAGAGAAGCAGGCTTTAAACACTGTCACCAGGGAACCTGGAAAATCCTGATTGAAATCAATGGATGCAGAAGCACAGTGGATTTTTGAGCATGGCATCCTTCCTGTGAGTGTCTTGAGTGGCCCCCGAAATTTCCTCACCCGAAAGAGACATTTTGTGTGATAAAAACCTGTGTGAAATCCAATGGCAAAGGATGTCCTGGTTGTTTGAACACTATGGACCCTGATAGGCACTGTAATCCCAATCCATCTAAGCCTGGAAACCAACCTGGAAACATTATAGCTCCATTTTGAGCTGCCTAAAGTCACCTATGAGTTGTGCAGGTGTCACCACACACCTCATTTCATGGCCTTGGGAGGCAGAGGATAAAGTGAGATGTTCTGGTCCAAATTTGCCCTGCAGAGGCTCTGTCAATCACTCTGGTTCATGACATGGAAAGAATCAACAGATGGAATCAAAGGTGAACTCGTGGTGTTGACAGTTGGGTTTTCTTCCTTGAGGGGAGAAAAGAATCCTTTAAAAGCTTTTAATCTTTTAACACTGATTTATGAGCCTTGCTAATATCCTTCAGTATTATCAGGTATTTTTTGTGACTGGGATAATCAAATATCATGCTCCAAAGAATACTGGTAGCTGATGGGAGATGACAATGACTTTGGTTCCCTCTTGTATCATTTCATTTTTTGTCCTGTTCCCTTTTAAAGCCTTAAATATGGGCCCTCTGTGATCAAAAAAGCCAGGGAGTAGACCCAGTCCTGTTGCTGCACAGAGGAAAGAGGAGAGCTTGGGAGTTATCCCTGTGAAGAAGGAAGCAGAAACTGCCCTCACTCATATGATAATTGTGCCATTAGGGCCAGCCTGCAGAGAAAAGATGTCCCTGCCTTGACTCTATATCCCACATCAGTGGGTTGGAAAGGCACAAAATGTGGCAATAGGAGAATGGCTGGGCAGGGAAAAACAGCAAATGTTCTATATTAGGTTGGGGTTGAGCTTTCTTCTGTCCTCCTCAAAAGCAGCTGTATAATCAGATATGGAAACAAAGTGCCAATCCACCCCTGAGCATATTCACACTTTTAACACACAGGACTTTTTTCTTAACTGGAGACACTTTTGGCTTCCCATAATTGGATGACTTAGTACAAGACTTTGTAAAAGCATCACAAGAAGAATATATTTATCAAGAGTGCTGCTGGCCACCGAGTATGATCCTGTAAAATCCCCAAAACAATTGTTGCAGTGGGTCCTTGCAATACACAATCAGAAGTCATCTTTGGGAAGTCTGAGTTTGCTCCTGTATGAGTTCATTTGCAGGATGATTCCACCCTATTAAAAAAGATTCTGACACGTATCTAAACAAAGCTCCACCTCATATGGCATTGAGCTGCCCAAGAGTGAATCAGAAAGTGATGGTGTTTTTGAAATAAGTCTTGTCATGAAGCCTCAAGCTTGAGGCTGAGTGGTGATGAGTGATGGAATCACATAATCACAGAATGGTTTGGGTTGGAAGGGCCCTTGAAGATCATCCCTTTCCATGCTCCTGCCATGGGCAGGGACACCTTCCACTATCCCAGGTTGCTTCCAGCCCCATCCAGTCTGGCCTTGGACACTTCCAGGGATGAGGCAGCCACAGCTTCTCTGGGAAACCTGTGCCAGGGCCTCCCCACCCTCACAGGGAACAATTTCTCCCCAGTATCCAATCTAACCCTGCTCTCTGTCAATGTGAAGTCATTCCCTCTTTGTCCTGTCACTCTAGACCCTTGTCAAGAGTCTCTCCCCATGTTTTTTGGAGGCTCCCTTCAGGCACTGGAATGCTGCAATGGGATCACCCCAAAGCCTTCTCTTCTCCAGGCTGAGCAAACACACCTAGTGGAATTCTCCAAGAGAACAAAGCATGCCTTAGGAACCCAAGATATAACAGATACTCCCAGTGCTCAAATCATTTACCAGTCCTGCCATGGCCATAACCACAGCTACCCTATAAAATCTGAGCTGGGTTTAGCCCTAGCTGGGCTGCAAGGTCACCTGCAACAGAACTCCAGGAATACTCACTAACAGCAACATTAGACTGCAGCAATGGGACTTAGAGTTTATGGCATTGGATATTTTAAGGCCAGTGGACAGTTGCAAGCTCTTGATGAGTTGCCATGAAAAATAGCAGATTATCACTTGGTCTTATGATAAAGGACACTCAGAAAGACCATCCATCACTGAGGAAGACATGTGGAGGGAGAAGTCCTCATGGGCTTCATTTAGCCTTCCCAAAAAGTGTTGCCTTATTGTTTAAGCCGGCTGTTGCCTGTCTCAAAAGCTGACTGCAGACCTGAAATTCAGGCTACCAAAACATGGCAGTGTGTTGGCACTCTCAGTGTTACTGAGGGAAAATTCCTGGAAAGGACAGATGAAAAGGAGAGATGTGAAGAGACTTACAGAGAAAGGAGCAGAGTATACATCAGTGGCAGTGAAAAAGAAAAACAAGAGGTATCTGCCTAAAATGAGAATCTACGTTGATGCCAAACCAGTGTCTACAGGAGTGAAGTCACCAGTCTTCAGCAGTAATAGAAGTCAGGCTCAATTAGGTGTATCAAACTCAAAAGTATTAAGTGTTTCTTATGAGTCAGGGCTGATACAGGGCAGCATCTTACACTGGATCCGTGATAATCTTTATCACACCTGGCAGAATGTGAATTCTGGGATCCTCATCATGTGTGCTCCCAGCAGAAACTAAGACATGCAGTGGAGGAATTCCCAGGCACCAAGGCAGTGGCTGAGGGCAGTTTCCACTGGAACTAGAAGTGTTGAAGGAGAAGGAGCCCCAGCCATGATTCCAGACCCTCAGAACAGTGTATTAGACTGAATGCAGATAAGCTGAAGCTTTCAGAGAAAAGTGACATCTATGAACTCTTCAGTGTTTCCAATTATACCTCAAAAACCTTAGAGCCCCAAAGCAAATGTCCAGAGCAAAAGTGGTGAAGGATTTCTAGTGGTTCATAGGGAAGATAAACTACTAGATTCTTCTTTTTGTCCTCCTGCCTCTCAGGACACAAGAATTATTGAAGAAGTTATCACACAGAGACAAGATTTGGCAGCAGTCAGGGCCCCATGTGACAGGGTAAAGGCAATCCAGCTCAGGGAACCAGTCCCAAATTGCTATAAGCCCCTGGAACAGACAGAAAGCTTGGACAGAAAGCTTGGACCTTGCTGCAAAGTCAGCACCTGGAGCTCTTCCTGGTGGAGCCCTGACACGAGCGGGATGGAGCCAGATGGACAAGGTGCTGCTGCTCCTGCACAGGGGCAGGGACAATCCCAGAGTGTCACTTTGGGGCACGGCAGGAGGATGCAGCATGAGCTCCAGCACAAGGAGAGAATGCTGAGGAAGTGCTGGATGCTCCTGGGAGCTGTCTGGGTGCAGTGACAAAGGCATGGAAGCACTTTGTGCCCAGAGTGTGCAGCTCTGCTGGGAAGAAGAAGGAGCACAGGCACTGCCTGTCTCGTTACTAGGGAAAGGATTGAGTGTTCGTGTCTCTGTGTGTGTGCACATGTGCAAAATGGGATTTTGTTTAAAGCAGGACTAGCTGTAATCCCTGAGGATATCAGAGCTGCCATCAGGAAATGAATAACTTCCTACCTAGGGTGCTTTATTGGAGCCAGACTATTCCAGTAGGCAGGCACCAACGTGCACTGCAGGGCATGGTCATGAACACTGATCAGCTGGGACCTTCCTGCCATTCCAAGACACCTTTAAAAGTGGATATTTTTCAGGGCAGGGGATGGATGGTCAGCTTTGTGGGAGCTGGCTCTGGAGGAAGCTCTGGAGTGGAGCAGTGCCCTCCCACAGCCTGACAGGCCTTGCATACCCTGCTCTGACACGGCTCACAGCTCTCTGCAGCACAATTTGTGCCATTCAGCACTTCACAGGCCAGATTTGAGCACCAGATGTCTTGCCATGGGTATCAAAAAGGAAGAGGAGCGAGAGCAAACAGAGTTAGCAGCATAAACAGTGCAGGGACTGCTAGTCAAAACAAGGCAGCCAGGAAAGTGAGCCTTACCTGCCTAAGCTGAGACCCAGCAAAGCTTTTTCCCTAAGACTAACCAGGGAATGACCCATGCATCTACTAAGGAAATTTGTGGAGGAGGGTGGGTTACAGTCCAGCAGCCAGGCTTTAGAAGCAGTTACACCAAACAAGACACTCACAATAAAGAAAAGGAGAAAACAGAAGGTCATTTGCATCTGCTGCTTGGAGTGGAGCAGATATGGACACAGACAGAGAGCAGCAGCACAGGTAAGGGCAAAGGAAAGCAGCTGCAGCCTGGCAGGGATCATAGGTGGCAGCTACAGTGACAGGAGAGTGCTGAAGGAAGGCCAGAGGTAGCTGCAGAGCTGGGAGAAATGTCATGACACAGCCTGAGCAGAGACCAAGCCAGAAAACATTAGCACCAAGGTGTTTGTGCAGCAGAGCCACACCAGCAGGAAAGGGGGGAAACTAAAAGATATGAGGGCAATCAAAAGCCTGGCAATAAGGTGTTTCTTATCTCTTGGAGGCACTCAGGATCTTCAGCCCCAGCTCTAAGCCTGTAGAAAGCCTGAAAGAACCACACAAGGGCAGAAAATGCTGAGCAGGTAGTTCAAGTGTCTGTGGCAGAGGGCTGGAAATGTTCCCTGCTACTGTTGTCCTTCCCTGATGAAAATTCCCAGTGCAGGTTGCTTTGCAGAGCTGCTTTCGCAGCAAGGCTTCCTCTTGCTTTATTTTGAGCATGCAGGAGAGGCAAAAATGCTTAACAGGGTGTGTTTCAAACATATTCTTGCCTTAGAGCCCAAATTTAGAGTTACAGTTGCATGTCCTCTTTCGGGAACAGGGTTCTTGCTGACCTGCCTGCCCAGAATGCTTCTTGCCTGCTGGAGAGACAGCTCCAGTGAAGCAGAAGCAATTATTCACAGAAAAAGAAAGAACTTGAGTAAACAAAACCACCGGCGGCTACTGCATATTAAAGTGAAAGAGCCAGAAGCTTTGCAGGCTTGTCCCCAGGTGATTTTAAGTGCTTCAGAATAATTCTAAATCTTACCCAAAATAAAGGCAGTGAGGCACCCCTCAGACACTACCAGGCCATCAAGGTCCCATCTTTTCTGTGCCTTGGGCACTGCTGTTGTTCCAGCTTCCCAGTCTTGCTTTTTTGTGCCTTGTCCTACTTTATATCTGGGCCAGGGTCTGTTCTGGACTGGAGAAGTTTGTGACCTATTCACTTTCTGGAGCCTCTTCTGTGCTGGCTGTGGCAGAAGGGAATGGTCTGCTTTCTGTTGGTTGTATTCCTTTAGTGCTTTGTTAGATTTCAGCTCTTGAGTTTTGAGCACCTCTTTTTATGATTTATTTTCACTTGGTGTCTCAAAATCAAGTCTCACGGTGTTTAAAATGCCACTGAGTGCTCGGGGAGCACATTGCAGTAGGGCCATTACACTTCAGACAAATCTCTCCCTCCCTATGTGGCAACTTGCTGATCTATTTACAAATTGCTTGCCTTTAGAATTTCTAAAGCTTTTGTCCCGTTATATCCTGCTTTTCAAATCTTTGTGCATTGTGTAGGAAAAGAAAAAGGACATTCAGCTGCCATTACCTCCTGTCTGTGTCCAATTGCCTGAAGGCAACAGTGAGTGAGTTAATATTCAACATTTACAGCAGTATTTTCTGACTTCAGCAGTGTCTAAAGACTGATCCCAGGATAATGATCCCATTCTGTAGCAGAGAAATGCATTGCTAGTGTGAGGCATGCCAGGAAGAGCCTGGACAGGCAGCAGTGAGCATGGCAAGATGGATGTTGTAGGGCAAACATCACAGCACAGGGCAAAGCACCTTGCCAGCAGCTACTTCCAAGAGTTCTGCTAATAACAGTGCATGAAAGAGGTGAAGACAAGCACTGGGATGCTCCAAATCTGAGCCAGAATATCAGACCACTGTTCTCACCCAGTCTTACCTGCTTTTCCTATATCCTGATATGTACTTTGGAACAGGCAATCACTGTCAAGGCCACATCCCCAAAGCAGCAGAACCCTTGGCAGAGAGCTCAGCCTCTGGAATGTTGGCAGGAGCCAGCAAAATCTGCTCGTGGAAGGAAGTTTGCTGTCTGCCTGAAACCTCAAGGTGATCCATGTTTGATCATCTGGATTCAGAGCCTGTCCTAAGCATAATCTTTGATTTCCCTCATGCTTACTGGTGCAGGTTGAAAACATAATCTGGTCATTGTTCTTAAAAACATGAACTGTTTTACAGTTTAAAAACAAGAGATGGTGCTTGCCTCTGTCCCCCCCACAAGCCAATGTTTTACCTGTGGAAGTTGCCATGGCCTGGGTGAAGTGCAAGGAATCCCACCTACCTGCAAGGAGAGGTAAACCCAACCACCCAAGCCTCCAGTGTCCTGGCATGTGTTACACATGGCAAATCCATCCCTTTTCTCCTGTGAAAGAATATGGACTTATTTAGAGTTCCCAAACTATGGACAGATTTCAGATTTCCTTATGAAAACTTTACCTAAACCTGCCTGTGTGGGGTTCAATGAAGTTGATTTCCTACAACAGCAAAGCAGTAGAAAAGTAATGATGATGTTTTGTTTGATTGGTAAAAAGAGATAGAAATCCAATTATTTAAGAAGCTATATCAGATATCTTTATCTGCAACACTATTTCTGTGTTTGGGTCTCTTGTATTGTGGGGAAAAGGCAGAGATTGAATATGCATTAAATATAGCAGCTAAAGATGGTGAATGGTGTTGGAAAAAAAAACAAAGAAAATGTGTAAAAATAATGTATTTCAACATAAACAAATCCTTCTTTAATTTGTCTCTGCAATTTATTAAATTTATCACAAATCATGAGTCGTTTCAGGTTATTCCCTGCTGTGGACTTTTAGAGTTAACCTTGGTAAAAGGATGATCACCCTCCTAACACACAGGCATCTGTGACTGTGCATATCTCATTGGATTGCTACCAGCTGGAAAATCAGAGCGTGGAGCAGAGCCCTGACCTTTGGGCTCTGAAATCAGAGGAAACAATCAACTGAAGGAGATAAAGGAGAATCCTCCTCATTAAAGGGGGAAGTGGTACAGGAATCAAATTCACTTGTGCAAAGATTCACTTTGCCAGCCTGCCCACCAGGCAGGGAACTCCACCTTCCCAGCCAGCCACAGGGAGGACCTGGGAACTTCAACTCGAGAATTGAATTAATCAGAGCACTGCTAGGAGTTGGCACAGCAGAGGTTGGAGGGCTCATTTGCTGTGCAATCCTGTTTGTGGGAGAGCTATAGGAGCAGACCAGGCTGCTCTTTCATTCTAGCCTGGGAAACAACACATCCAGTGACATTAGTACCGAGTAAACACAGAACAATCAAAGGAGCTATTTCCTCACACAATATGAAAGTCACAACTGTATTGAGGACAAGTACAAGTCATATGTTCCTCTTAAGTCCTACTTAATCCCTGCTTTGAGGATTTAAAGGACATTCAAGTGATTCATAAACCCTGTGTGTGTTGTCTGCACGAGAATGATTTTTACCCATGGCAGAGACAGCTAAGCCATGGGAAAGTCTGCAGTGGGTCTCACCACTGGAATAATGCTGCTGTGTTCAGGAAGGTCTGGCTGAAGCTCTGCCTCACTTGCAGCTGTAGCTTTAACATCTGACATCCTGATAATCCAAACTTATGGTTTATGGTGTGCCTGGATTCCCCACAGGGTTCTGCAAGTAATGTATGTGTCTTACTGGCATCATTACACATCTGGCTGGGAAAGTAAGTCAAGGAGGAGCTTTGCATCAAGCACAAGCTAGGAATAAAGGCAGGAGGTCTCTTCTGACAGTTTATTGATCTGAGCCAGCATGACCAACTTCCTGTTTTCTATTAAAAAAAAAAAAAAAAAGGGATAGAAAAATATCTGCTTGTTTTCAGAGAATATGTCCAGCTGGAAAATGGGCTGAAATCAGATGGTGCCTAAACATTGCTGCTTTTGAAGGTAACAGCTAAACTGTGAAAGATGGCTTCAGATACCTTTGCACAGGGTGTGTGAATTTATTTTGGTCTGGTTTTTTGTTTATGCCTCATTGTAGTGATCTGTTCTTGTTCCTCTTGCATATTTTTTTTTTTTTTGCAGGTTCTTTGGCAGTGGCTCCTGCATCTATCACAGCTCCGATCTGCAGCACGCAGCGGAAAGGAGATTATCCAGATCTATAGTTCTGTCAAATGACACTCCTCAAGATATTGTGTAAGCTTAAAAAGGTGAATTTATGCTCTGGCTTTTATACCTCTTTGTGCCTGAGGCACTTTGATGTATAAAAATCTTTCAATAAAAGCAAATAAACATGTACACCCACCACTTGCTGGGGCCATGAGCTCTGAGAGTTCTTTTGTAGGGGGACTGATACCTTCATACCTTCTTTGTTAAAATGAAAAAGAAAATTCAGAGAGACTATTTACCAGGGCCTGGAATGACAGGATGAAAGGGAATGTCTTCATACTGACACAGAGTAGGGTTAGAAAAAATTCTGTGAGGCTGGTGAGGCCCTGGCACAGATTGCCCAGAGAAGCTGTGGCTGCCCCATCCCTGGCAGTGTTCCAGGCAAGGCTAGATGGAGCTGGGAGCAACCTGGGATAGTAGAAGGTGTCCCTGCCCATGGCAGGGGGTTGGAATTCAATGATCTTTAAGGTCCCCTCCAACTCCAATCATTCTATAAGTCCATGAAATGCAAACACATTACAAGAAGCAGAGAAAGACTGGCATTGAAAAAGTATTGCAGACAAAATCTGGACAGGGTAATCTTTTTCATCCACAGAGCAAATCCTAAAACCTAGATAAAATTCTAGATATTGGAGTCTAGTCCCAGACCCTGGTTCTCACTTGTGACCCTCTGCAGCAGCAGCAGCATTATCTTGGTCCACACACTTTTCTTCCCCTTCCCACCTTTCATCTTGCCTTTCCTATGCAGACTGTAGTCCCTGTGGAGCAAGAGTGTGCATGGACATGCAAATGTGATATCTAATTGTGATCTAATTGATATCTAATTGTGAATCTAATATCTAAATGTGATATCTGATCCTGTGCCAGTAGGAAAATATAAAATCTCCAGTTAGACACTCAGCAACGCAGCTGGAAAGTTGGAGAGGGAGCAACAGAACTGTTTGTTCCCGATGGAGCATGACCTCTGCCTCTGTCCAGCTTTGATCACTGAAGGAAAGAAAGCTTTCCCAGGTCCTTTCATACTGCTTCCCCTGCTGTGCTGTTCCTTTTTGCTCCTGGATAGTTCCCCAGCTGTGGCAGGAACTCCCAGCTCTCTGTCCCTGCTGGGGGGAAATGGTGCTCCCTGCCAGCAGAGGTGTCCTGGGTGCAATTATAAACCAGAGGGATCCCCTCTGGCATGAGGAATATTGCATTTACTCTGGATCTTTAGCAAGAACTGGTGATCCAAAGCTTGCTGGCCCCACTGCAGCCCTCCTTTCCTTCAAATCCCCTCACAAGATCTCTCCTATAAATCCACCTTCCACGCTGGAACACCTTTGGCTTTGCAGCAGATGGCAATGCAGCACTGCCCGCTGCCAAGATGAGCCAGTTCATTTTTCCATCATCTGCATCTTACTATGAAGCAGCAGAAAAAGAGGGAAAAAAAAAACCCCACTTGGCAGCTGATGTGTGGCAGTTTATCTCCTGTTGTGGGCTCTCAGCAATCTGAGCACATTGATTCAAATAACTGAGGAATAAGCAAAAGGAGAAATCCGGAGACGCTGGCCCTTACTGACACGGTGGACATCGTCCTGAAGACAATCCATGGAGTCAGCTAAAATTCCAACCTTGGATTACTAAACTGCTCAGATTTTCCTGTGCTTTTCCCACGGGAGGGCCAGAGGATGTCCCCTTGGTACAGCACTGAACTGGAATATTTTCTTGGCATTGCACCTTTCCTATCTGCTCTCTCCACCCACTTTCATCACAGTGTGTCTCAGCATTAGCCTGGCTTTTGGGCACGTGATGCTGTGGAATTAAAATCTTCATTTTTTAGCAGATTAGCTCAATCAACTTTCAGCTGTGACAAAAACAAAAGCAACCTTCAAATGGGGAACCAGGTATCACAGCAAGGAATGCACAAGATATCCATGGGCAGATTTAGTTCAATAAAAAGTATCCATTTTATTTCTCATTTCCTCTATGTGCTTTTAATCATTTCAATAAAGACAAATCAAGAGCTTTCAACTTGCTCAGGCCCACACTGAGTTAAACCTCGTATTTTATGAAGGAAGAATTTTCCAAATTCCTATTTTTTGGAGCTAAGTACCATTTTCCATGGGCCACTGAATGTCTTCAAAATAACAACTGAAGCTTTGTAAATACAAGCTCAGCCTTCCTTTCTATCTGAAACTCACAATCTGTCTTAGAAAATAAAGAGGGATGGACACTTGAAGATGATGGTTTCCATTCAACACCTGAAGAATTTTACAGAAATCCCTTTTCTGCCCTGGGGCTGTGGCAAAAGGGAGCTGTGGAGCCAGACTCAAGCTCTTGGTGCAGTACAAAGCCATGGCCTCTGATGGATCTGCTCCTCAATGAGGATGTCAGAAGAGTGGAAAAAAAAAAGGGTCAGGAAATTCAGATACAGCCTCAAGAAGCAGCCTCCAGCAGCAGGTAAGTGAGCAGTACTAAAAAATAGAGAGCATCGTCATTTTCCAGGGAGCTTGACAAAGCTTTCAAAGAAAGGAGCATTTCTGATACCACACAGAGTAAATGCAATGCTCTGTTGTAAATCAAATTAGGCAAGAGATACCAACATTTCAACATCCCCCCTCCAAAAAATTCATGCATTCAAAACAAATGAACAACAGAAAAAACAAAGAGATATGAGAACATCATAGCTAAAATATGCCTTTCATCTTCTCGTGTCAGGATCTGAATTATTACAGATCAGCAGTGTGCTATCCTGCTGCATACTTGTGAAACATCCATAAGAAATTTTTGGTTTGACTTGAAAACAAAAGCAAAACAAAAAACCCCATGCAAACTATTTCAGCTAGGTCCAAGGGATCATTTTGTGTTTCCAAATGCACAGAAAACTCAAGTCACTTGGAGTCAAAATTACCTTTCCCAGCTCAGTGGCATTCATTTAGGCTCTGCTGTGTTTTTGCTGAGCTGTACTGGAGTTTTGACTCATGTAAATCAGGATTTTAGTGCCTGTGCTTCTCTGTGCAACAGAAATAGCAGGCACTAGTGTGTACTTAGAAAAAACTGACCTAGCTGAGAAATTTAAGTTAATTATCTTGGAATGCAAACCTGAGAAGCTGAGGGGAAAGAGTGTTTTCCTGTGCTGCTCTTACTATGGGTGAAGCAAGAACAAAAATTCAGGGTGGACAGCTGGAGGTGCATTTCAAAGCACAGCAGTTAAACTCTCCAAAGCTTCCAGAGTCCAACTGTCCATTTTATTTCCTGAGCTGCACAAACCTGATGGACACAGAAGTCCCTGCATGGGTGGACACAAGCATTGGCCATCTGGATATAGATAAAAAGACAGTGCAAATTACAGAACAGGCTTCAGTGATGGTGTCTTAGACAAGGCTCAGTGAAACAGGAAAGTGTGGAAAGAAATCTGATGGTTGATTCTCAAGATTTATCTACTCATTGCATCAAAGATTGACACAGTTCAGATACCTCAGATCCTTGGAGACAGGTATTTTCCTAAATGTACATTGGTTTTCAGACACTGAACTTCTGTCTCCAGCTACCACTGTGCAGTAGTGGGGTTTTCCCCCTTCTTAAATCTGTTACCCCAGAGGTGGTATTGCTATCCCTGATGGGCTCAGCCTTGGCCAGTGGCAGGTCCATCCTGGAGCCACCTGGAATTGGCTCTGTTGGACACAGAGGAAGCTTCCAGCAGCTTCTCACCCCTGCTACCAAAACAGTGCCCTGCAAACTCAGTGCTCCCCAAAATGAAAATAGCCACAGTGAAATGTTGCATATTTTTCTCAAACCTCCTTTATGTATTTTTCGGGCTGAAATGAAGCTGATTTTAGAATATTACCTGTTCAAGGTAAAGCTAGGAATAGCTTCCCTGCCAGAAGCAATTCCTGCTAAGTGGATTCTTTGAATGCAGGGCTGGCCTTTAGGGATCTGCTTGTATGATGCAAATGTGCAAAGATGGAGGTGGAAATAGTAAAAATCCTTTCACACAGGCTCTTCATTTGAGCTTTCTTGTCCATAGAGAGCAGGAGTGAAAAGTTCAGTGGCCTAGACTTGAAATGTACCTTAAAGTATTTTGCCATGTTACATTTTCTTTCTGTGACTTCCCCAAGTAGATGCTATATATCAAAATATGATCTCAAACAGGGTTACTTCCTTCAAAGTGTTACCTTTTGCTAGCCAGGATTTCTTCATAATTTTCAATCTAAACCTGCTCTTGGTCAGTGTGAAGCCACTGAAAGTCGTGCCAGGGCATCCTACTGTAGAGAAGATTACAAAATATGTCATATAATATTTATCCAGCCACAGCCAAAATAACACACTGTAATTCACAGGGCAACTCACAGCACCACTGTGGGATGACACAAAAGTGGTGAGGATGGGAATTGCAGAAAATTTCCAGTGGTTTACTAGGAGAGAGAACATGAAGAAGAGCTGTTAATAAGGGCCTGGAGTGACAGGATAAGGGGCAATGGTTTCAAACTGACAGAGAGGAGGGTTAGATTGGATATCAGGAAGAAATTGTTCCCTGTGAGGGTGCTGAGGCCCTGGCACAGGTTTCCCAGAGCAGCTGGAAGTGTTCCAGGCCGGGTGGGATGGGGCTCTGAGCAGGAGTTTGGAACTGGATGATATTTGAAATTCATTCCAACCATTCTGTGATTCTGGGGAAGTGGTTCCAGGTGGTCAAACCACATCTGCCCACCACCCTCTCAAGCACCATTTGAATGAAACAACACAGGCCAAACATTGCCTTTTGCTCTTTGGATGATATTACCAGCTCTCCCAGGCTGGAGTGTAAGGAGCTTAGCTCTGCAGCATTATTGTGACTAATCTCATCAGAGACTGCTGTGGCAGCCAGGCTCCCCTGAGACAGACGATGGGGAGGATCTCAGGGAATAAGGGAAAGGCAGATGGGGAAGCCCCACACAAATCATACAGAATATGAAATAAACATTCAAGAGCTCAGTGAAAATCCCACATTAAAAAAAATCCACCATAAAAACAATGTCCAGTCTCTGTTTTGCACTTAAAAATATCAAAATCACATTTCTGTTCTTTGGTAGACTGAGGTAATGTAGATCTGTATCAGAAATATCTAATGTGGGCATGAAACTATATGGGACGATTCTTGCTGGACTTTCCATGAGTTTAAAATTTATTTTACACTCAGAAATGCTACATTAGTAGTGGCAAGTTCACCAAATAATGTGACTCCATCATCCTGAAAATTAGTTTATCCTCAACTTCAAGGCACTGAAGTTACCTTAGGAAAAATTAATTAGAACAAGATTTTTTATTTTCTTTCTGTCAGAAAAAAAAAAAAAAAAAAGAAAAAAAAATCACCTGGCTGGCTGGAAATAATAGGATAAGAGAGGATGTCTGGCTTAGACTGTGATGAAGACCCAAAAAGCTAGGACATTTCAGGTTTTCCTGTGGTTTCCAATAGACACGAAGAAAGAAATTGAACCATAGAAAGGGCCAAAAGGATAGATCCAGCCCAGTGGGATAGATAGGAAGAGACCCTGGGCAAGGTTATGAACTTCCAAGAGAGAAAAATGTATTGCTGGGAATCTGTCATTACTGTTGTGTGGATACAAGCTTCCAGTGTCATGTAGAATGAAAAAAAAACCCAAAAACAAACAAACAAAAAAAAAACCAAAACAAAACAAAAAAACCCAACAACATCAGAAAAAAAACAAAACCCACAAAAAAACCCCCAAAAAACCAAAAAAACAAAAAAACAAACAAACAAACAAAAACAAAACAAAACAAAACAAAACAACAAAACCAAAAACAAAACAAAACCAAAAAACCCACAAAACAAAACAAAAAAACCAAAAAGAAAACAATCTCATGGAAAACTTGGGTTTCTAGAAGTATTAGAAGTATATAGGCACTGAAAAATGATAGTCATGAAGACTGGACAAAATCACATCATGATCTGAATTCACAGATGGGCCTAACCTTTGTCAGAGAAGAGCCATCTGGGAAAACATAAAATTACATGAAAGAATACATATTTATCCATTCATATCTGCCCATCCCTCCATTTACTGATCTTGTGCACACCCTGACAAGACATGCTTTCCCCTTCACATATCATTCCAGGCAGTTACTGGGCCTGATAATTACAGAAAGCTCTGTAAATGCAACCAAGCTGGCTACTCAGAAGCTTCCATGCCATCGACTTTTTAACACAGTAATGATGATTAGACTGCATTGCATCTGAGAACTTTTAGAGGTTTACCCCTTGAATTAGACTTAGAGAGAGGGAGGAAATACTGTCAGAAATGGGAAGGAGATATTTCAGCCTGGAAAGAGGCTATGTTTTCAAATTTTGGCTTTCAGAGCAGTGGCAGAATAATAAACACGTAGAGGTTCCTGGTTTTAGGCTCTGGTTTTCTTTCAGTGGCAGAGAAATGAGGCCTCTGCTGCTGTGAGGGCTCTGGACCAGCCAGTGCTGTGGAAACTTATCTGGTCACTGGCTACCCCATGTCCTTCAACATGAGCTCCATTTCTCAGGCTGTGCTTGCAAAAAGGGCCACAAGCTTGGCTTGCGACTCATGGTTGTGCCCAAATTCCATCTCCCAGCATCACCAGTGGAAACGCCCAAGGTTTTCAGTACCAAGAGCAAAATCACCACCAGGGCAGGGGGCAGTGGAAACAAAACCAGGGATGTAGCACCTCCCACCTGCATGTTGGCCAGGCATTGCCTCAGAGTCATGTCAGTGCTGCCTGCCTCCTCTCTCCATCCCACCTGGGCCAGGAAAATCGTGCAGCTCCCTGCACAGGTCACCAAGTTTAGGAAGCACAAACTAATTCCTGGCCTAAACTCACAGAGCTCAAACGCTTCCTCTGAGGGAAATGCCTTCTGAGGCTCAAATTTCTCATGATTCAGAACTTACTCAGAGCCCTTCTTTCCAGCACATCTCACAAAAGGCACCATTTAGATTTGCTGCCTGGAGATCTTTCTATTCTGCAGTAGCAACACAGTAGGACCAGGATGAGGAGGGGAATGTACAAGTTAAGTAAACATTTGGCAGTCCAGTGGCTGAAAGCTGAGGAAGGGATCCTGGCACAGGGTGAGTCAAGAAAAAAGAAAGTCAAGAGTCAAGGAAAAAATCAAGGAAGGATTGAAACAACTGCACATGAAAGGAATATGCTATGGGTGGGGAAGGGTTACAGGGGACCAGCAGCATTGCAGGGCTATGAAATCTTCAGAGGACTGTGGGTGAGTAGAGTGAAGTAAGGTCTGAAGTAAGACCCTTCTCCTGAATCCAGTAAGTGCCTCTTACAGAATCTGGATATCAACAAATCCATCAGAACCAGGTGATTCACTCCATTTTGGGTGCTGTAAGTGAAGTTCTGTGCTCAGCAAACAGTGATTCAGTCAGGATGAGTAAGGCCCAGCAGCCTGTGGCAAGAGCAGTGGAAACCTGCCAAGGCCATGGCAGCCCGTGTGTTCTCTGTGTCACAGCACTGGAGTGACATGCCAATCCCTTTTCCTCATTTTCCATTGAAGTTGGTCCAGACTCCTGGCCATAATCAAGGCCCATTGGATGCCCAGGTCATTTTGTACCAAGACACAGCTTCTGGATCTGGGCAGAGTTCTGAAGGGCAAAAATAAAAAGTATCATCAGTACTGGAGCTCTTGCTAGAAATTGAGGCTCTGGTTCTGCGTGACACTGAGGAGGGCACAACAGGACTTGAGACAACAACCTCTGTTCCTGTCTAGGAACAGCAATATCAGGTGGCTGCAAATGTGTGAGAGGGACCAAATGAAATATGTCAGCTGAGGAGGAAACCAGTTGAAAGGGCCAGTCTTTCTTTCTTCAGCAAACTGAAATTCAAAGGCTTTGTCAGTGAAGATATAAAAAGGTAGGTTTTGATACTGAGGTTATTTTATATTCCTGCTGATTGGTCTACAAAAAAATGTTTATGCTTCTACTGCTTTGAAATGGTTTATACCTTCCAGCCCATGTTCATTTTTTGCTTGTATCCGTACTGATTTCCACTGACTGTGAATATACACAGAAAAATAGCTGTGTTTATAAATTCCAGCATCTCCCTCTGTGGAAAACTCCCAGAGCAGGCCATGGCAGCTGTTTAGCAGCACACAACACCCCTGTGCACCACTTCAGGGTATGAAGGAGTGCAGATCCCCATATCCCATTGCCACTGCAAGATGAAAGCACAGATACTTAGGGTATAATTAACCACACTGAATTTGAGCAGTAAGCTAAGGTTAATGGTCCTACAACACTTGAGAAAAGTGTAATTGATCTCCTAGAGAGCATGAGTGATTAGGAGATGGGTTCGTGTCACTGGGAAGTGCTGTCAACACCACAGTGTCCACTAACAGTGTTCACAGGGCCTCCTTCACCCAGCCTAAAGAAGTGGATGTGCTTCATCTCCGACATTTGCCAGCACTTTATAAAAATGAACTTAGGCTGATTCCATTGCCTTTTGCATTGGTCACAGACAGAGGAACTGCTCAAACAGGGATTCACACATCTTAAAAAAATCCATTTCCTACTCTTCCCAAAGTCAGGTAATGCTGCTGTCCCCATTTCATTACACCCGAGTCAGAGCTGCAGTAAATTGCCTCAAACACCAGGAATTGCTGTGGTGCTGCATCCAAGGTGGCAAAGCCTGAGCCCTGAGGATGTGGCAAACTGAGATCAAAGAATCACAGAATCACAGAATGGTTTGGGTTGGAAAGGGCCTTAAAGATCATCCAGTTCCCCACCCCCTGCCATGGGCAGGGACACCTTCCACTATCCCAGGTTGCTCAGAGCCCCATCCAGCCTGGCCTTGGACACTTCCAGGTTTGGGACAGCCACAGCTACTCTGGACAACCTGTGCCAGGGCCTCACCAACCTCTCAGTGAACATTTTCTTCCCAATATCCAGTCTAACCCTCCTCTCTGTCAGTTTGAAGCCATTGCCCCTTGTCCTGTCACTGCAGGCCCTTGTCAAGAGTCTCTCTCCATCTTTCCTGTGGGCTCCCTTCAGGCACTGCAAGGCCACAATGAGGTCACCCCAAAGCCTTCTCCTCTCCAGGCTGAACAATCCCAATTCCCTCAGCCTTTCCTCCCAGCAGAGCTGCTCCATCCCTCTGATGTCCTTGGTGTCCCTGCTCTGGCCCCAGCAGCTCCCTGTCCCTCCTGTGCTGTCTCAGGGCTGCAGGGGGCTCTGCAGGTGGGGTCTCTGTTAATGTGAACTCACAGACTTGCTCTAATCCCATGATGAGACTCCAGCACGGGAGAATCCACCTCTGGAAAAGAGAAAGAAAGAACAATAAAAAAATTTTGTCTGATCAGATTCACCAGAGCTACCTTCCAGAAAAAATTCTGGGGAAGGACTGTTCAGCTGCAAAACTTTTCTTCCCAGAAAATCCAAACTTAAAAGAATAAAGCGAAACAAAACAAACCAGAAAGTTTATGGAAGGGTGGAAGTCTTTCCCTTTTCCAGTCACAGATTGNCAACAGGCAGAAGCTTTGAGCCATTCAAGGGCACAGAAGATACAATCCTGTGAAGGACAGTCTTTCCTCAACACCCTTCATCCTGCTGCCATTGGATTCTGAGAAACTTTTGAGAAGGATGCATCCTTCATCAGGAGAACCCCTTGTTTCTCTGGTGTCACACCTCAATACCTTTATTAGAAAGGTGAATAAGTGACATTCTTCAGTTTTCCAAGAACAGAAATTTATTTTTGCAGCCAAATGAAGGCAGTTGGATCACAGCCACTGTCTGTCCATGCTGTTGGAAATTCCTCTGAAGTCCCCAGTGTAATGCAGAGTGGTTCCCAATGTGAAGAACGCACACAAAACTCTCACTCAGAGCTGAGTGAGCTGCAGCTGGGAAGGATTTTTGCCCCCTCATATCTATCTCCTCCTTCCCTGTGCTGAGCTAAAGCACCAGGCACCAAGATGCTGAGCCAAAATGCTGCATTTCCTGCAGAGCTCTGGTTGGGAGGCATTTGAAATATGACAATGCAGACTAAGACTCATGTTTTCTTCACAGCAAAGAGAGGAAGAGGAAAAAAAATATTTTCAAGGACACATTATTGCTTGGGTCATCCAGTCAGCAGCAGAAACTTGTTAACAGGACAATGAACATCAAATGTACCAATATTTGGGTATTTCTGAATATTTGTGGGTGCTGTTTTCATTTTTAACCCTTAAAGAAAGCTCATGACCTTGCAGTTGCACATCCCTATGGCAGAGAATACTGTTCACTAATCCTTGCATTAAACCTGCATCTTGAGAACAACTCATATTAAATGGCAGGGCAGGGATTAGAAAGGTGCATGCTAGTATTTTGTCAATTTAACAATAGTTGAACATAAATTTAATCCTTGGTATGCCAGCCCCTCACATTCTGGGCTGGGAAATTTTCTGTTTAATATATTTTTCCATTGTTTGCCCACCAGCACTTGAAATCTTCCTAAGGCAGCATTTGCTTTTTTTTACAGTTCATTTATCTGCTACAAATATCTTTAAAAACAGGCAGTTAAGCAGTGTAAGACCACAGATGGACACCACTAATCTTCATATAAACAAGCAGAAGCCCCTTGTTTTCCATCAGTGCTGCATCCATACCAAACGTGTGTCTGAGCAGGCCAGCACAGGGGTACACACTGCCTGAGTTCCCAGCATTAGTGCTCACCTTTCCTTCACCAGCCCATTGCAAAGAGGAAAAGGGAAATTGCCCTCTTCTCTGGATGACAGCTGCAATTCTGAACTTTCACACCTGGAGCTCAGAACTTGATTTTGATGAGAGCCACAATAATGAACGAGGCAAACATTGCAATACTGTAAAGGGAAGTTGTGGCCAGCACAAAACACCTTGTCTAATCTGGTGTGACACATGAGACACCTTTTGTCCTTATGGCACTTTAATTGTTGACTGTGAATTGTTGCCTGATTTAATTTCACTTTGAAGAAGTTTTTTGAGATGACACCTCAGTGTGGGGTGTTTACAGGGTATTTAACTTTGCTGTTAGGTCAGTTACGTTAAGAAAGGCAAAAAATAGCTTTTAAAATGAAAATATAAGTCTTATCCAGCAAAGCAAGCAGCTGTTCAAGCTTGGCTTCTTTCTTGATGTATATTTAGTCAAAGGCACTGAGCCTGCAAGGGACCAAAAATAAAATATCTGTAGTATGGCTTCCTGCACCCCCACATCCCCAAAATCCCAGCAGCTCACAGATAAACAAAACCAGCCTCAAATCTGAGCAGCAGGGTCTCCACTACACTCTGCTTGCCTAGCTCAGCAGCTGGACTTTTATTTAACACAAACCAGTACCCAAAACCTGGGGCAAGCTGCTACGATGCACTCTGTGCTCTGCTATCCCCACAAGTGCATGGAAGGAGCCTGGAAGTCCAAGTGTTCTCAGATGGCCACAGTTTCTAATATTTAATCATGCCAAAACTCACTTAGCCCTTGAAATCAGACAAGATCGAGCTTATGAAGTGTGGGAAGCTCCTCCAGCATTCTCTCAGTGGCAATTTACTGTAACTCCAGTAATGAGTTCCTCCCATGAGGCACTCACATATCTGAAGCACTATTTCCTGAGGCTGTCATGTCATTAATTTCCAGTGTTTATAGGCCAGTGAAGCTCCTGGGTTTGCTGTGTGTAAAGGCTGGGAGATTCTAATGCATCTGCTGCAGTATCATGCATCTGCTGCAGCATTAAGCCTCTTCAGAGGGAGGAGTTCAAAACAGAGGACACCTCTAGAATTGGGAATACAAGTCTGGTGAACACATTTGCTTTCATAATATCTTTTAAGCCCAAAGCTGAACATTTGCCCATCAAAATAAGGTTTTTAACTTGGGTTTTCAAACTCCCTCTAAGACAAATCAGATGGAGGAAATTTTCTTACATGCCCTCAACCTGAGTTCAAAATTTTCATTGTGGACCTTTTCAATCTGAGTAACTCTGAAAAAAACACTGTTATTTGTTGTGGCTGTAATGAAATATTTTGTTCCAGATTGGAGCAATAGCTCTCTTTTTTTTTTCCTTTTTCTTTCATTTAAAGTAAATTTTTAAGCCTGAGTAGATTTTTTTTCTTTTATCCACCAAGTTTTTTAATCAACCAAGTAAACAAAGAATGTAGTACTCCATCACCTCTTCTATGAGGAGCTACAAAGGGATTTTAAGGCATCAGCAATGTGCCTGTAAAACTCTGAATTCTGACCAGAGGAGGGAAGATGCTGAAGGCAAGGCAGAAGGTTAAACAGTAGAGTAAGCAGCATGTCAGGAAATGCAGAGAAAAGTGTCATTTATTTTTATCCAGAAGCCTTTTTGCTTGATAGAACTGAAAAACCCCATTTTATAGGAGGCACCCATAGGAATTGCAGACTCAAAGTAATTCCATCTAAATTTTGAGCCAGAAAAAACCCCATATTTCCATTTAGGTGTGTGTGTCTGGTGGAGGATGGCACCTGTAGCAATGCCCCTACCTTGGTAGCAGGGTTGGACTGGATAATCCTCACAGGCCCCTTCCAACCCAAACAGTTCTGTGATTCTGTGACCATAAATCATGCTATGGGATTTGGATCACAGCAGGAATTTATCACAAGAAAATTCCTCAAGAATTTTCAGGAATTTTGTCAGGGAACATGTGATGATGTAATTGCTGTTTGATAGCTTTCTTATTGTTCTTCCATGTGCTCCCCCCTTTGTGAATCACATTTTTAGTTCTAGAAGATAATTTTTTTTTATTTTAGAGTTCTCTTGGAAATAATTATGTTTTTTCCTCTAAAAAAAAAAAGAAAGGGATTTATACCTACATTTCCTCTAAGGCAGTTTTGACTTTTAAAGCTTTGAATATTTTTCCTTTCCATAAAGTTAAGGAAGCAGATCATTTATCTGTTGATTCCAAACACTGCTGTGAGGTAGTGAACTTTTAATATTTTGGTTTGTGGTAGCTACCAGGCAGTCCAGATGAGTCCCTGCCTAAACATCCTACAATCCAAGAAGGTGGAGAGGATGTTTCATGGGAAAATGAGACATGGATTGATCACACATAATATGGGATACACACCTGAATGCTGGACACAACAGCCTGTTTCTGCCTTGGCTATCAGCACACAACAACTGTGGTCAAAGTGGGATTTGATGCTGGCTTCCTTAAGTCCCAATGCTAGGATCTTTCAAAATAACTGTCCAAAATAAAAAATATAAAATATAAAATAAATATACAATAAATAAAAAATAGAAAATAGAAAATAGAAAATAGAAACAAACTGGAAAGACACAGAATATTTGTGGACTAGAATTTTTTAACAAAATATGAATTTCCTTACACCTGCAGCTCTCCTCTCAGCCTCTGCAGTTCTCTGAGCCTTAGAAATATCTGCTTTTCAGGGAGATTGGACAATGCACAACTTTTAGTTGTGCCCTTTGCCATCCTCCACAGGCACTGTGGCAGACAAATGAAAATCATTATCCTCCTTTCCAGCCATGCTCACTTGGAGGAGGCTGAGCTCAACCACCCACCTACTCCCCAGTCCTTGTCAGCTGGTGATTTTTTACCTCTTCTCTCATCATCCTGCCATTCCCAACATCCCATTAAACCCTCCTGTGTGTCTGCTGCCTTGCCTTTGCCCAAGAAAGCTCAGCACTGCAAGCCCCAATAAGTGAATTTAACCTTCAGCACGAATATCAAGTCTCACATGACTCAGGCACACAATTAAGCTTTGCAAGATAAGGGGCCAATTAATTTAATTGCCAAATAGAAAGAGGGAACTCCTACTCAGGTTTGCCTGAAATCATCTTGTTAATTAATAATTTATTTATTTGCCATTTTACTTTGAAACCAGGAGGTAATGGGACTGTGAACAATAGCTCCCTGTTCCTCCCTTTAAATTTTGATTTTCCAGGTCAAATGAAAGCCTCTCTTTTGGTGCATGTGGGAGGGAATAAAAGAAACTTTTTGATGTTTCAGATAGAATTTTAAAAGCTCTACTTTTACTTTAATCAAGAAGTAGTGGGATTAAACAACAGTTAATACATTATCCTCTATCATGAGACCTTTGCACTCAACGTGATAGTGATAACAAATTGTTCTGTGGAAAAACACTCTGAAATTGGATGAGTTTAGCTAACCCCACTGGAGACATGTTTATTAGTGACTGACTCAGGATTCTGATCACCAGGAGCATTTAGAACATACCTGATTTTAAGTGGAGATGTTCAATGAACATATGTAATATCTGCTCAAATGGTGAAGGTTAAAAAATTGCATCATAAGCATTTGACTAAACCACAAATCTAAATCTGGTTCTCAGAAGAAATGTTTCTAATTTTTTTCCCCAGATTTCCCCAGGAATTTATTCAGGCTTTTTGCAAAAATTGTGTGTTGGAATAAATGTTAGTATTTTTCCCTGTGGAAATGGCCTGAGTTGGCCAGTTGTTCTCCAAAAGTAAGTGCAAGCAAAAATTTTATTATTTCTTCAGAATACATTTTTCCCAGATTTGCTTTAAGCTCGTTCTCTTGACACTGAAGAGAATTTTTAATGTACAAATATCCTTTTATCATGAAATTCAGTGTGGAAATGGTCCAGCACTCATTCACTACTTCTGTCCTGAAGCAGCAGAGAACCATACTTAATAACATGTTTGCCATTTATCTATTACCAGTTTCTGCAGCATCTTCTGGGATATTAACACCCAGAGCAGAGGGAAAACAGTCAACTGAGCCAATCCTTCCAACCCTGTAGATTCACTGCAGTCTCATCAGCTGCTTTCTTATCCAACAAAATGCAGGAGCAAATGTTCCTGTCCTCGAGACACATCTGGGGAATTTTAAAGCTTTCCAACAATGATCACAGAATCATAAAATGGTTTGGAAGATCAGCCAGTTCCAACCCCCTGCCATGGGCAGGGACACCTTCCACTGGACCAGGTTTGGAGCTTCATCCATCCTGGGACACTTCAAGGGATGGGGCAGCCACAGCTTCTCTGGAAAACCTGTGCCAAGGTCTCATCACCTCATAGGCAAGAATTTCTTCCTGATATTCAATCTAACCCTCCTCTCTGTCAGTGTGAAGCCATTGCCCCTTGTCCTGTCACTCCAGGCCCTTGTCGAGAGTCTCTCTCCATCTTTCCTGTGGGCTCCCTTCAGGCACTGCACGGCCACACTGAGGTCACCCCAAAGCCTTCTCCTCTCCGGGCTGAACAATCCCAATTCCCTCAGCCTTTCCTCCCAGCAGAGCTGCTCCGTCCCTCTGATGCCCTTGGTGTCCCTGCTCTGGCCTGGCTGCAGCAGCTCCCTGTCCCTCCTGTGCTGGGCCCAGGGCTGCAGGCAGCTCTGCAGGTGGGCTCAGCAGAGAGGGGCAGAGGGACAGAATCCCCTCCCTCACAGGGTACAGAATGGTGGAGAAGAGCAGCCCAGCAGGCAGAGGTGCTCCTGAGCTGGATTTCCCCAGTAAGGGAATCTGTGGTCTCTCTCTCTCTGGGAAATGCCCAAACTCAGTCCCAGGATGAGAAGGAGAGACTGGACACACTCCTGGGAGCTTTGGTTCTGTGAGAGATGGAGCAGCAATCAAGGCTCTGAGTGACAATTTGGAACAAGGCTCTGCAGCGGGATACAGGACAGAGATAAGTTAGTCATGAGCACAGATGAAGAGTAATCCTGCATTAGTCACACCACAGATAATAAGAGCTGGAAAATGATGACATGTGAGCCTCATGTTAAACCCACTTATGCTTAATTCTCTGTGCTGAATATAAATTGTACTAAAGAACAACGCATTCCTCTACAGAACAATTCTTCACATCATGGCACTAACATCTCTGTCATCTTGATTTAGGCCATTTAAATGTCAGTAAGACAAGTTAACACTGCCTAAGGCCAGCTCTGTCCCAAGCACCAGAAATCTTGCTCTATCATTTGCTGTTTTCCTGCAGTGCCTCATGAAAGGTGCAACTTTTGCACGCAGGGGGAGATTTGCAGTGGGGTTTCAGGGGAGGGGGTGGTGAATCCCCTTCCCCCCCTGTATTCCTCCCCAGTGCAGTATGAAATATAAAGAATTAGGATCTAATGTGACTTGGTGTATCTGTGCCACCACCCTGTCTGTGCTGTTGCCAGCTTACCACGTGGAATTGCTTCCCTTCCAACTAATTCCAGCCCTGAATGCCTTGATTCTCCAAAGGTGTGTTTCTATGTCCCAAAAAAAAACCCAAGTGAAAAGCCATAGATGATGAGGGAGCACAAGTCAAGTTTTCCATATGAATTACAAGGAGCCCATCTGCCTTGCCACCACTCTGAACACCAAAAGATCCACAATTTCTACCATCAGACAGGATTATTAGACATTAAAAACACAGAAAATATCATAAACCACAGAATCAATTAGGTTGGAAAAGACTCCCAAGGTCATTGAGTCCAACCTTTGACCAGTGCAACCTTTGACCATGCTGGTCACAGAGAAACTGAGCTTGAAGGGCAGAATATTCCTGAGGGAAAGGGGAGCTACTGTGTTGCTTTCTGAGGATGCAAATTCAACATAAAAAGCTATAATGAATTTTTCTTTTGGCAAAAGTGGGTGTAGAGCCTGACAGCATTAAAACCCCCGAGGTGAAATTTGAAAATGTTAGCAGATTATTAGCAGCATATAAGAAAAAAAAAGTGCAGAAAGCTTCAGTGCTGCATTAATGAAGCGCTGCCCTCTCCACCCCTTGCAGCCTGTTTGAAGAAAAGCTCTGAACCTCCTGCCACAAGGTCCCCTCACCTGAAGCCATGGGATTGTATGGTGCAGACCACACTCAGCCAGGTGCCTCCTACCTGCTGAGGTTCCAGGCTTGTCCCACCTGCAGGAGAATTTCAGAGCAGGGGCTCAAAGGCACTTTTGAAGGAGAGTTAAAATGAATTTTATAAACAAAAAACGCTTTGGGTCCTGGAGGAGCTGTACCTACTCCTGCAGCTTTCTCTAAAGGTAACATGCAGCCTCAGACTCACAGAAATATATTTTACCCCTCCTTCTGGAGACTGAACTTCTGAAGCACTGCCACAGCATTTTTTTTCCTAATGACTTTGTGTATTTGTCCTTGAAGAACAACAGCTTTGGTAGGGGGTGGGACAGGGAGGAGAAGAGAAAAATATTCTCTGAAGATGCTGTTTCTGGAGGTTACTTTTAGTAAGCCTGGAGTCTGCTGCCACTAAAATCAGCAAGAAAATTATCACTGGCACCAGTGG
Source organism: Cisticola juncidis (assembly GCA_013400215.1). Classification (NCBI taxonomy): domain Eukaryota; kingdom Metazoa; phylum Chordata; class Aves; order Passeriformes; family Cisticolidae; genus Cisticola; species Cisticola juncidis. Next base: position 216,861 of record VXBR01005912.1, read on the forward strand.
GAACAAGACAATGTGCAGCAGTTTTACATTCAGGCTGGGTTAGGAAGTCTTTTGTTCTTCCTGTGGTTTGCATGTCTTGTTTACACAGGGCAGTTAATGCCAATTAAAGGACTAACCACCACTAACAAGCAGCTGTAACAGATAACCCGGTGAGTATGGGATGGATTGTGTTACAGCAGGGAAGGGGGGATTTGCAGCTCTGTGTTGTACTAGGCTGCTGCTTTCCCATATAGGGAGCAAATTCTCCAGAGGTTGAATTGAAGCAGGGGTGCAATTTATTTGTACTGAATCACTCCTTCTGTCCCCACCCTGGAGCACCCTCTCCCTGGGAATAAAGCAGCCTGAAGGTGTTCATCTCCTAGCACCAATGCCCAGGCATGCCAAACACCTTAGCAGGAGGTTTCAAAGGCAGCAGAGAACTGATAGAACTCCTGTCTCTTAGGATTTTTACATTCTCATGGAAATAAAAGTGCTGTGACTGACACTGCAGCATCCACCCCTTCCCTGCAGCCCCCCTGCCCCACATGCTTCAACTTTGCCATCTTTCCTTTCACACCCTGGATTTCTCTTTGAGGTCTTTCTCTGAGTCCCAGGCTCTTCATTTAACCACACAATGGTTGGCTCTGCACGCCTCTCATCTGCTCCCTTCTCTCTCAATCTGTTCTCAACCCCTGCCCTCCCCTTCCACTTCGCTGTGTTTTTATTTACCCAAATTCACTTTCCTCCATACCTCACCCTGCTGCAGACCCTCCTTTGCTGTCTCTTGGCTTCCCCTTTCTAGTTAAACCAGCTTGGCTTGCACTCAGCATCCCTTCCTTCCTCCTTCTCAGAGTTACCCTCGGTATACCCTGGATGCCCCTTTGCCATCACCTTTAAGCTTTCCCACACCAGTATCTGGTGTCCAGCAGGTGCCCTCCCTGCCATCTCCAGGCATGTCAAACACCAGGCTGTGCAAAGCATCCCAGTGAAGGTTCTGAATCTCCAAGCAGGAAACCCAAGAATCTCCAAGCAGGAAACCCAAGACAGTGCTGTAGGAATTGAGCTCTCTCCAAGAGCATGTCTGGTACCTCGTTTTGCTCCCATAAATACTTGAGACTCCAGCTTGGAGTACAGAGCATCCCTGCCCTCAGACGAGCACCTTCAAGCTTTGCAATCAAGCCACAGCAAGGGTAATCCTGCATTTTCCTTGCAGTGTTTGCTTGGTGCCAACAGGGTCTCTTTAATTTGCAGTGAGGAGTCTGGCTGTGGATCCATCTGAGACATGGCCAAAATATTGGAACGTGCCCTGTGCTGCTGCATAATGTGGGTTCAGCTTTCAGTGTCTTCTGAGGGAAAAGTGATAAAAGAGTTTAACTCTCTTTGCTATAGGGTTTCTGTTCTTTTCTGTCATCCCTCTGTGTTAGTAGTGTGTCTTTTACTGATATCTTCTCTCACTAATACCTTCTTTTAATTTACTCGCTTCCCTTTCTTTCTCCCAGACAATTTACAAACCCTTTGGCAATGGCAGGCTTGGGTGGAAATGGCTTCACACTGACACAGAGGATTCGATATCAGGAAGAAATTCTTCCCTGTGAGGGTGTGAAGGCCCTGGCACAGGGGCTGTGGCTGCCCCTGGATCCCTGGCAGTGTTCCAGGCCAGGTTGGATGGGGTCCTGAGCAACCTGGCATAGTGGAAAGTGTCCCTGCTCTGGTAGGGGAATGAAACTGGGTGATCTTAAAGGTTCTTTCCAATCCAAACCATTCCATGATTCTATGAAGGGGTCAGGGAGGCAGCATCCAGCTTTGCAAATGGGGTCATTACAGCAAAGGCTGGAAATTTAGCCCAGTCATTGATAGGACGGGGCGCATTCCCACTGGGTTTTTTCCTCAGGAGACACCCAGTCTGGGTTTGGTCACTCTGTCTGCAGACACAGCTTTAGCTCTTAAGCCCTGCTCTTCTTCCCAGAACAGATACAAAATCCAGCAGATAAAAACTGGGATCCCTGTGCCTTCCCCAATAAAAGAGGAATTTCTATTCCCTGCAGAAATCTTCTGCAGAAGATGGTTTGTCTGTGTGTGCTGCTTGCTGTTCATTTCACCAGCGTGCCAGGCTGCAGTCAGCCCTAGTTTGTGTTGTTTGTTAAGGAGTTTTCAGCAAAATTCCTGCTATAAAATATCACCATGTCAAAAAGAAACCTTTCATGGCAATGTTTTAATTCAGAAAACACTGGGGACGCAGAATCCTGGGTCCAGGAGGAAAACCCTGAAAAAAGTGGTGTCAAAGGGCCTATTTTCCTTGTGTATAGCAAGTGGGTTTATCTCTCAACACCTGGGTTAGGCAGGGAACTTCATCCTGAGTCTCCTGTCCCTCCTTTACTCAAGCAAAGCCACATCCAAAGGGATCTTTCTAGCCCAGGGCAGGTACTTCACAGTTTTCCCTGCTAGTGTGTATCTAACCTGCATAAATACTTAAACACTTGCTGAGAGAGGAGAACGTTTTGCAAGAGATTGATCTGACAGTGCTGTTGTTCAGGCGTTCACACAGGATGTGGGAAACTGAGGTTCAGGTCCCTGCCTCAATGAATATTTAATTATTTATGGAAAGCAGAGCAGCAGCAGAAGGGAGGAGTGAGACACAGTAATGCCTCTGGAGCTGGGGCACTTATAGGGCATGTTGGAGAGGGCAGAGATCTCACCCCCAGGTCTCCCAAATTCCTGGTGACTGTCCCAGCCATGGCTGGCTCACTTGCTCTGCTACCTCAGAGGAAACCTTCAGAACTTACCCCCTTGTCTCACTGCAAAAGTTTTAAAACCTCTGTGTAGTACTAATTACTCCAGTTCTGGCATTTTTTAGCTTTTCAGACCTCTGTTTTTCAGTGTTAATGTTCTTTTACTCTGTACAAATATTTAAAATGCAAATTAAAAGATTTCTGTCTCCCCTGTGACCTCTCAAGGAAGCAGTCTGAATAGTTTGTTGTATTTTCAGCCTGGATTCCAGGGCCTACTGGTCTGGGCTCCTGAGTACTTCTGTGGCTGAAGAAAAAAAAACAAAATGGGGTTAATGGGGTTTATATTTGGTTTGGACAGTCATAAGGCTTGAGGTCAGGCTTGCAGAAACAATTTCCGTAGACTAACACTCCCGAGCCGTGTCTTATAAAGTCCTTAAGGATTGGGAAAGGAGGTTGTAAAAATAAAACACTCACTCTGAAGAAATATGAACATTATGTCCTCAGGCCTCACCACAGAGGTGTCAGTGTTGGCTTATCACCTACAGGCACTCCTCATGGAGTCCAGGAGCTCGGGCTCACTGTTCCACAAAAAGAAAGTCCACATGCATAGGAAGGAGTGGACATCATGTGTCAGATGTGGTGAATTTTAAATTTCATGGTGTCTTTGGATTTTCTTCCCAGTCCTTTACTCTCCTTCAGTTTGTCACCCCTTTTGGTGCTTGCCATTTGCACCAGGTCAGAGAATTTATGATGTGAGATCCCAAAGCTTCATCCTTGCTTATGTCCATATAGTCATCCCAGGTCGTTTTTGCTTGGCCACTGTAGTCCTCAGTGTGGACTTTGAGCCAGTCAGATCTAACTTTGCTGCCCATCCCCTCAAATACAGGTGTCCCTGGCTGTTGACTTCAGCAAACCTGGTTCTCTTCAAAACTTCCACCAGCTAAATGCCTTCAAACCCATAAAATTCTCCTTAGAGCGAATGGGTTGTGCATATTCATATCACTGCTTCCTCATCTTCCAGCTTGCTGAAATCCTCTTTAACTTGGCCAGGGTGTAACACTGAAGGTGTCGCTCTCCATCAGGGATCTTGGCAGACGGATAGCTCTGCTTCGAGGCAGTGAAAGGGCACGAGGGAGGAATGGCACCCAAACCTCCCATCTGGTCAGTGAGGGGGGCAGCTCTGTGCTCAAAAGGGCTAAAGAAGGGCCCAGACCTGATAGACTGCTTCTAAACAGGAGCTGACTGCCTGCAGGCTGGAGCTAGGACTAGTTAGGAAAGGTCAGTTCCATGCCAGTTCTTTCCTAGCATGGGCAGTGACTTCCAGCTCCCAGACACACGCAGCTTTAATGCCACAGACACAGCTTTATTGCCAAATCCAGCAGGATGAAGGACCTCACTTTTATCTTACTCAATTCAGAAAGCCTCCAGCTTGTGGGGAAGGGTAAGATATGTCCTATTTTGCTGCTTTGTGAAAGGCCATTTAGCAATAAACATGTAGCAGAGGAGGTAAAATTTGTTGCACAATCCATCGCTCTGACCTTTGCAGGAAATAAAGCTCTGTTTCAGAGCTCATCAACAACAACTCACGGCGTGATTTACTGCTGGGGCTCCCTAATTTTATGCTAATGTAACACTATTGATTTCTGCAGATTTGCAGTGGTATTACATGGGAGGAACACGAAAATAAACTGAGCACTCAGTGTGATGAGGGGACTGTGTGACAGAGAGCTTGTCTCTGTTCTCCTATTTTATCATCTGGCCTAATGAAAGCCACTACTTCTCCTCAATGCTATCAGTCCAAGCACGGTGTTAGTTTAAAAAAGTGATAAATTACCTTCTCTTTCTGCTGTCTGGATCTAAAGCTATTTGTGAATCACTGCCAGTAGGTATTTAAAGAGAAAAAAATAAGAAGAAATTAAAATCAATTCAGCAAATGCTCCTAAGTAGTACAAATAAAGGAATATTTGTAAATGACCTGTGCTCAACCTATCTGTCACCAACAGGGATGACAATGTTTGGCTGTATTTTTGCTGTTGATTTATAACCACTCTGGAGAGCAGTGAAAGTTGGCTGAAATTCTTGTGCTGCCACTTATTTTTCTATTTGTTTGTTGAGCATTTTTTTGTCTCTGCACTGAGTACAAATGGTCTCCTTTGGGCTGCTCCTCTGACTTTTGGTTCGTGCTGCAGAAGGAAAAGCATGAATCCCTTGACAGCTGCTGTTCTGGCTTATCAAAGACTTGTATTAAAACACATGAGAGTCAAAGAAAGGCTGCTGTGCAGCAGACACAGGACACCAGGTGAAAAGATGATGTAAAAACAACTCCTTTGCTAAAGCAAAGTTTAGAAAACAGAGTTTAGTGTGAAGTAGAAAAAGACATACACATTAATTTGACCATATGACCGGGAATAAGGAGCACAAAGATTCTTCTTGCTAGGGAAAAATAAATCCATGGGACCTCCTCAGGTGGAAGAACATATTCATTACATTTCTGGCAGTGGATTCTCAGTGGCATGGAGAAAGAGTCTCTCATTTTTTGAGAGGACAAGCTTTGTACCTCACACTTTGTTCAGAAGCCTGCTTTGGTCTCAGTGCCTGGCTTCTCACACCTGCATGGATTCATTTCCACCACAAGCTCCTGTGTGCACCTTCTTTCAGGATGATGCCTGTCAAAACAAAGCCATGAATTCCACCACTGGCACTTCCCTCTCGCTGTGGTCTTACCCCTAATGCAAACTAGAAATGGAAGCTGTGCATTTCTTAAAGGAAGTTTCTGGATTTTGGCAGAATATGGAATAGAGAATATGGCTAGGGCAAAATGATTCTCCACAGAGCAGAAGAGGGGCTAATTTAGTGCTATAGGGATAGAATAATAGCACTACTAAATTTCTAGGGAATAGTAGGCAAACAGTAATGACATTTCCATTCAAGCTCCAAAACCCAAACAGGAAAATAATCTAAAGTTACTGAATATCACTGACCAAGGCGAAAATCTGAGACTGCAACGGAAAGATGTTCATTCAAGGTGGAAAGGGATGGACCTGCAGTACCAGAAGTTGTTTGGATTCAGCTGACAGCAGCTCTGAGTTGCAGGTATGTTGGTGGTCATAAAAAGGATCAAGAACTGACACTCATTCATTTATTCATTACTGGGGACACAAAGGAATATTTTCCTTACCCTGCATCCATCAGCTCAGTCTCGAACTGCTGGCAGGACTGGTGAGGTACAGGCATGGCTACCCAGAAGCAGGGAAAAATTCAGGGAACAAGGGAGAAGAGCTTTACTTAGGTTCCCCATCCTAGCTCCCAGTTCGCCTTAGAAGTGGTTACAAAGGACCTTTTCTCTTGCCTTTCACCCAAGGTGCTGCCTGTGGAATATTTAGTTCCACAGCCGGGTTGGTCCTCTAATACATACACACACACACTCCTGGTGCACTTCCAAAGGTTTTCTGGTCTGCTGGAGCATGAAGGGGAAGTAAATAGCACACACAAGCTGCATTCCCACTGCAGGCAGAGAGGATCAGACTCCCAGACCACAACAGCAGAGTGTGGCCAGTCCCCTGCAGCCAAGGGGGACAAAAACATCCCCTCAGCCAAGCTGGGCCCATTGCTTGCTGCTGTCCAGCATTATCAGGGAATATTATCACTCACATCAGCCACCAAATCTTTCAAATTCCACTGCAAGATGTGGCAGACAGTGAGATGGTACCCACCAAAGTGAAATGAACCCCAAATCTCTGCCTCTGGAGCCTGTGACAAAAGTAGGGGCTTGGGACTCCCTTTTTTCTCAGGCTGGGAGGGAAGGAGTGATGAGCACTGGGGAGCAGCTGCAGGAATGCCAGGCTGTGCTTCCCATTTCTTATTCTGCCTGGGAAGCTGGGAGACGATCAGGAGGGAGTGTGAGGGGTGGGGGAGCAGGAGGATTGGGGACAGGAGCCTTTGGTGTTGGTGTGGGCAGCACGGGCGCCGTGCAGCCGTGAATGCAGGGCTGACAGCAGGCACGGCAGGACTGTCACGTTCCTCACTCTGCCTGGAGTTACCTCACTGCCAGCATCCCTTCCACAAAAGCTCTTTCACACCTTCTACAAATGTGTAAAAGTAAACAAACTCCCACTACGGGTAAAAAAACTCTGCCAGTGTGAGAAACCTCGAGCAGTTTTATTTTTTTTAAGCTGAGGAAAGTGCACAAAGATTGTGCTGGCTTGTTAAGCTGCATGTGCATGAGGATTTTGTGACCTGTGCTCACTTTTCACAGGATTTATCCTGGCTTCCCATAGGTTTGCACAGGTATATTGAAAAATATTCCTCTTACTCTCTTCAAATGGAAACATTTTTTCTTCACCAGTATTTGCTCTACAGAGGGTTGAGCCCATCCTATCCCTGCAAAACTGAATGGAGAATTACACAGATCATATTTGGGTATCTGCTGAGATTTGGTGGGTACAGAGGCATATCCATAGGTTGAACCAAATTCCACTGTTCCTTTGATTCATTTCCAACCACCAAGAGTAAGGCAGTTAAACATGTGAACTCAACTGGGATTTTAATCCAAGTTTTCCACTGAAAATTTCCATGGCTAAAACCCATGTATTTTTTAAAACAGTAACATGCAATAAAGTATAATACATGCTCCCTGCCACTAAGCAAAAACCAAAATCTACAAAACCCTGTATGTTTTTAACAACTCAAATGCTGGGAGCCCTTGGGTCCAATGCAAGCACGATGCACTTTGGTTTGCCTCCTGTTTTTCAGGGCATTTCTGTCTGACTAAAAGTGCTCAGAGGGAATGAGAACATGAAATGACCTGAGAGAAAGCTCAGTGCATCAAGGGCTACATATATTCCAAAAAATGTTAGAGAAACTGTTGACATAAGAAAGTTCATCTGCTTTACAGATGGAGAAGAAAATAAGGAATAAAAATTTTTTTCATAGCTCCAAGAAGCTTGTTTGCTACATAAACAGCCCAAGCTGATGCTGAACTGAGGATGGCTAAAGGGTTTGGTGAAGGCATGCACAGGAACACCACCTGCACCACATGGTTGTTGCATCACTGTTACTTTGCACTGCAGAAAATCATAAAATCACAGAAAGATTTGGGCTGGAATAGATCTTACAGATCATCCAGTTCCACTCCCCTGCCATGGGCAGGGACACCTTCTACTGGACCAGGTTGTTCAGAGCCCCATCCAACTTGATCTTAGACACTTCCAGAACTGGAGCAACCTGTGCCAGGGCCTCACCACTCTCACAGGGATCAATTAGTTTCCAATATCCAATCTAACCCTTCTCTATGCCACTTTGGAGCCATTGCCCCTTGTCCTGTCACTCCCGGCTCGTGTCAAGAGTCTCTCTCCATCTTTCCTGTGGGTTCCCTTCAGGCACTGCAAGGCCACAGTGAGGTCACCCCAAAGCCTTCTCCTCTCCAGGCTGAACAATCCCAATTCCCTCAGCTTTTCCTCACAGCAGAGCTGCTCCATCCCTCTGATGCCCTTGGTGTCCCTGCTCTGGCTCCAGCAGCTCCCTGTCCCTCCTGTGCTGCAGGGGGCTCTGCAGGAGGGGCTGAGCAGAGAGGGGCAGAATCCCCCCTCACTCAGAGTCTCTGCACATTACTCCTACTGATGGTCTTTGTAGTGTTAAATGTAGGCTTGAGAGTCCTCTACATGAGCCCCTCAGATCTGTGTGGCAGCAGAATTCTCAGCAGAAAGAATCAGCCATGGCTTTGTGAAGGGCTGGTTGCAAATACAGGCCTGGCACGATGGGGGCTGACAAAGGCACTACGTGGAGCCAGGGCCTGGCCTTCTCCAGCAAACTGTCAAGATATGAGCAAGACACATAAAATCACTGCTTCTAAAATATGTGAGCTTCCAGAAACACAAAGTGGGGCCACACTCCCAAAGACTTTGCCAGCCTTCTCTGGAGCAATCCTAATATAAACTGGCTCACCAGTACAAAGACACCTTAATTTGTCAGAGAGGAGCAGAAAGGGTAGAAGCTGCTTTCTGTTTAAGAAAATGTCTTTCTTGCATTTCAGGGCACTGGGGAACACTGGAGCTGTGGCAGGGTCTTGAAATGTGGGTGTAAGGACAAACAGGGAAGTTTTGTTTCTTCAAGATGTGGAATGTAGAATAACCACTTGTCCCTCTGTCTCCCTGTGTCACACAGATGCAGGCAGTGGGAAGAGTTTTGCTGAGGGAACTCTCAGGTGCCACTGTGTTTGCCTCAGAGTTGATGTGTGCAGGTGTTTTAGAACTGTCCCTGTCTGAGTGGGATAAACAGCTGAGCTGTTTCAACTGATTCAAGAGCGGGCAAATTTCACAACTCTCACCTTGCAAACAAAGATATGAGACCAAACCAAAGCAGTTCCAGTTCAGCTAGCAGAGGAGACACCTTTACAGTCCCCTCTGTCACTACTGACTTGGAAAAAACAGTAGCTGGGCAAAGTGTGGCTTCCCCTGGAGACACTGCTCCATGCACCTTTCCACCCTGTGGATTACATTTCCTTGTGAAGCCATCAGAGGATGGCATGGGACTTTGCTAGGAAAACTGCAGCATTAGCATGTGACCTGAGGAAGATATCATCACTGAACCAACTATAATGGTCACTGTTTTAGCCTCAGGGAGGGACAAGGCAGGTTTAATATGGCAGAGGGACATCCCTGTCCTGCGGGCATCAGGCCCAGCATGGCCAGGCGAGGGAGGGATTGTTCTACTCTGGGCTGGGGCAGCCTCACCTCGAGAGCTGGGCAGCTCTGGGTGCCACAATAGTAGAAAGGTCCAAAGCTATTACAGAGCTGTGTCAGGGGAGGGTTAGGCTGGATTTCAGGAAGAGATTCTTCTCCCAGAGGGTGGCTGGGCACTGAGCAGGCTCCCCCAGGCAGTGGTCACAGCATAAAGTCAGACAGAGCTCAAGAAGTATTCGGAAAACAAGCACATGGTAGGTTTTTGGCTGCCCTGTGCAGGGCTAGGAGTCAGACTGGATGATCTTTTTGGTTCCTTCCCAGTTCAGGACATTCTATAATTCTGTGAAACTTCCCCAGTGAATCTTCAGCAGGTTACAACATAGGATGAGTCCTCCATTTCCATTTACAGCCTAATTCCCCTAATCTTTCTAGCACTAAGTGGTTACCACTGTGCCATGCAGGCCCAGATTACAGCAGATCCTCCAGGAAAGAGAAAGGTGATGTCAGAACAGTGAGAAGACTTGGGTTTCTCCAAAGGCTACAATGAGTTAAGCAGGTGCAGCATTCCCATTTCCACACACAGATGGGAAGATGGAGCCAATTCCATGCAGATGCTGAGCTGTGCAAACAAGAAGTTCCTGTCCTGCATCAGCCTGCTGATGTGCCTCCTGTCAGAGGGCATCTGCAGGCTGGGCACTGCCAGTTTCCAGCCCAGGCACTTCCCCCATTCCACCAGCACTGCTTGTACAAACAGGGAGAAGGCACTGCATCCCACCATCCCTCCTCTGCTCCTTCAGGCCCGGGGAAGCAGGAAATCTACACATTTATCACTCAGAAAGGCACTTTGGTGACAGTGGAAAATATTACACACTGCCATAAAAATAGTCGTGTCTCCTACCCAACAACAGCATTATTTCAATGTGATGGATGGCTTAAACCAAATAAAGTTACTTTCAGAGGCAAACCTTGACCTTCAGGCCTCTTTATTAGATGTGTAAAGCTTCATCCACCAGGACTCTCAAGCAGCTGTTTAAACATGCAGAGCCTTAATGAAGCCAGCAATGCTCCTGATGTGTTTCAAGCACTCTGTGCTGGATCCATGCCCATAAAACAACTCTGCTGCCCTTAAGCATGGAGGTATTTAATGGCCCAGGTGCCACACAGTGGAACTGGTCACCATTCCTGTCACACAAAGGGAGATGAAGGCATGTTTTGAGCCAGGTTCAAATAGTACTGGTTATTCATCAGTTTCAGCAGTGGTAATTCTACTCCAGATATTAAGGCCAGCGTCACAGAGTTGTGCCTCCTCCCAAAAGCTGAGTTATTGTTGATGTATTATTCACATATTCAGACAAGAGAAATTCACAGTGCAGAATCTATTTAAGCATTAGTCTTGGAAGGGGTCTGCTCTGGCTGGCATTATTATATATGTGAAATTCCAGGTGCACATCTGACCAAAGTACCAACGAGTATTCTCAACCTCCATGGAATGTGTGATGTTCCAAAACATTTTCCTTAGACTGCCTGTCTAGCTCACTCTCCTTTCTATTCATTTTTCCATCTATGACCAGTGAAAACATGGACACCATTATATACACCCAACCTCATTTGCCATCTCAGCTGGAGAGAGGCTGAGCTCCAGATGCCAGCAGTGCCTGTATTGCAGGCTGGTTGTTTGGGTTGGGTCTGCAGACCCAGGGAACCCAGGCAGTGCTGGCTCCTGCAGCCAGTGACACAGCTGATCACCAGCCAACACTGCTTCAGACAAGCAGCAGCTCTCTTTTGGCTCCACTGGCCACCATTGGGATCTCCATGGCTCAGAGCAATTGCTTAATCATGGACATCTGATGCCATCTGAGGCTGACGAGGATGTCCCTGCTCTGACTTTCAGCTCCTGCTGCAGGAGAGTGCCACACTCCATGCTGTAATTACCAAGCACCCTGGGATACCCTAGGAAGCTCACTCCTTATTTATTTCACATCTTGTTGCTGTAGAGGAGCTGATTGTGCCAAGGACCAGAAGCTTTTGCTCTGCCCTCTCAAGAGAGAATGGCCTAGTGGGATCCATTTACCACTGACATTGACACAAGTAAGAGTGGTGTTTGCTTTGAAACCAAAAATCCTGTACCAAGAACCCCATTGCTTATGAGACTTATTAGTCAAGTTACAGTTTTAAACCTTATGAATTAAGTAATCTATTATAAAAAATAAAGCCTAGTGCTCAGAGAGTTGAAAGAAGCAGAATATTTGAAGTCAGTTATTCAAAACATCCAAAGGAAGTCAATTTTAAAGATATTGATGAGTCTATTTCTCCCAGACCACCAAGCATCTGAGATATTCAGGTATCCAGAAACAGAGTAGACTGCAATTTATTTACCTGATCTATGCAGGCTAACGTAACTGGGGGTTTAAGTAATAATTTATTGATAGCCACCTATTTGTGAGCACTATAAAATCCCCTGAGATTGTGGTGTATTTCTTCAGACACAAGGGGTCAGACAGTTAAGACAATTTGAGAGCAGAGAGGATGCAAACACAACGATTTTTTTCACGTGATTTTTGCAAAGCAATGTAGAAAACACCAAAATAACAAGATCATCGCTTTTGTACAACAGTGCAGTCACTGTTCCTGGGTGTGGGACTGGCCTCTGCAGGGAATTTTTGATTTGCTGCAGCTCAGTTTCTCCAGTGGAAAATGGCCACCCTGGTGCCACAAACAAAAAGTGCTGTGTGAATTGAGCTGCTGATGTGTTGTCCCTGAGTCTGTTTACAGCTGGTGAGGGTTGTTGGCACGGCAGACTTGTGTGGGTCAGGCAAGCATTCTGTTTTCCACACAGTGCTGGAATGCTGTTGTGCAGAGGTGGCTGTGTGGGTTGGCAATTGTGGTGCTGTGGATTCTGATCCATCCTTGATGGCATCATTTGTACACAGCTCTGAAGAAAGCCCCTGTCAGGCTCATTACCATCTGGGCAGAGTCATTCCCAGAGCATAGCCAGCATGGGGGAATGGACAGACTGGGGGAGGAGATGTTGGGGAGCTCTGCCGTGGAAAGGGACCCAGGAGTCCTGGGCTGGGGCCACGTGAACATGAGCCAGCAGGGGCTGGACCCAGGAGGGACATTCCTGTCCTGGGGACATCAGGCCACAGGCCAGGGAGGGGACTGTCCCACTCTGCTCTGGCCTGGGGCAGACTTACCTCAAGTGCCAGGGTAATTTTGGGTGCCACAACATAAGAAAAATCTAAAGCTGTTAGAGAGTGTCCAGAGGAGGGGCATGGAGATGGTGCAAGGTCTGGAGGTGAAGACACATGAGGAGCAGCTAAAGGCACTTGGTCTGTTCAGCTGGAGGAAACTGAGGCCAGAGCCCACAGCAATTCTGCAGCTTCCTCACAAGGAGGAGGGGCAGGCCCCAATCTCTCCCTGTGTGACCAGGGACAGGACCCAGGGAACGGCTGGAGCTGTGTCAGAGGAGGGTCAGGGTAGATATCAGGAAAGGTTTTTCCCCAGAGGGTGTGGGGCACTGCCCAGGCTTCCCAGGGAATGGTCACAGCCCCAAGGCTGCCAGAGCTCCAGGTTTGGACAACACTCTCAGGTCAGGGTGGGAATGTTGGGGTGTCTGTGCAAGGCCAGGAGTTTGGCTGGATCATCCTTGCAGGTCCCTTCCAACTCAGGATATTCTGTGATTCTGTGGCTGTCTTGGTTTGGAAGGACAGGTGTCTCCAGGGAAAGCTGGAGCTTCCCTTGGAATGGAGAATATAAACCCCCTCCCTCCAAATTACTATAATTTTGAAATTAATGGGGCTTTCAGGCAAAGATATGGGAATAGGAATAACAGTTCTTTACTAGGAATATTAAAAATACAAATCTAGTAGTACCAAAAAAACAAACAAACAAACAAAAAAAAAAAAAAACAGAAAGAAAAAAGAAAAAGAAAAACCTGAAAAAACAAGCAAACAAAAAAAAATCCTAGAAACACTGACAGAGTCAGCATAAGACCTGACACCCTATTGGTCAGGGTGTGGGCAGCAGTCTAAAATAAGTCCTTCTGGAGTGACTGATGTGGTTCTGCTGGAATAGAGATGATGCTATAGAAGGGTCCAGTGGTGGCGAGATGGGTCAGGTTTTCCTATGGGAATCCAGTGGAAACAGACTGCCCTGGTGTTCTGAATTGCAGACTTTATTCAGGTAGGAATGCTTGGCTCCTCCCACTGGGTGGAGCATCTCACAATGGGATGATGTAATTATATCAGTCACTTGGTGAGCCTTAATGGCCCACTAACAGCAGATATCCCCCTGCAGGGAGGATAGGTTGTGGAATAGATAAGAAACATTTCTCCCCTGGTCTTAACAGCTGCCCATTCACAGAAGGCACCCACCCCCTCCCTCCTGGAGTTATGTGGAATGGGTTATACAAGAGATAAAGAAAAAACTCCTCCCTAGCTGATTTCAACAGATGGCAAATAGAATACACACTTTTGGTTACTTATTGCAACCCAGGACACTATGTCAGCTGCAGGGAACACTACCTGGAATAAGCTGATTTTACGACAACGAAGCACAAATGGGTGGATTACAAACTGCAGGACAAGGAGGCTGATCATATATCCTGAAAAGCTAATGATGATATGCAAGGAGATAGCCAGACATCCCACTGCCTGCTCAAGGTGAAGACAGGTAGGAAGGGGGGCACCTTCTTACCTGAAACTAAAACCCAGGTAAAACTGATCTCTGCTTAGGTTTGATTACAAGCACAAATCTCAGGTTGGGTTCATCAGAGTTCCAGGATGGGAGATGAGTATTGAGTGAAATAAGCACTCAGATTTCCAGCAGGTCCAAGTCATGTTCAGACTCAGCTCAGCACTCAGGCTGGGGATCTATGGTTGCAGAGAGGAAGACGATGAACCTAAATGGTTTTAAATGGAAACCACTCCAAACTAAGATCTGGAAATGCTCTGCTTTCTCTTATCTGGTTATATGAAGAATAAAATGGTGTCAAAGAGAAAAAAAAAAAAAAGTTTTCTAATAGAGCTGCTTAAAAGTGGGGTCCTGCACAATTTTCCTCTGCCTCTCCTCAGATTTTAGATCTTTGTTCAAGCTGGAAACTGAAGAGGAATTCTGATTTGGTTTGTTTTGTGGGCATTGTTATATTGGCATTTTTTTGGCTTGTGTCTGCTTCCCAAATTGGGAAATTACATCAGCATTTGCATTTTTTATTCTTGTTTTAAGCCATTCTCAGGCTCCCCTTCAAGACAAGGATTTGAGACCCCATGTGTATTTCAAACCTTATTTTTTTGCCTTCACTGCAGTTGATATCACTTTTTATTTTCTCTGATTGAAAGAGGAAAAACAGAACAGGTGTCATTTTATCAAACTCCTGAATGACACGTACTTAGGCAGATAAGGACCCAGGAAGGACCATGTAGGTCTGGTTCTGTTCCAGATTAAAGCCTCCAGGAAGGCAAACAGAGGAGGCAGCATGCTAGGGGTGCTCATGCTGTGTCTTACCCTGTTTACAGGTGTGTGTCAGGTCTGATGCTGATATCTGTGGCTCTAGGAACCGAAATAATAAATTGAGTCAAGACTGACCCCCTAGAGAGATCAGCATGACTCCCACCTCTTTTCTGTGTCCTGCTGCATGACATGGTATTATCAGCATAGCAGGATGTTTGTGTCCAGGTACTGCTGCTCCCTTTTCCTCTTTCACCTGGAGTCAATCTCTAAAGCCAACCTCACCAGGACTTTAAGAGCTTTAAAACATCTCTACAAACTCTGCAGGACTGCACTTGGTGTGTACAATACAGAATGTTTCTGCTCTGGACCTCATCTGGACCTCTACCAACAAGCCAGTACTCAGACTGCTCTTGCTCTGCTTCTCATCTCATGTAGTTTAAAAACTTTCCTGTTCTCCCAGAGCTCCCAGGAACCTTCCTGCTCCCATCCTGTCAGGTTGGTGGGCCTGCTGCTTTGCCAGCACTGTGTTCTCCATGCCTGCAAGCTTATTTCTGTGCACACCAGACCAGGAAGTTTCTCTAGTGCCACACCTGAATGGACAGAGCCTCCCATCTGCCCCACTCCCACCCACTGTGCAGATTTGGGCTGGTGCTGCCCACCAGCAGAAGGCAAACTGTGGCACAGGAGAACACTTGAATTACAGAATCACAGAACCATTCAGGTTGGAAAAGACCTCTGAGATCATTAAGTCAAACCTGTAACCAAACACCAGACCATGGCATTCAGTGCTATGTCCAGCCTTTCCTTAAAAACTTCTGGGGATGGGGACTCCATCACCACCCTGGACAGCCCCTTCCCATATTTAATCTCTTTTTCATTAAAGCAATTCTTCCTGATGTCCAATCTGAACCTCCCCTGGTGCAGCTTGAGGCTGTTTCCTCTCAATCTATCCCTTGTTCCATGGGAGCACCTGGCTGCACCGTACTGTGAGGGGATTGTGCAGAGCCACAAGGTCCTCCCTGAGCCTCCTTTCCTCCAGGCTGACCCCCCACAGCTCCCTCAGCTGCTCCTCACAGGACTTGTGCTCCAGCCCCTTCCTCAGCCCCACTCCCCTCTCTGGACACGCTCCAGCCCCTCCATGTCCATGTTACAGTGAGAGGGTCAGAACTGGACACAGGATTTGAGGTGTGGCCTCACTAGTGTCCAGTACAGGGGGACAATCACAGCTCTGATCCTGCTAGCCACAACATGGCTGATCCAAGCCAAGTACCATTGACCCTCTTGCCCACACGTTGGGTCACATTCAGCCACTGTCACCAGAAACCCCAGGCCCTTTCCAGCCGTTCTGCCCCAGACTGGAGCACTGCAGGAAGTTGTTGGGGCCAAAGTGTAGGATCCAGCACTTGGTCTGGCTGAACCTCAAGTCCCCCCTGATGACCACAGCAGTCTAATTGTCTCCTATCTTTGAGGCCTTTTCCTCCTGGAATCAGTTGATAAGAGAGATCCCTTGCTAGGGCAAGCCCTCTGGCCATACAGAGTACTCTGTGTGTCCATCATCTGTGAGAACAGCCAGCACTGCTCTGGAGGGCAGCCTGCAAAAGGCTGTGTCCTCTGGGAACAGCCTGAGGACTTTTCCACCCACTGAGACCATCCCCAGCCAGTCAGTCTTGTGTTATCCTCAGCTGGCCTACCTTTGCCATGCAAGCTGGGGGCTTTTCTTTCCTGCCCCAAATCCAGGGCTGTGTTAGGTTACAATTAAGATGTAACCAAAACTATGTATTCTACCACCGCCTTCTTAAGCTGTTAAAGCAGGTGGGGCAGTGTTCCTTATCTCCTCCATGACTCATCCCTGATAACTCCAGGGGCTATCTGCTGTTAATGGGCCACTGAGTCTCACTGCATGACTCACACAATCACATCACCCCATTGTGAGATGCTCCACCCATGGGGAGGAACCAAGCATTCCTACCTGGATATAATCTGAGGCTTGGAACACCACGGGCAGCCTTATCCACTGCATTCCCAGAGGACAAGAGCTACATCACCACCACTGGACCTTCAGAGGAAGACCACACCCTTCTACAGGATCGCTGCTTCAACAGAACCACATCTACCATTCCAAGAGGACTCCAGCCACCATTTGATTTGAGTGCTGCCATCACCCTGACCAGCAGGGTGACAGGCATGACTTGGGATCTCCCACAGAGTTGTTTTCAAACTAGCACAAGGGCTGGCTATAATTCATGCAATGCTGCTCCAGTTTCTTTCCCTAATTCCTACTTTCCCCAGGGGTTGCTTCCTGTAAATAGGCTTCCTTCAGCATTAATAGCACAAGGTGTAAATTTCCCACCTTCTTTATTTTTATTTTATTTTATTTTCCCACCACCTTTTTTTTAATGTTCTTCTGGTTTTTCTGTACCTACCTAGGTAATACCTTTTCAGAACCCCTCCCCCTTCAACTATAAATTTCTTCCCCTTTCCTGTGCCTCCCCTTTTGCACCTAATTTTTTTATCTTTTCTAATTAATCTTCCTGCAATGCTGAGATGCTAATAAAATCATAGGGAGAAAGGATTTCTTTTAGGACCCAGAGCTTGCCTGAAAGCTAATAACCTTGCTAAAGCAGATTTAAGAGATGCTAGGTGCAGCCTTGCTCTGTGTGCAAACCTTGACTCAGCACATATGCAAACAGGCTCCAAAAATAGCTTGCACTTTCCCAATTCACATGTGATGCATGTGCCATAATTCTGCACTGTGCTTTCCAAAAATAGCACTCACACACTATTGGCTGGTCTAAATCCGTGGACATTTAGCTTTTTCAACCCAGGCATCAAAGCACGTGGCTGCACAGCTTTTTCATAGAGGGATTTTTCTCCTGGGCGCCTCCCCCTCTATTCACAAAAATAAAGAGATTTATCCCCTCCCCTGTGCAATTGCTTAAGATCCCCGTGGCAACTGCAGAAACCCCTCGTGAGGAGAGCTGACATTAGGTGTTGGCTCAGAGATATTTTTAGCTTCTTGCCAAGCTCTCTAGCAGCTGGAAGCAGAGAGGTAACCCATCACCTTGAAGGCAGCCAATTCCCCTGGAACAGCAGCGAGGGCTCTGCAGAGCAGCAACCCAGAATCCACAGCCTGACAAGCATGGCTTGTCTGCATGCAGATCTGAGCAAGGAGCTTGGTTAGAGACTGAATGAAGGGCTGCTCTCCTGTATTTCAGGCATAGAGACTGAATGAAGGGCTGCTCTCCTGTATTTCAGGAATAGAGACTGAATGAAAGGCTGCTCTCCTGTATTTCAGGAATAGAGACTGAATGAAGGGCTTCTGTCCTGTATTTCAGGAATAGAGACTGAGTGAAAGGCTTCTCTCTTGTATTTCAGGGATACAGACTGAATGAAGGGCTTCTGTCCTGTATTTCAGGGATACAGACTGAATGAAAGGCTGCTCTCCTGTATTTCAGGAATAGAGACTGAGTGAAAGGCTGCTCTCTTGTATTTCAGGGATACAGACTGAATGAAAGGCTGCTCTCCTGTATTCAGGGATACAGACTGAATGAAGGGCTTCTGTCCTGTATTTCAGGAGAGCAGGTGAGTTTCTAGGATAGGACTGAAAAGGCAGAACACTGATCTGATCTCTGGGATCAAGGCCAGGGGGGATGGGGCTCTGAGCAACCTGGGCTAATGGGAGGCACCCCTGCCCATGGCAGGGGGGTGGAACAAGATGAACTACACTGCCTTTCCAACCCAGACCATTGTATGATTCTGTGACGACCATTTCTTTGGAATAAAGCAGCTAGGGAGTGGGGAGCCATGTTTGCATGGCCCAGCACATCTCCAGGGCACTGTGGGTCCAGGGATGCCACACAGGTTTCCACCCAAACTTCAGATCTTGGTTACACACCCACTGTGGTACAGGCACAGGAATAGGACACAGCAAGAGTCTGCACCCCATGAAGGGACACTGCAATTCCTCTGAGGACTTCTGTTGTCCTCAAAGCACATGTGGAACAGCCACATAGCAGAAGCACATACAGTGTCCATCCAAATGCAGCCCAAAAATTACAAGAATAAGTCTGTCCCACCAGGCCTCATATCAGAGCAGTGCTGTTCTTCCTGCAGCTGTGGTGAGCAGCTCCTATTTGTGCTATCTAGTGCAGCAGAAATATGAGGAACATCCACACCTTGTTTCCAGCAGTCCTGCTGGATGATCCAACACTGCTTTGATCCCATATCAGTGATCATTAGTTGTGCAACAGCCTGAGGAGAGAAGAGAAGACAGATGTGATACATGAGTCTTATCACTTAGCAGACAAGGTCTCCAAGTGCCTGTAGTGGTAAGAACAGATCTGAAGCAAAGGACAGGGTACCTTCCTGGGGCTGTGCTGTGCAGGGCTAAGGGCTGGCCTCGGTGATCCTTGTGGGTCCCTTACAGCTCAGGAGGTGCTACAATTCCATATCCTGTGATCTGTCAGGCTGATAACATTGATATGTCCTCCAAGCCTGAGGAAAGGGATTTAACCTGCAGAAAATCCAGGGACTGAGAGACAGCCTGGGCCAAACTAATTTGGGATCAATACTGCAAGGTCCCAAGTACTTACTGACAGCACACCACACCTCCTGTCCCTTATCTAAATAGCCTGCTACTACCACTACCTCGCCTATCAAGTCCTGCTTTATACTTACTGAACTCCAGCAGCTTTTCTTCTAAAATGTACCAGCACACAAATTTGCTGGAATGACTCAGAGTTGGTAACATCAGTGGGGATTTTTTTGCATAGCAGGAGTGTTTAAAGATAAAAAATAATACAGCTACTCTAGGGACAGAGAGAGAAGTCAAGGAACTGGCAGCTCAAATCCCATTACCTGTGGGTATCTCTGCAAGCAGTCACAGCCTCTGACCACAGTTTTTCACATCTGCTTCAGCTCATGGTGGAGAAGTTTAACCCTTACAAACAGGCACTGAAGGGGAAACTTCCTGAGGGTTTGCAGCTTTCCTTCTGTTCAGCCATCTTCATCTTCCTTCTGTGCAGCCATCTTTACCAGTGTCTAACACCACATTATTCCTCAGGAAAACAGAAGGAATTTTTGCCAGAAAGGATCTGGGGGTGCTGTGAGTGAGAGCTGATACTGCCCTGGCTGCATGTGCTGGGCTAAGCCCCCAGTGTGGGCAACAGGGGAGGGGAGGGGGGGGATCCTGCCCCTCTGCCCTGCTCAGGTGAGACCCCCCTGCAGAGCTGCCTCCAGCCCTGGGATCCCACCACAGGAGGGACTGGGAGATGATGGAGTCAGAGCAGGGACACCCAAGGGCATCAGAGGGATGGAGCAGCTCTGCTGGGAGGAAAGGCTGAGGGAATTGGGATTGTTGTGACTGGAGAAGAAAAGCTTTGGGTGTGTGGCCTTTCAGTGCCTGAAGAGAGGTCACAGGAAAGATGGAGAGAGACTCTTGACAAGGGCCTGGAGTGACAGGACAAGGGACAATGGCTTCACACTGACAGAGAGGAGGTTTAGATTGGATATTGGGAAGAAATTGATCCCTGTGAGAGTGGTGATGCCCTGGCACAGGTTTTCCAGAGCAGCTGTGGCTGCCCCAACCCTGGCAGTGTCCAAGATCAGGCTGGATGGGGCTCTGGTCTAGTGGAAGGGGTCCCTATCCATGGCAGGGGATTCAGAAATGGATGATCTTTTAGGTCCTTTCCCATCCAGCCATTCTATGATTTTAAGATTCCTCCCCCTCCTGTCCCAACCCTTGATCTCCCATCAGATTTTCAGATTCCTACAGGCCACTCCTTTGGGACAGCAGTGCTGCAAAATGCTGATGCCCAGTCTGCAGTGGAAGTTCAGCAGTGACCTGAGCCTGCTGAGAGGGCATGGGTGACAAAGGGTGTCTAAGGCTGTCCCTGGGATGGAGGCTCTGCTGCATTCCCTGTGAGCAGCGTGGGTTCAGCCCCTGCTGGAACACCCCCGCTGCTCAGTGGAGCAGACAGAGCCCACAGCCCCCTGAGCTGGCACAGACTGTGGGCTGGAGCAGGCAGAGGAGCTGCAGTGTGGCAGACAGGCTGGCTGCTCCCCCTGGGTCACCACGGAGCCCCTGGGTGTCACCCTGCAGGTGTGGGTGGGCAGGGGAGCGGGCTCCCGGCTGCCACTCCCGCAGAGAAGAGGCAGCCTCATTTATTTATTCAGAGTTCTGAATAAATTCCCTGCTAGCCCCCCAGCCATCTGCTGCTGCAGTTGTACCTTCAGAGGCAGCCAACCAGCTCAGCTGCCCGCAGTGAGGCAGAACTGGTGCCTGCTCAGAGCAGGGGGCTGCTGCCAACAGAACTGGAAGTCAGGCAGCTTTCCTGGGGGCTCCCAAATGGTGGTTCTTTGTCCAGTGGTGTGAAATGTAAGAAGAGTGTGAGGCACCTTTGATGAAATGCAAACCTAGCAAAAAAACCCCTTGGTTTGCTTACAAATGTGAGTCTCATGTTAGGTTCACAAAAGTGCAAAGGTCTCCTGGTGAACTTGAGATGGGCATCCTGAGAACCAGAACTGGATGCTGGGAAATTTAGAGCCCTGAGCAACCCTTTGAGATCAAGATAGGAGTGAGGAGGCAACAAACAAAGGGACAGGTTTGTGCAAGAGGTGGTGTCTCTCTGTTTGTGAGGGCTGAGTGTGCAGTCAGCAGCCTCAGGTCACTCCTGTACTTCCACTGCAGGCTGGGTATCAGCACTTTGGAGCACTGCTGTCCCAAAGCAGTGGCCTGTAGGAATCTGAAAATCTGATGGGAGTTGAAGGGTTGGGACAGGAGGGATAGGAATCTTAAAATCATAGAATGGCTGTATGGGAAGGGACCTCAAAGATCATCCATTTCTGAATCCCCTGCCTTGGGCAGGGACACTTTCCACTATCCCAGGCTGCTCAGAGCCACATCCAACCTGTCCCTGGACTTCTTGCTGCAGGATGCTGTGGATGGTGTTTACAAGGGTTCAGCTGGTCAAACTCATGGAAGAGAAATATCTTGGAGGTTTATGTTTGAAATAAATTCCACCAACTTGTGAAGCTTCTGGATGTTTCCTGGGTTCAGGGAATGGACTCAGAGCAAGAACAGCACAAAAACCCCACAAAAAATTCCTGTGTACTGCAATATTTCCTTGGCCAGCACTCAGGGTCCAAAGATGCAAAAGTATTTACAGTCTCAAGTTTTACTGAAATAAGAGTTTAAGTTTCTCTGCCTTTGTGATTCTGCAGAAGGGTGGCTCACCACCTCCCACAGAGCCTTTTTCTCAGTCTTCCCATGACATTCACACAAGTGGCTGATGGAGGAGGTGCTCCACATGTGTCCATGGTCTGTAAAATCAATGCTCAAAGGCACAGCTGAGTTAATACAGCCCAGGGAACAAATCCATGTGATTGAAGGGCAGGAATTGTCCTCTTGGGCAGTGTTGTCTACAGCAGGAAGTGTAGAAGAGACATTGGCTTGCACCATCCATCAAAAGATTGAACTCAGACATCATCCCTCACATTTGTGAGGGGATCAGAGCATGACATGGGGAAATGCTACATTGAACTGATGTGTGATCATCCTCTGTGAGGGTGGTGAGGCCCTGGCACAGGTTTCCCAGAGAAGCTGTGGCTGTCCCATCCCTGGCAGTGTTCCAGGCCAGGCTGGATGGGGCTCTGAGCAACCTGGGAGTGTGGATGTGCCCATGGCAGGGGGTGGAGCCACATGATCCTCGATGTCCCTTCCCAGCTAGGCCAGTCTGTAATTTCTACCACCAGAGCTCAGTGATCAATCTTGCTTTCCTTGCAAACAAATGTTCCCCCACATCAACTACTTTGACTGACATGAATGGAGCAGTGCCAGCTTACACCAGCAGTACATCTGCTCCCACATCTTTACATAACTGTTTCTGAATTTTCATTTTCCCCCTCCCCAGAGGTAAAAAGAAGCTGTGATTATGCTGGATTCATTTGAGAAATTTCACCAAAATTGATGATGCCATGATGATTAATACCAACATTTGCTGCTGTTCATATTTAAAGCCCTTTAAACTCTTCCCCGTGTTTCTTTCAGAGCTGGGCTGTTAAATTCATTCTCAATATAAAAGGCAGGCGAAAAAAAAGCTTTGTAAAAACATTAAACATGCTGCAAGACTTGGACCAAACCTGATTTACAGTCACTCGAGATGATCTAATAATGTACAGATCAGGTTCATGCAGCAGTGAGCAATTTGATGGTCAGACCAACAGAGTTTCAGGAAAGGGGAAAGCCACGAGGCAAGCAAAACAATGCTCTGTGGAAATGAAACACTTCACAGTGGGGCTCTGCTTGCAAAAGCATTTTTCACCCCCAGCATTAATGTTTATTTGTTCTAAAGCAGCACCTGTGGTAAATGCTAGGCACGTTTACTATAGGCACTGTGTTGACATCACCCCAGAGAAAATAACAATGGTTTGGCAGCCTGCAAAGTCTTTTTAAAAATAGACTGTGAAGCCCCTGAGAAAACGACAGGCTCTAAAAATAGGACTAGAGCTGAGGAAGGCCAAAAAAAAAAAAAAAAAAAAAAA
>VXBR01005912.1:240257-276114 GCA_013400215.1 Cisticola juncidis
AAAAGGGCAGAAAAAAAAAAGCTTTCCTGATGCTAAAGCTCAGGGTCAGCTGCAAAATGTGGGGTTCCTTCAAGGACACACAGTGAATGCATTGCAGTGCTCTGCAATGAATGAAAGCTCCCTCTCTGAGTTTTTCCTGTGCGGCACTGGTCTCTCAATGAGGGCGGAAGAAGGAAAAGGCAGATTTTTAGCAAATTCAAGTAGGTACAATCTAAGGTTTCCCCTCCTTCCTACCCCTGACCAGCCCTTGATAAAAACATCTCCCAGAAGTG
This sequence comes from Cisticola juncidis, assembly GCA_013400215.1. Lineage (NCBI taxonomy): Eukaryota > Metazoa > Chordata > Aves > Passeriformes > Cisticolidae > Cisticola > Cisticola juncidis. The sequence continues at coordinate 240,530 of VXBR01005912.1, forward strand.
GTGTGGCTCTACCTTTGCTTCTCCCTCCACACACAGCCCTGCTTCTGTTCTCCAGTGCCAGTGTTCCTTCCCACAAAAACAGATTTTGTGAGCACATCTTTGCTGCACTGGCACAGAGACAGACCTCAGGAGACTGAGAAAATCATTGTAATAACCCAAATAATTGCAAGAAAGCGTCCCAGATTCTTGGTTATTCGTGATGCAGCAAGCTGGACATCCCATTTTCAATTTTCATGCCCAAGTATCAGGATAAGGCATGAGTCTTCTGCAGGAGTTTAGACCTACCTTTTGGCCCACAACACTGGTAATTTTTAATATCATTCTCTCACAGTTATAAAATAAAACCAGAGCCCTCCAGTGGCCAAAAGCACACCAGTAACCTTGCTGGAGGCTAACCAGAGATGGACTCCAAGTTAGCTGCCCTACTTTAACTTGACACCAGCCAACAACCAGTCTGGGAAGGGCTGGACAGCTGCAGTCAGTGGGATGTACTGGGACAGACACACGTGAGCACTGTGGGACCCCATGGATTAAAATCCTGTGGAGAAGACATCAATGAAAATGGGGAGCCATTTAAAATGGCCGTGGCCACGTGTTGGGAATAACCTGACTTCCCTCAGAGAGTGGCAGGGGAGGAAAGGGGCTAGCCTGAGTTTTTGTCAGGAGTGCAATGGAAAGGCAAGCCACTGGCATAACTAGGGGTCAGACACCCCAGGAATGCCACTCTGTCACCCTAGAGGACAGCTGTGAACCTCCAAGGAATGCTCTTCCTGTAAGGAAGGCATCAAATTCAGCCAAACTGGGTTGTACCTGTGCTATAGGCAGCTGCCTTACAAACAACTGCTCTGTGCAGATGTTTTGTTTGCTTGATCAGATGCTCTTCTTTCTCCAGTCCTGTGTTATTTACCAAGGAGTGGATTCAGCAGAAGCTGAGCCTTGTGTGTGTGTGTGTGTGTCATTCCCAGGGTCTCCTAATGGTGGATCCTGATGGTGTGACAGCACTTTCCTTTTGGGATTATCCTGTTCCTCTGACCCTCCTTGCCAGGTGCTCTCTGTTGCAAAAGAACAGATTTTCTTATCTAAGGTTTCCTTCCTTTAACTTGGGTTACCCCAGTTTTGATTTTTTTTTCCCCAAAACCTCAAGGAAATTGAGTTACCTCTGGAGTCATGGAAGTGCCATGCAGCCTCCTGATTGCCAGTTCCCTCCTCACAGGGTGGGTACACTCTAAGCAGATCCAGGCTGCTCTGGGTCTCTCCAGCTGAGGAATGCCATGGCAGAGTCCTCCCTCACAGGCTGCATAAACCTCCACCCTGCCCCAGCTCTCTTTAGAGGGAGAAAATGGATGGAGAAACCCTCCAGAGGAACAGGAAACTTCACCAAGTGTGGAGCAGTTTTTCCCCACAAGGTTCCAGTCCCATTTTCCTGCCCACTCATGGATGCTGACAGTGAAGGAGTGCTCCATTCCACAGAGCTTCCAGACACCAGGATGATATTCCCTGCTGGCACAGTGGACTGGCACCTTTTGATGCCAGGGAGAAGATTAATCTTTCAGCCCATGTTAGATATTCTCTCATGGACCTTCAAAGTCAAGCTGAATGCAGAGATGCCATTAAAAAAACCAACCCAGGACATAAGAAGTATGAGCTGAATTATTCCCCAGAAACCTCAATATACTTAAAATGGGAGAAGCAAAGGAAAACAATGGGAAAACCTGTAGAAATGCAGTTTTGCATTGCATATTTGCTTATATTTGCATATAAGCATATAAGCATAAGCATATATTTGCATATAAGCCTGATATGGCTTTCTAGAAATGAAAACTCAAGTGCCAGAAGATGTTTAGTAAGAAAATTCACTTGTCCATTCTTTTCTTCTTTCTCACCACATCAGAAGAGCTCCTCAGACATCAGTGAGCAAAAGTAAGGTCTTTTTTCCCCCAACAGCCCTATCCACAAATGGCATTAAAATTATCACTTCCATTTTGGGAGGGCTACCACAAAGGAAAAAAAAAGGTCTTTCTCTCTGCCACAATTCATCAGCAGAATGAAAGGGGTGTCTTCATTTGGAAGAACTCAAGGAAGCATTTGGCACAGCTCTTAAGACAAAAGGAGAAGGTCAAACAGGTGAGAAAGAAGAAGGAACTGTGGAAGAAATTTTGAAAGATGACAAAGGTACAGCTGGAGAAACTTTCTATGGGTGAAAAAGCACCCCAAATTGCCTAGAAAAAAAAATTGTTCATTTGTATTGTATACTGCTTTGAGATCAAGATGACAAGGAGGAGAAATGACCACAATTTAATGATGAGAGCATTTAAAGTGTCTTTAGATACCTTAAAGCAAACTGTCTCCATGCAAACTGGAGATACTCTGGTTTTATACAGCAGAATTTACTGCAATCCGAGACAACAAATCAGTGTTTTAAAAAGAACAGCTTGTTCACCATGAATGGAGCCAGTCTATACAGCTTAATGACTTGCAGAACACGAGCTCTAGAGCCCTCTGGCTGCATTATTCAACACTGATATACAGCCCTCAGAAGAGCAGAACCAGGTCCTCATGCCAGCAGCACTCAGATGAGATCCAGGAGGGCAGGTACAACAACACTGAGAAACAGAAAGGAAATTCCTGTCACCAGGACCAAGGGAAAAAGTGTGTCTGTCTGACCTTGGGTAGCAAGGAAGGCCTCATCAATTTACAATCACAATGTTTGGGTTGTAAATTAATGTTTGGTTTGGGTTGGAAGGGGTCTTAAAGATCATCCATTTCTCCCTCCTGCTACAGGCAGGCACACCTTCCACTATCCCAGCTTGCTCAGAGCCCCATCCAGCCTGGCCTTGGACACTGCCAGGGATGGGGCAGCCACAGCTGTTCTGGGAAACCTGTGCCAGGGCCTCACCCGCCTCAGAGGGAACGATTTCCTCCTAATACCCAATCTAACCCTTCTCTCTGTCAGTGTGAAGCCATTGTCCCTTGTCCTGTCACTCCAGGCCCTTGTCAAGAGTCTCTCTCCATCTTTCCTGTGGGCTCCCTTCTGGCACTGCAAGGCCACAGTGAGGTCACCCCAGAGCCTTCTCCTCTCCAGGCTGAACAATCCCAATTCCCTCAGCCTTTCCTCCCAGCAGAGCTGCTCCATCCCTCTGATGCCCTTGGTGTCCCTGCTCTGGCTCCAGCAGCTCCATCCAAGATCACAGCCTTTGGCCTGGGATCCTTTTGCTGCATTCCTGACCAACCCCTGGGAAAAACTTATCTCCAGTCCCTGGAGGGAATAGTTTGGAGACATTATCCCTGGCATGTATCCCATTCTCACTACTGCAGTCTTTAAAGGGAAGACACAGACTGGAAAGAGAGGCCTAGAATGAATCCTGGACATTAATCCTGCATGTGTTGTATAGGAATGCTGGAGAGGGACTTTACCAAGACAAAGCTCTGCTGTGGGTCTTAAGAGGAGTACAAATTCTTTGATTAGCAGCAAAGAACTCTACATTGCTCTAACTGTCAGATTAAGCACCTTTGGCAGCTTAACCATCCCCAAAAGATGCAAATCAGACTGTAACAGGACAACCATCCCCATCACAATCCTCTAGAACTGAGACCATGCTGAGGAGGGAATGTTACTAGAGGTAAGAGAGGAATTTTTTCCCTGCATTCACCCAAATAGGATTTGTGGTGACACAGACTCAGCAGCAGCATTGTTGGTGTGTTTGATGCAAGTTTGGCCAATGTAAGAAAATGCTTTAAGTCCTGCTTGGCCTGGCTTTTGGAGTCAGATAGTAGTGGTCTCTTGTTAGTTCCTTGAGAAGCTCATTGGACTCTGCCCTGTCTGAAATGGTGTGATTTTTCTGGAGGAGTTAAGCAAACCTGGATCCCCACTGCAACTCACCTCAGGAGTGAGTCCTGCAGTGAATGTTGAGCATTTGCTCTGCTCCTCTGTCTCTACAATGTTAACTGGAATCAAGACCATATCTCTGGCTTGCACCATACCCCAGCTATCCAAACAGAACAAAATCTAGACATGTCCCTTCTCTCTTTATGTCCTTCTCTGTATGTCCTCTCCCATATCAGCTTTTCCAGGCTCTCTCCCAACAGGATGTGGCTGCTCCATCAGTTCTACCTCCCAGGAACCAGCCACTTTCTGATGCACAGAAAGCTGCAGCTTTTACACGCAGGCAGCTCGTCAGCTCCGTTTGCTGTCACTGCTTCACTTTTTGTGCACGTGATTCTATTCACTGAACACCCACTGAAACCTAAAAGAAAGATTTTACATGTGCCTAAACATCTCCTCCCTTTATTCCTCTCAAAGACACTTCCCTCTCCTAGCAATTGATTTCCAGAGAAGCAGAGATTAAGGAGCTGTTTCTTACAAGCTGGCAACAGTTTGAGTATCCTCTAGTGGCACGAAATGGGATTTCAGTCACTAAGACCTGGATGTCTGTAAGATCTCCCACCCTTCCCATGCCAGCAAATATCCTCCCTCCCCTGAATCTGCTTTGCTGTGCTCCTTAGCATCCCCACAATTCAAAATTCCAGATAAATTCAGCTATGGTAGCCACAAACAAAGAAAAAAGAGCCTTTTGATACCAAGTGTGTTAAGACACAAAGGCTCTGTGCTCTCTTGCTGTATCTCAGCTTTGACCACACTCATGTTTGAGACTTTTAACAATGAAGTTTGTGTTCAAACAGCTGTGTGAGCATAGGAAAGACTTTCACACACCACAACAAAGGCATCTGCTGCTGCTGCCACTGCCCCAAGGAAAAGAGGCAGCTCCACCATGGCACCAATATCAGAGCAGGCCTTTGGTCACAGATTCAGAGAATCACAGGATCAGCTAAGTTGGAAAAGACTTTGGAGATCATCAACTCCAACCTATGGCCTAACACCACCTAAACCATGGCACAAGTGCCACATCCAGCCTTTCTATGAGATGGCATCATATCTAATCATGAAAATCATATCTAATAATGAAAAAGAGTTGGCAATACTGTCATTATTTTATTTTAATACATACCACCAAGAGTCACAGTAATTTAAAAATTCTGTGATGCCATGTGAAAGAATACTTCCAGTTAAAAAAAAAAAAAAAAGAAAATAATTTTTTAGTTTTCTTTCAGAGAAACTTTAGGTGTCACTGCTCTGCCACAAAAAGCTTGGTGACAAATCATGGTGGCATAGCTCTTGGCCCTCTGCAGTTCTGTGCACTTCACACATGGGGAACATTCCTGCATTTCCTTGCCCACAGAGAGCTTTCAGTCATCCAAAAGCATCTGCTTCAGCACTGGCAAAGTCAGCTCTGTAATAACCCAGGTTCCAGAGGCTGAGTGCAAAAGGATAACCTTTCTACAGCTCTTTTTTTTTTGCGTCATCCTGTAACCTTTAAATTGGAACAGCACCTCTGCTATCGAATTCAACAGGAGATTTCATACAGGTTTTTTATGAGACTCATTATCTGGGGAGTACATCTGCCATCAATTTTAAAGCCGGGAAAGATTGCTATGATCATGTATTGTACTTAGAAAAGGGAACAGTGGAATCTCAACCTACTGGCACAGCAGCTCTATAATGCAGCTAGCACTTCACCCACTGTCAGCCTTGCACCTTCCCTGTCCTCTAAACTTGCAAATTAAAATCCACAAGTTAAAATCCACTCTTCTCTGGTTAAAACAAGCTGGATGGCCAGGCCCAGGGAGTGGTGGTGAATGGAGTTACATCCAGGTGGTGGCCAGTACATCCAGAGGTGTTCCCCAGGGCTCAGTGTTGGGGTCAGTTCCCTTTAAATGACAACCTGGATGAGGGAACTGAGGGCACACCCAGTCAGTTCATGGACAGACCCAGCTGGGTGGGAGTGTGGCTGTGCTGGAGGGCAGGAAGGCTCTGCAGAGGGATCTGCACAGGCTGGACCCATGGGCCAGGCCAGGGGTCTGAGGTCAGCAAGGCCAGGTCCTGGCTCCTGCCCTTGGCTCACTCAAGCCCTGCAGCTCCAGGCTGGGGCAGAGGGGCTGCAAAGCTGGGAAAGGCCCTGGGGGTGCTGGGGACAGCGGCTGGACAGGAGCCCAGGTGGGCAAGAGGCCAAAGGCACCTGGGCTGTGCCAGCCATGGGGTGGCAGCAGGGCCAGGGCAGGGACTGTCCCCTGTGCTGGGCACTGCTGGGGCGACCCTGGGGCACTTCTGGAACCTTGGGACAGGAAGGACATGGAGGGGCTGGAGCGTGTCCAGGGAAGGGAACGGAGCTGGGGAAGGGGCTGGAGCAGCAGGAGGGGCTGAGGGAGCTGTGGGGGCTCAGCCTGGAGAAAAGGAGGCTCAGGGGGGACCTTGTGGCTCTGCACAGCTCCTGACAGGAGGGGACAGATGGGGGGCAGAGGGCTCTGTTCCCAGGGAACAGGGACAGGATGAGAGGAAATGGCCTCAGGCTGTGCCAGGGGAGGTTCAGGTTGGATATCAGGAGGAATTTCTTCATGGAAAGAGTGCTCAGGCACTGGAAGGGGCTGCACAGGGAGATGGTAGAGTCTCCATCCCTGGAGGAGTTCAAGGAATGACTGGATGTGCACTCAGTGCTCTGGGCTGGATGACACGGTGGTGTTTGGTCACCGAATGGACTCAGTGATCCTAAAGATCTTTTCCAACCTGAATGATTCTGTTATTCATTTATTCTATGATTCTAAGGTACCCTAATGAAATAACCTTGGCAGGCAAACACCCCACACTTCCATCAGCAAAGGAAGAGATAAAAATTTGGAGATTGTCCTAGAGGCAGAGTCTGCAGGGGCAAGTAGTCACACACCTGAAACAGCACTGCAGAGGGAAAGGAAAAAAAAAATAGAAAATCAGGATTTGGAATAGCTTATTCCTGAAAGGATCCTGCGCCCTCTGCTGGAGCGCTGTGCTCATCCCAGCCCAGCCTGGGCGGAGAGAACGGAATACAGGTGTGCCAGGGGAAGGTCAGAGCTGGGAACAGACAGGGGCAGCTCGGAGGGAGAAAGCTCAAGGGATATAATGCAGTGTAAAGGCTGTTCATAGGGAAAAGGAAGCACTACACAATAGGTAATGAGGGGGGAGATCTTGCTCCCTGAAGGGTGCCTGGAGGGGGATGGATGGACAAAGGGATTTGGGGCTGTCTCAGCTCACTTCACAGCAAAGAACAGACCCCCAAATTTGGACATTACAGCAGAGGAGAATTTGGAATGTCAGGCTGACTAAAAACGTCATCAGAAATCCCTGGCATGCCTGACAGTGGTCTCAATCTTTTCTCCAAGCACAGGTTAAGTCATGGTATGGATGAAGGGCACTGCCTGCACAGCCTCTGGGGAGGGTTCCAGCTCCACCTCTGCTGCTCAGCTCACTTTCCCAGGAAGTTTCATGGTCTCCCCTGATGTTCCAACAACAACACTGTGCAGCAGATGTAAAGCAAGCTATCCCTGCAAACTTCCTCCAGGCCTCTGGCTGGGGATACTCAGAGGAGGAGCAGATTGGCAGGTGCTGGAATGACCATCCCCACTTCTGGGGATACACAGGGCAAAGGTGTCCCTGAGACTCACCCTTTGGAGCACAGGGTATTTGTACCTCTGACACCTGGAGCTGCCCCCAGTCTGGAACTGCAGCTTGGCCAGGGCTGTGGTAAGGATGAGAAGCCTCAGGAGCTTTCTTCCCTCCTTCTGTGATGCCCAGAAGGTTCCTCATGGGCAGGTAAAGGCAGGGCAGGGCTGTGCTGGGTGTGCAGAGCAATCAGCAGACACAAAGGGAGCAGCTGCAAGAGGAAACAGCACCTGCTGATTTGGAAGAAGCTGCAGCTGCATTTCCCTATATAACAAGTCTAAGATAGGAAATGACTTCCTGAAACACAGTATCAAACATACTGGAAAGGGGGAATTTTTCCAATGATAAACAAGGAAACGATCCCCCTGTGCCTATGCAAATCACTACTCAGGAAATGGCCTGGGCTATGGGGAGCTGTAAATGTGCACAGAATCGATACCCAGGCAGTTTGTCTGCTCCACTCAAAGGCAAACACAGCAGCCACACGGACTTGGATTGGTCTGGAGTATGGAACACCATTTCCCCCTTTGGAAAGAGAATATGCTGTCCAGACCTGATGGTGTCACCAAGAACCTCAGCACTTCACACAAACTTGGCCAGGTCACAAAGATAAATAGACACAGGGTTGTCACATTTCTCTGGTGAGAACTTCACCTCTTCCTTATTCACGAGCTTCAGACTCTCACTCTTGTGACTGCTTGCTCCTTTTCCAGGAGTGGATGTCTGCTGCCTGCAACAAATTTGAAAATTAGGGATGAACTCTACTCAGTGCAGCCAATGTCCATCAAGCTATGGTTCAAGACTCTTTAAAGGTCTGTGGACAAGTTTTAAGGAGTCCATAAAGGTCACTAAGAAAAAATAATTAGTTGTCAGCAAGCTGCTATTTACTGTACTGCTATTCTCATCCTCAGCAACAATATTTAGAGTATCTACAAACAAAAATACTGGGAAACAGTTATTTAACTCCATCAGAGCTTGGGAAAGGTCAGATCTAGATCTCTCCAAAGGGTCAAAGCTATATAACACCAGAAAATACCATTTGCTGTAGAAGTTGAACTGATTTTGTTCTAGACACAAGTTTTGTGATTCTGCCAATCTTCTGTGTGAATATTAAAGTCTGAAAAATGACCACAACCAGACCACCTAAACCTACAAGCTCACTGTTTCCCATTTTTAACCATGCCAAGATTTTCTCTTTTGATCCCATGACTGGATATTTCTCTGTAAAACCTTCTGACCTGACCAGAGACTCACCATTACCACTGTGCTTGTTTATCCCTCCAAAGAAATCAGTGTCCTAAAACAAAACCTTCCATAACAGAAATTATGGTGACTTTTATGAAGGACATTTTTTGTGTTTATCAGGCATTCATTGATTCAATTCCTTGTTGCACAATTAATTGTCCTCCTACAGAAGATAAATTTACCAGCAGTATCTTAGATACACTTGTGGAAACTGTTTCAAAGAAAGTCACCACCTTTGTTGCTCTGAAGACTTCAAGCAACAACAGAAGATTAGGTGAATGAAGTGCTGTGATGCCACTTTTCCCTTGAAATTCATGAGTGAATATCATTCAGTTCTGATGATCTGTCAGCATTCAATCTGTCTGCAACACAGTTTCTGCCACAGTTATTTAATAAAAGTGATGCTACTCTTTGATTTTATTTCTTCTAATTCAATAACTCTCCAAATTGTATTCTCTACTGGGATTGCTAATTTACTTCTAGGAAAATCATTTTAACAGACCAATTACAATAGCAAATACAAATGCTATACTCATAATTAATACATTTAACTCCTCCCTGCTGCTCCTTCTTCCTGACATTTCTTTGATACCTGTATTGCCATGAATGCAGTTTAATATTCTGTGGGCCCTTATGGCAGATATAGCTCAATTGGTCAGCCTTCCACAGCTTATGCCTTCATAATTCACCCTCTAAAAACCTTCTCCCAAACTTACCCTAAGCCTGATTGGTTAAAAAACCTTCTTTATCTTATCTGCAGTGAGACTGAAGAGGGTGACACAGAATTTAACACCATGCAAGGGACTGAGGAAATGTAGGAGGAGAGATTCCTGGGGCTCATAGGCACAGCCCTGGAGCAGCTTCACCTTTTTCTGAAGCTCCCTAAATCCCAGATTTCAGAAGGAAGCCATGAAATGAGTATTTACAAGAGTGGAGGTCTTGCAGCCTGAGCAGACATGTCCTTATCTCCATCACCCATTTACAGTTCTGATGAGTGACAACCTGCAGCTGCCTGAGGCAGCTGAGATGACCACTCCTCCCTTCAGATCGTTGCTACCTGCTAGGTAAAAAAGACATATTCATAGAAAAAAAATAATAGAAGAATTTTGAGTTTTATTTAGTAAGTACAAATGGGGGAGAGGTGGTGGTGATAGGGAGATAAAGGGGCTTGCATCATTGTAACCCAAATCCGATTAATTTCTGGGGAGTGAAAAGATGATTTATGTGATATTGCCTGAACATTATACATCCACCTGTCAAATGTTTTGGCAGCTGTGAGCAATCTCAATTCTAGACACGTTGCTGCAGGTTTGGAGCACTGCTGATGCACGCTAGCAGTGATGGGGGTTGTAATAATATCAGCTCCTCAGTGTTTTCCACTCACTTTAATGCAGTGTGGTTTGGGACAGCAACTTCCCTTCAGAAGGGGAGTCCAGAATCATCTGGGCTGGATGAAGAGGAGAAAGAGATGAAGTAAAGTAAGTGTGGTTTGAAATGTGGCAGCTGAGAGACAAAAATAAGACTTTTTAAAACAAACAGAAGATTTGGTTTAACTCAAATGTGCAAATATTGAGGGCTCAAGGATTAGAGGCAGAGAGGGCTTTGGGTGAGTGGCAGGGAGCAGACAAGCACATGTACTCACCAGTTACAGCTGCCACAGTGGCAGGGGAGAAGAAAAAAGAAAACAAATCTGTGTGGGAACCACTGCCCTCCAGCAAGGCACAGACTCCTGCATCCAGTGGGGAAAAAAGGCTTTTTCCATGATTGTTGTCTCCTTGCCCTCTTCCAGCATTACTGTGAGGCAGGCACATGGATAAATGTCATGTACATGGGCTTACCTTTGTGGCTCCGAGTCCAGAAGCAAACAAAAGCTGAGTGAGGAGTTTTCCACTGAGATTCCCACATGCAGAGCCCACAATGGATTGGGACACGTGTTGGAATGTGGGAACACTCTGGGGACCACTAAAGTTGGCTCTGTTTTGACTTGGTATCCAAGCAGCCACATAATCTGGGAGATGGAAAAGCCCCTTCAAAAACACCTTTCCTTGAGCAGGGGCTGGAATGGAGTCAGGCACATCCCTCAGCAGCACTACCCTGATCTCCAGCCAGGAGATCACTTCAGCCTGGTGGCAGGCAGAGCTGTCACAGCACAGAGGAATCACCTCTGCAGGGGGAAATGCCAAACTATCTTCACATCTTGCCCCACGGCAGGAGTTCAGTGCAGCACTGCAGCACCCACCTCTGAGGAAGGGAAGGTGAAATTCTGCAAAGGGACATGGATTATCCTAAAAAAGCTGCAGAGCCATATTAACTCCACATCAAACATTTCATATGAACACAGTAAAGCCCAAGAGGGCAACCAGCCTTTTACACAAAACCCCCACACACACCACTTTAAAAAATACTGATTTTATTCATGTCTAGCCTATTCAACAGTGGATCACACCGGCAGGAACAACCACAAATATCGAGTTACAAGATTTCATCAGGTCCTCACCTGTGCAACGCTGGATTTGAGTCAAGCACAAGTTATGGCACCACCACTAATGACAATGATTGCTCTTCAAAGCTCACTCAAGTCCCATCTCCCTGGTGCTCTTCCATCCCAATAACCTCATCTCCCACTGTGTGTGGGATTGTCTGCAGAGAATTTGTGTTCTCCAAGCCTGAATACAGCAAACATCCTGAAGCACAATACACCAGCTAAAAACTCCCTGTGCCTCACATTCTTTATTTGAAAGGCTTCAAGTTTTCAGTCAACCTACAAAAAAAGCCCTCACCATCAACAATTTCTCAGAAATGTTGGACCTGACCTGTATAAATCATCTCCAGTAAGGGAGCTGGAATTACTTATCTCACCACATGATCTGGCCTGCAAATTCCTGCTGTTTTCCTTGGAATGATGCATCAGAGCAAGGTTTCACACCAAAAGCAAAGCACCCCTGTCAATATGATCCCTGCTGATGGTGTGGGCACACAGGATGGCCCAAGGTTTCTGCCCCATGGATTTCCCCAGGATATTCACACTTTTCCAAAGGTAGCCTGCACCTACACTGACTCTGAAAACAATTGTCCTTGCAAGAAGGGTCCATGGCAGCTCTGGTCACTCATGGTCAGACACAAGGCCTTGACACACAGATCAGGAGAAAGGGACTCAGAGGATTCCCACAGCTGCCCTGCTCTGAGGGACAGAGCAGGTCCCTTGGGATTGTGGAGTGCATTTTGCCTTCCAAGGACTTCCAGGACTACTCAGAAGAGATGCACCAGAAGCAGCCTCCCTCTGGCAGCTCAGGGTTTCTCTAAGCCCAGTCCTACAAGCCTGTAGGTAGTTAGGAATTCCAGAGATCCAGACCCTCAGCCAGCAGCCACAAGGAGGTATTGCAGTCCCACAGCTGCCAAGAGAGAGCTGCCTCTCACCTCTTTTCCCTCACACACTGATGCTGAAAACTGCCAGACAGGCTAAAAGTCACCCAGGAAGATATAGAAGGTGTTACTGATAAAGTTCTAAGGAAGCTGGATGCCCAGCATCCACCAAACCACCTTCTGAAAATCCCAGCTGTCACATTTAACTCCACTCTTCCTCTCAGGCTCTCCCCTTCCAGAATCAGTCCTTCCTAGCCCCCCTCCCACCCTCCTGTGCAGAGAGCTGGCAACACACACAAGCTGGATCCACACAGAAATTTGGCTGCATGGCTGGCCTTTGCTGCTACCAAAGGGAGGGAATTCCAGGCCAGAGCAGCCCTCTCTGCCCTTCACTTTTCAGAGTTAATTGGGTTTTCTTTCCCTTTCAGCACAGCACAGCTGGACTTGGGGAGCTTGAAAAGCAGCAGAGGTTTTTATCACAATGGTGCAACGGGAGAAGACTTCAGAGCATTTTCTGGGAACGCCACGTACAATTATATTACAACTGCAGAATTGTCTGGCTTTTGTGTCTCCTAAATCACACAATGGACTACAAACAGTGCTACTTCAGTGAAACTCTCTACAACCACTGAAAATAAGTCATTAACTCCATTAGAGCAGGCAATGGACTCACATGTTCACAAAAACTGACTGTACAGATGCTAAAGCCAGACGCTTCGTAGGTAAATGAGAAACACCTCTGGTTTGGGCCCATCCCTCAGGTAGCAGATATTTTGCATGGACAGGATGATTACTGCTTGTAGAGCTATAGGAAACATGTACCTTTTTATCTGAGTTATGATAGCACAGCTTTGAAAAGCACAGTAATCCAAGGCCAAAAAGACAGGCAGACAAATGGACAGACATCAGCCACTCGTTTGACTTGCTTGGAGAGAGCTCTTTGCTCTTTTAAATGCTCTTTTTGCATTTACCAGGTCTGGATGCTCCACTTGAAAAAAGAAGGCTTAAAGGAAGTTCCAACAGCAGACTCTTCTGGAGGTGTCCTGTCAATCTCCAGCTTCCCACAGGATTGGTGCTTGTCTGGGGCTTTTGAGGAACAGCTCATAAATTGCTGATTTTTAGCCACTGGCAGTTGAATCTTGCTTTATTTAGTTTTCCCATAAATCAGATGTGTTGGAATCTTGTAGGGTATTCTCCCTGCTTCCTTCCTCCAGTCCCCGTTCACATTTAGTTTCAGTTTCCTGGAACTAAGGATGCCAATCCCTTTAAAAGCAGCAGCAACAAGAAAACCACAGAGCAAGGAAAAGAGTATCCTGACCATAAAAGTTGTACCCTCTGCATAGGGAGAAACTCCACCAACTTCACAGAAAGAAGATGCAACAACCTCTTTTGCAGCATCCCGACATGACAGCCTTGCAACATCCAGAATCCAGCCTAGCAAAGGAAAAAAAAATGTTGTGTTAAAAAAAAAGTGTCGTGTTAAAAAAAATGCACAAGAAAAAGGTGTTATTTTACATGGATCACAGTAAAGCCACAACAACCTAAGGGTTCATTTCTTCATGAGAATGTTTGAAGGAGCTGAATTTGAAATCTGTTGTCAACTGCAGCTGGGGAAAATGGAAAGTGCTACATTTCTTTGCTTACCTTGATGCCACCTGGGACTGGCTTTGGGGCCATTTTTCCTTGCAGCTCTTGGGATTTACACACCTGTCTTGCATGAGATGAAATATGTTTAATAGAAGGTTGCAAGGCTGGATGCATTGCAGTGCTGTGCTCTTCAAGGACAGAGGCACAAGGTCTGATTCTTACTGTAACTGGGACTTTGGGAATTCCCAGAGCCATTGGCATGGCATCTAATTTTAGGTCCTTTTAATACAGATGTGTAATGACAATTTGGTTTACAGTTCCTCCCTCTGTGCCAGGGGCAAGAAACTCTATCAAAGCAAATAAGGGAATTTAATTTTTTTATTAGATTTGAAACAATTTATGAGACAGCAGAACAAAAAAAGTTTAGCCTGCAAGAAATTATCTTCCTTTAGGGAATTCTCCATTGTCACACTTTTGTGCAGTCCATTCCAGCTGCATCTGTGCTGGTGACTCATGAAATCTAAAGGGCTATTAATAAGTTATTAAAAATACCAGCAGTCTTCCACAACAAAAGAACAAGAATGAAGAAATGAACAAATGGAATAATATGGAATAAATGAAGGACTGCTCCCTGTGGAAGGGATCCACACTGGAGCAGATCATGAAGAACTGCAGCCCATGGGAAAGGCTCACACTGGAGAAGTTCCTGGAGGACTGACTCCCATGGAAAGGACCCACACTGCACCAGAGGAAGACTGTGAGGAGTCTTTAATGATATTTTCTCTCCCCTGTGGAGCTGAGGATAGAGAGTGACAGAATGGCTTTGAGGGGCACCTGGCATCCAGCCAGGGTTAACCCACCACAGGTACAGGGATGGGATATGACCTTAATTTCATTATTCTGGGACTCCTGAGTGCTAAAGAAAACTCTGAGGTCCAGACTTTATTATGTGAGCATGGCTAATAATGAGCTTAAAGAAGTTCAGCTTGTGCCTGCCAAAATGCTGAGCAGCTCAAGCCTTGCACTGCAAGGAGTTTGCACCGTTTATGTTTTTTCACAGCATTTTCTACCACAGTTCCCTTTCCCAGTCAGTGCAAGGGTTTGAAAGCAGCTTATTCCACTATGAAAACCAGACACTTTCCAGTCCCTGAGCTCCCACAGCTCCCACTACTGCTTGGCAATGACTCAAGTAGCCAGAAAAAGAAAAAGAACAGGCTGTAAAAAGTGTGGCAGTGAGAAAGCCCTGGACCAGAAGGTTGTTTGTCACATTGCCAAAGCCCAAAGGAGGAGAAAGAAGTGGGAGAAATATCAGAGATGGGAGAAGCCTACAAAGTGAACAAGATTTGTCAAGAGCTCTGCCTAGGTTCTGAAAGGAGAAAATGTCAGCAGCACCAAAAATATATAAATATGCATCCTTACATAAATATAAATATAAATATACACCAACACATTTGCATCTGCTCTTCAAAAAGTTCTTCAAAAGAAAAGCCAGGTCTACCAACAAAATGTACAACTTACTTTGACTTCACTACAGTTGTGAGCAATCTGTGCTTTCCAGGCTAAATATGTGCTGATCTTCAAAGCAAAATTCCCTGAGCAAGTTTTCTTTCATGTCAATTTTTTTCCTGTGGATTTATATGTTGGAGAAGAGAGTTTTCACTCCAGGGATTACAGAGGATGAACGATTTGAGATGCTGAGGCTAGCTCAAAGTTTTCAAGAGATTTCAGAGCAGCAATAATTGAATCCCAGTGATTGTTTGGAGTTTGGTAAGGCAGAGACCTCATCAGAAAATTCAGAGGCAGAAAGAAATGTCTGCAGCAGCTGCATTAATTGAACCTCTGACAAATCCCTGGACCTCCCAGCAGAGTCAGCAATCACAATGGAGGGTTGGTCTGATTCTAGTCTTAGTTTTACACTTACATATATCACATGGATCTTCCCCAAAGGTAGTAGAGATGTTCCACTGGGAAAGAAGAGAGGATGAGACTCTAAATAGTCAATATTTGACATCTAGGACCTCCTTTTATCCATCATGTATATTAAAAATAAATTATAAATAAAAGCTTAGAAATTGGAAAATATACTTTCTTACAGCTTGTTTCTGACCTGCAGGGAGAAGATTCCTTTATGGTTTGTAAAGTTTGTATGGTTTGTAAAGTTTGTATGGTTTGTAAAGTCATTTAGGAAAACTCCCAGGAGCAAACGTGACTCCTCTTGAACTGGAAATGCTGCATGTTTAAGGTGTGTGATGTGACCTCCCTGTTCAAAGCAAGGGTCGTGCAAAAGAAATGGTCCCGGTAAATAAAAAGATAATGAATTTTATAAACAAGTTTGTGAGTTTAGCATGAAAAATTTTCTTGAATTACCTGTAAATTGAAAAGCCCAAGTCTAAATTTTTCTGGACAACCTTTCACTGGGTGTTCTAGAAACAAAGCATCTGCAGGGATCAAACACTGCAGCCTTAAACAGATCTCTACAAACAGCTCAGAAAGTTTAACCGAGCTGTTTTATTCAGTTACAGCAGAACAAACAATCATTCAACACTGCAAATATTGGGAAAAACCCAAACAGTTGTGGCCAGCAAACCTCAGATTCTAAATCTGTTCACTAAGCCAGGGTTTAGCCAGCACAGCAGAGAGAGACTGGCATGAAACCATCCTATATCCAAATTTACAACAGTGCTGGAAAGCACTGTCAAAATAATGATTACTTCCACTTACACAGGGAAAGCAACAGGAAAGGTTTGGACTGGGCCAGAAGAGTGGCAGATGGACTAAAGAGGAGTTTTTTATCTCTCTAACACTATAAACACAAAAGTAATAAAGCACCTAAAAGGAATGGGTGTGCATGCAAATGTGAAGAATAGAGAAACAAATACCAAAGTACTCCTTGCCTATGACTTACTCATTACTCAGTTATTGCTTAGTTACTTTTAAATACTATTTAAAGTACAAAACTAAACCAAGAATCTCCCATGTGGTGAATGACATTGGATGCTCAGCTTGAAGTCTAAAGGGGCTGAGATCCAGAAAGCAGAATGCAGGTCTTGTACAGAAACAAAACCACACTGTTGTCGTTTTTTACAAGGTGGATGTCATTTATGTGTATAGGGTTACAGGGGGTTAATTTTGAGCACCTATTTCTCTATCCTTTATTATTCCTAATTTTGAGAGCCTGATACTGATGCCTCAATTCCTAATAAATAGCTCAACACTCCTCAGTGAAGTTTTCTGAGACTAGAGGCATGGAAAATTGGACTATGCTCTGGAATGGGATCTAAACTCACCTGGGCAAATTTTCAGCCCCACTTCAGAAACTTTCTACATTTATGAATTGAAAACATGGAGCAACATTCATGTTTAAAACCCAACTGGTGCCTCCTGCTACCATGCAAGGTCTTGGAGTCCCCCTCAATGGTGAGAGATGCAATCCCATTCAGACTATGTATGCAAGTAAGAAGATCTACAGACAGAAGCAACTTCTAGTGAGTTAGCTGAGAATAATTTCAGGCTTTGAATCTCCCTGGGTATGGCAAAAATGTAGGGAAAGTTACTTCAAGTGGATGTAACTCCACTGAAGCAAATTTTACCTGCTTTCATCAGGACAGACCCCTGTGGCAGCCAGGCTATCACACTGTGCAGAGATAAGGCAGAGGTGATTAAACAGACCAGATCCAGTGTATTTATAGTGCCCATCTTAAAGCAGAGCAGCAGAAAAGAGCAGCAGGACTGTGAAGTGAGCAGCTCTGCTCCTAACGAGAGGATGAACTCCTTGCAGTGTTTCTCTGTAGCAAAGGACACACCAAATCAGCTGGCATAACTGAGTGGAAGGATCCAGCACAGCCTCATGTGAGATTGGATGGTTTAGCTTGACCGAGTGAATCCAAATATTCAAGGAAATTCCCCACACGGCCCCATCCCTCCTCAAATTGAACCCCAGTTTAACCCCACACAGCGCTGGCCATATGCAGCTCACACTTCCCTCCCTGGGAGCCATCTGGGACTCCCTTGGGGAATCCTGACTTCCCAGCACATGTTGTGTTTAATTCTGACATTAAAAGGATGTTGTTGGCTTTAATGGCATTGTGCAAAGACTACACTGACTTGCTCCAGAAAACGCACCATGAGACAAATCCCACATCCCTTCCCTAAATCCAACCCAAGGCTAAGTGCTTGTCCTCAGCTGCCATCAAAGCAGCTCCTTCAAAGCTAACCCTGGAGACAAAAAAACACAGAAAATCCTGAATTTCTCTGCATAAAAGGAACTGGATTAATAAATGCTGAGGCAGACAGTGCTGCTCATGTGAGCAGAGCCTTTGTGGCTGGGCTAGAGTTAATTTCCTTCACAGGGGCTGTGTTTTGGATTTGTCCTGAGCACGGGGTTGATACCACAGGGATGGTTTTGGTTGTGCTGACACAGACCCATGTGGTTTTCCTACACTGGCAAGGGGCCTGGGGGTGAGTGGCAGGAGACACAGCTGGACAGGTGACCCCATGTGACCAAAGGGACATTCCACACCTTACAGCATCATCACCAGTGCATAACGTGGGGGAAGAAGGTGGAAAGAGATGGATGTTCAGGGTAATGCCATTTATCTTCCCAAGTCACCCTTAAATGTGAAGGGCCCCTGGGGATGGCAGAGCAACTGCCTGCCCTTGACAAGCTGGGAATTAATCCCTTGCTCTGCTTTGCTTGTGTGCACTGCTCTTCCTTTCCCTATAAAACTGCCTTTATCCCAGCCAGGGGTTTCCCAGGTTTTACCCTTCCTATTCTCTCCTGTATCCCGCTGATGGGAGTGAGGGAGCATCCACTGGGCACCCTGCAGGTGTCCCTTGTCTCATACCTCCCTGGCCCACAGGATGGCACTGTGACACCCCACAAACTCCTCCCGGGCTCTTGGGCCATTTTCTGACAGCAATAGCCAGCATTTTTCCCAAAGTCAGACTTCTTCCCACTGCAATTCGAATTTCCTTTGAGTTTTCAGGCTTTTCAGAATTCAGTAGAATTCCACAGAATCTCCCATGCCCGTGGCATGTCTTTTCCCAGAAAGATCTCCTCTAGTTCTGTGGGCATTTTGGTGGAATAAACATCAGTGATCTTCAGAAAAAGATCCATTGGAAGCTGCACACCAACCCTCCGGGAAAACCACTGATTTTTGGTGCTGAGAAATTGTAAACCCTGTTTACAGTAAACCCTGTTCTCAGTAAACTGTGAGATTAATTAATAACAAGGAAGGGTCTGGAGAACCAGTCCTGTGAGGAGCACCTGAAGGAGCTGTGGGGGCTCAGTCTGGAGAAAAGGGGGCTCAGGGGGGACTCTGTGGCTCTGCACAGCTCCTGACAGGAGGGGACAGCTGGGAGGCAGAGGGCTCTGCTCCCAGGGAACAGGGACAGGATGAGAGGAAATGGCCTCAGGCTGTGCCAGGGGAGGTTCAGGTTGAACATCAGGAGGAATTTTGTCATGGAAAGGGTGCTCTGGCACTGGAAGGGGCTGTCCAGGGAGGAGGTGGAGTCTCCATCCCTGGAAGTGTCCAGGGAATGACTGGATGTGGCACTCAGTGCCATGGTCTGGGGACAAGGTGGGGATCAGACAGCTGGACTTGATGATCTTGGGGGTCTTTACCAACTTTATTGCTCTCTGATTCTATTACCAGCTATTGCTTCCAACACACTTCAAAGCGCTGTACAAAACCGAATTCCCTTTGCAACCTTGCCATTTACCACCCCACCATTTGCATTTAACTCAAGATTGCTGCAAAACCCTTGCAGTTTGGGAAGCCTACAGGTTTCCAGCACTGATGTCCACCACAGCTTCACATGCATGGACACACCTGGCACATAAGCTCTTGTACAGCACCCACACTGTTTCCCAGTCCTTTCCCATTTATGGGTGAAAGATGCAGCCAAACCACAGACATTAAAATTTGGGCTGTGCAGATTTCAAAGCCTTCTCATCAGTGCTGGAGGAGCCAATGACACAGGGCTTAGATTTTTCCCTTGGCTCACAAAGTATCCCTTCAAGAGCAGTATTTTGGGAGAACTGCAGAGTCGATGACTTTAAATTAAAATTCAACAAGATATACTTGTCCTTATTAAAATTTTTGCAAAGGACCACAAAGGTCAGTGTTTTCAGCTGAAAGTTGCTGAGAAGATGAAGCAACCAAAGTTCTACTCAGCTTGAAACCAACCTTCCTTATCAGCTTTAACCTCATTGCCAGCCCTCATTAAATCCTCATCTCTCTTCTCTTCCCTGCTGTTTTAAATGCCTTTTTGAAATATCCCAAGGGAACCAGCACACAAAAGCCCATCAAAACAAACCCTTTTGAACTTACCTTTCTCTTCCCTCTTCTTCCCCCACTTTATACACTGAGTCACAAGGTCTGGGATATCCCTCTGCAGAAGAAGCAAAGGCAGCCTACTGGGGACAGCAAAACAGCCATGGCCCTGCTGCCTGCTCTGCTTCCACCCCAGCCCTGGGAAACCTGGGAAGCTGCTGCTGAGAAACGTGGGAAAGAGGCTTAGGGACAAGGAAATTCCTGCCATGATTGTGGTAGTGGCCACAGTCATCTCCACTCTGTACCTTTCCCCTCGTCCCAAGGGTCTTTGGGGTTCCTCTGTGATCAAAATGGGAATACAACAGGAATACAAGCAGTAGGGTCATGTCTCCTGTGAAGGACACTCAGTCCCTGCCCAGAGCAGAAGTTCTGCCTCATGTCCAGGTGGAACCTCCTGGGCTCAGTCCCTGCCCGTTCCTCTGGTGCCATTGCTGGGCCCCCAGAGCAGAGCCTGGGCCCTGCTCGGAGCCCTCCCTGCACACAGGGACACCCAGGGCTGAGGGCCCCTCTCAGCTGGGGCTCCTCTCCAGGCTGGACAGCCCCAGCTCCCTCAGCCTTTCCCTGTCAGAGATGCTCCAGGCCCTGAATCATCTCTGCAGCCTCGGCTGGCCCTGCTGCAGGAGCTCCCTGTCCCTCCTGTCCTGGTGAGCCCAGAGCTGGACACAGCTCTCCAGATGTGCCTCCCAGGGCTGGGCAGAGGGGCAGGATCACTCCCTGAGCTGCTGCTCGGAGCAAGAGGCAGGATTTTCAAATGCACTTGCTACAACTTCAATCCTGTTTCACTAAAGTCAATAGAAAAAATTCCCAATGGCCATGGTGTGTTTGGGCATTTTTCTAAATGCCACCTTCTATCAAAGTTCTGGAAGTGTGAATTTCTGGTATCTCCTGAGTGCCTGGCTCGTTAGTTAACTATTTATACTCCCACTGTAATCTCCTGAAGACACTGCAGTGAGGTTTCCAATTATTGACAGAAAGCATGGAAAGGGATGTAGGGGCACAGGGAAATATCCAGAGAACCACAGAATGGCCTGGATTGGAAGGGATCCTAAAGATCATTTGGTTCCAGACCCTGCCATGGGCAGGGACACCTTCCATTATCCCAGGTTCTCAGAGCCCCATACAACCTGGCCTTGGACACTGCCAGGGATGGGGCAGCCACAGCTTCTCTGGAAACCTGTGCCAGGGCCTCCCCACCCTCACAGGGAACAATTTCTTCCTAAAATAATTATTAATGGCAGCAACATTATTGAAGCAGTTGAAGAGGGTCAACATCCCATTTATCCTGTTTTCAGTTGTGAAAATAACTAAACCCTTAACAGAAGTTGCAAACATGTGAAATCAGGAACAGATCAGAGAAGCTCCTTGAAGATTTTAGAGTAAGCAGCTGCCCCAGCTACACATCTAGGTTCAATCCCCATCCCTGGAAGTGTCCAAGGCCAGGCTGGATGGAGCTCTGAATATCCTGGGATAGTGGAAGGTGTCCCTGCCCATGGCAGAGGGTTGGAATGAGATGATCTTTAAGGTCCCTTTCAACCCAAACCATTCTTTAATTTTAAGATTCTCATTTCCCAGGCCTGCCTCACACCATCTGCTTGTGATTCCCTGCAGGAAAAAAATGGCCATTTGCATTATCTGAAGACAAGTGAGTGTACCTAGAACGTTACCACTGATAAACACTGAACTGCATGCTGAGGAGAGAAAAATGTTATTTCTCTTCCAGAGTTAGAGGAATTGAGGTACAGGAAAAATGAGATATTAAATCTATTCCAGATCCTGACCCAGAATGTGCCTGTGAGCATCAGTCTGTGCACAGACCAACAGGGTGCTGTGGCACATCTGACAGTCAGAACTCAAAAAAAATTCAAATGGGAATTTTAGTTACACTTCAAAACATTGAATTTTCAAGATAAACAGGTCTTACTTCCCAATGATATACTAACTGGACCCAAAAAAACCCTAAATGATAAAAAATGCTTTCTAAAGCACCCTGTACCACGCTGCCTAGTTGGCATCAGAAGAAAAAATGTACTGATGTATGAACACCAGCTGGGAATTTGGCTCCATTTGCCTGAGACCAAGTCTTTTTATGAGTAGGGCTGTTAAAACATTCCAGCCATCAAATAAAAATCCTTCATGAATCATGGTAGACACAAAGACATGGCAAGATTCCCTCTCCAAAAACCATAAGGTTTTTGTAAGACTCGTGCACTTCTTGTAAGACTCCAGCACCTAAATGTGCTGCAGTATAGGAAGGAATTTGCAAGAGGATTCATCTGGGCCTTTTTGCACATGCTTGCTTCTGAATCACCAATATATGACTAAATATAAACCATGAAGAGCTGTAATTGCTATTCTATGTATCTTCATATCCCTTTGAAATACCATAAAGGAAGAAAAACTACCAAATCATTTAGGAGGATTAATTCCTAACAATGCCAGTGTAAATCTGAAAAAAAAAAAAATCCACCCAAAAATCAAACCAATCTTGCCAGATTCAAAGTGTAGATTTGTCTGCTCAGTACCAGTCCTTCATGCCTGGAGAGATGACACAAATCTCTGAAAGAGATGGTGAACTCCTCCCACCTCCAGCATATTTTTCTTTTAACATCTTGGTCCCTGAGGGGTATTCAGGGGATAAAAAGAAGAACTTGCTTCAATTCCCTTCTTCTGGGCTAGCTGTAGAAAGTGATGTCAGCCTCTTATCCCCATGGAGCCAGCATTCCAGGAGCTTTCAATTTACCTTGCAGTTAAGTCAGCTCTGGGCTTTGTCAGACAGAAGCATTTTTTGCACACTTTGAATTATCAGGCAGCCTGCAAGGGAAGGGAGAGCCACAAACGAGGGGTCTGCCCAGAGTGTTTTGTGCTTGAGCCTGGAAAACAGAGATCAGATCAGCCAAGCCCAGCACAGAGCCAGGTAACAGCAGGATTTGCCAGAATTTGGGTATTCCATGAGTCCTGTGCACAGGGACATTTTCCTGTGGTTTTTTCATCCTCACTGCCCATCTGTTTGTTGCTGCTGTTGTGACAGCAGCATAACACTGTGTCCTGAGGGAGGAGAGGTCCCCAGCTGTGCCTGACATTATCCAGGTGTCAGGGAGGAGATGAGGAATGCTCAGAAAGATCTCCCTCTCTAAAAGGTTTAGAGAAAAGAAGGAAGCCAATGGCTTTACACTGTCCCATCTTATTGATGAGGCATTGAGACATGAGGGACATCCAAAGGCCACGTCCTGGGGACTGTCCCCTTGACTCCAAGCCCAGCATTTATTCATCTTCTTCCTAAGTAGTCTCTTAACTATCAAAAAACCCCACACAACCTTTTGATGCAATTACAACAAGCAGAAATGGCAGGGCCAGAAGTACCAGTGGGTGGTTTTTCTACACAATTTCCATGATGGGGATGGAGGATGGAAAGGAAAGCTGTGTCAGCCTCCAGAACCCTCCCAGCTGCAGCTGGCTTGATCAATATGTATTCAGATCTCTTCTATGGGGATGCTGATTAGTGGTTACTGTGCAAGGAACTCCCAACTCATCTCCTCTGAAATCCCATTAGCTAAGTGTTAGTGGCAGCTCACAGATCTGTATGGCTTTGGTTTTTAAAGAGCCAAGAAAAATTAGGTAAGGGGGGGGCTATAGTCCTCTGCAGATAGCACCTTTTCCTTCCATTCTCAATTCACCAAGAAAATCTCAGTAACAAGTTTTTTTAAACTTTTTTTTCCTATTACATAATCTCAAAGTGAAAGGATTGTAAAAGCTGACCAGCTGAGTGGGAACAGGAAGGGCTCAGAATTCAGAATGACACGTTCTAACAAGGCAGACAGCACTGGAAAAGCAGCTTGGTCTCATAAAAAAAACCCTTCTCACCTGGGCAGGTGCTGCAGCTGCAGAAAAGAACAACTGGCTTGGCTCAGCCATAGCCAAAGCACTGGAACATCCCTTCTGTCACTGGGAGTACACGCTGCAGCATCCAGGAGGTTTGGGCTCTCATTCCATCTCTTCTGCAGCATTTGACTATCACATAGCTGAATTCAAGGAAGTTTTACAGCTGACACTGGAGCCACCCTGGTAATGAACAGGAACAACCAATGACTACCACTACACTGCTTAAAAAAATTATTAAAAATAAACTCCCCTTAACTGAGGCTAATCCCCTCCCTTCCAAACGAAAAAATCACACAAACCTCAAATCCATGTTGTATGTTTCATTCCAGATCAAAGTTAGAAAAAACAAAAAAATCCTCAAACAAAAACATAACAAACCTAAATAAAAAACCAACCAAACAAAACCAAACAAACAAATAAGGGCTGAATTTTGTATTTTATCTTGATAAAATGCATTTTCCTAAAAAAAAAAAAAGGGGGTAAAAAATATTTAGAATATTAAGAGAGGGATCATGCACCTTACAAAATTTTCTAAACGCGTGTTTTGTAAAGAATACCAGAGTGAACTGGAATGAAACTTCTCTCACAAATATTGCTGATTTTGAGGAAGGGGCACCTTTTGGGAGAAATACATCCTAGAGAAATGTTTGCAGTCCACTGCTGAAAACTGTAGCAGATCATTAAATACCAGGTTAATGCAGCAGCTAATACTCTCCAAAACGTTTCTGAAAGTCATTCCCAAGGACAGACTACAAAGATCAATTGCTTTGTCATAAGCATGAAAGGCCATAGTCTACACTTCTCAAAGGAATGTGCCAGACAGTGCTATTTCTGACACACTAAAATATGAGAATAATTCACAGCCTGACAACTACACACTGCTAAGGGTCCTTCCAGCTTGGGCTATTCCATGATTCTGTGAGTAAACTGAGACCAGAAATAAATGCAACACTGTGTTTATGGTTCAAATGAAACTCCTTGGTTTACATCTGTATTTCTTGCAACTCCTTTCTAATGTGGCTTGTTGCCATAACTGAAATGATGCCAAATGCTTGGGACAGGTTCTTAAGGACATCCTAGGGACCACCAGATTTGTGTGCACCATCCTGCCAATGCCAGTGATGGAGCACAAGGGGTGTCCACATTCACAGGCTTTTGTGATGTGCATGGATATTCATAACATTTCCATTGCCTGCCTCTTTTTCTTCTCATTGAATCACAGAATCGTAGAAGAGCCTGAGCTGGAAGGGACCCACAAGGATGATCCAGCCAAACTCCTGGCCCTGCACAGACACCCCAACATTCCCACCCTGACCTGAGAGCACTGTCCAAACACTCCAGGAGCTCTGGCAGCCTTGGGGCTGTGACCATTCCCTGGGGAGCCTGGGCAGTGCCCCACACCCTCTGGATGAGGAACCTTTCCCTGATATCCACCCTAACCCTCCCCTGACCCAGCTCCAGCCATTCACTGGGTCCTGTCCCTGCTCACAGAGCAGAGCTCAGGGCCTGCCCCTCCTCCTTGTGAGGAAACTGCAGAACTGCAGTGAGCTCTGGCCTCAGTCTCCTCTTCTCCAGCTGAACAGAGCAAGTGACATCAGCTGCTTCTCATGTGGCTCCACCTCTAGGCCCTTCACCATCTTTCTACTCACAGAAGAAAAGTTAAAGAGCAGAACTGGTTGGCCAGAATAGAGATGGAAATGACAAGACAATGGTTTCCTCACTGAAGTGAATAAAGAGCATCAACAAGAAGGAAAGCTCAAGGACAAAGGCTAAGGACAGCTCCTTCCTGGCACTTCTGTGACACAGAGCTGGCTGAATGGATGAAGCTCCCAGTTCAGTAAATATCTTTTCTGCCTCCTGAGCTCAAGGAGATCTTCACCTCCAGGAGGGGAAATGATTTGAGAGAGGTAAGAGAGGAAATGTGAAGTTTTGTTCTGTCTATGTCAGAACAGTGCATGCAATGGGAAATTACTCTGCTCATCTCTTCAGGTCAGAGTGGCCATCAGGATCAAGGGTTTTTTGAAGGGTGTGAATTTGTTCTCTGCCTCCAGACCAGATCCTGGAGGGGATGTAGTAGCGCCTGTACCATTCTATCCCACTGCTAGGACTTCTTTCTCTCTCCTCTGTCCTACAGAAAAAAACACCTCCTAAGACTCACAGTTCCTCTCCTAGCTCTCCCTCCTACCAAGTATTTGATAGTAAAATCACCAGCATTTGGTGTTTTGTAGGTAAATGTGCAGTATGGCAAATGATCTGGAGACACAAGAAATGTGGGAAGACCTTAAAATTTCTCCTATTTTCTTATCTTTTGGTTATTTTGCCCCCAGTACTTTCCCAGCTACAGGTCTTGTCAGTCTTTTGTTGGCCTAGAAAAGTCAGGCTCTTCCAGCTTCCACTGGCACTTTCCATCCACCTGATCATTCTTGCTGCTCTCCTGTGCATCCTGCCTGACCAAATTTAGGTCACCAACAATGCACACAGCATTCCAGATGAGGCCTTGCAGAATTAACATTTCCCAGGTGTTACTGAACGTGTTTGTGCCGAGACTTTCCGAGACTTGCACCTTGATTTTTATGGCTGCAATGCTCTGGTGGCTCAGTTAGTGACACTGGCACTCTGGCTGAGGGAAGGACAGGGAGCTGCTGCAGCCAGAGCAGGGACACCAACGGCATCAGAGGGGTGGAGCAGCTCTGCTGGGAGGAAAGGCTGAGGGAATTGGGATTGTTCAGCCTGGAGAGGAGAAGACTTTGGGGTGACCTCATTGTGGCCTTGCAGTGCCTGAAGGGAGCCCACAGGAAAGATGGAGAGAGACTCTTGACAAGGGCCTGGAGTGACAGGACAAGGGGCATTGGCTTCACACAGACAGAGAGGAGGATCAGATTGGATATTGGGAAGAAATTGTTCCCTCTGAAAGTGGTGAGGCCTTGGAACAGGTTTCTCAGAGAAGCTGTGGCTGTGCCACCTCTGGAAGTGTTTAAGACCAGATTGGATGGGGCTCTGAGCAATTAAGGTGTCCCTGCCCAAGGCAGGGGATTGGAATGAGTTGGTCTTTAAAGTCCCTTCTAACCCTGGCCATTCCATGATTCCACAACTATTCCTTCTATTCACCCTCATCTGTCCCATCTCCAGTGTTATTTCCCCTTCCAACAAACTGATGATTTTACACAAGGCTTTCTGTCCAGTTTCAAGGAAAACAGGACTGAGAAGAGAAGAGTTAGAGCAGGAAAGCCCCTTTTTTTCCAACCTGGTACCCCCTGTAAATGGAGACTCTGAAACCAGCAGGTGTAGAGCCAACCTACCAGGACTGCAATGATTTTCACATAGCCCTGACAGCAAAAAATATGTAGGAGGCACACAGCTTGTCTCCACATCTACCTCTGCCACCCTTCTGTTGTTCTATTACTTAAGAATTGCAACTCCATTTCTTCAGCTTAAAAAACTCTGTCTCCTTGAGAAACACATCCAAGCAAGAGGAAGCTAAGATGGAGAGTGGTCAGGAATGCAGAGCCAGCAAGTGCTCCATTCAGCAGGAGGGATTTGGTGGCCATGCACACGCCCCAGGCCAGCCTGGCACGTGAGTGGGGGTGTCAAGGACACAAAAATGCCAAGCACAGCACAGCAGACAGGCACTCACCCTCACCTTATGGTGTGGCACTGGCACAACTTCCCCAGGGCTCCAGAGCAGGGAGGCAGACAAAGAGACTGTGGTCCAATTCTGCTTTTGCTGGGGATAAATTTGGAGTCACTTCACTGACGTCAGTGGAGTTATTCCAGAATTGCACCAGTGTAAAAGAGGGCAGCATCTGCTTTCTGAAAATGGATGCCATCAAGCTAATTGAAAACAACAGATGCATCAAGGAGCAGCAAGAAGGGATGGTAATGTTCCAGTTTTCTTGTAAAATATCATTTAATTTCCCTCCAGAGAATGTAAGAGAATAAACTTGCATACTTAGATATGTACTCTAAAAGCTAAACCTTTTGTTGGTGTAAAATTGTATGCAACCTTTCAGGTGAATGGACCAATGTGAACCTACAACATCCTAAAGAGATCCAGCCCAGTCATGTGCACTTACAGGCCTCTTCCTTGGGCCTGATTCCTCTCTCACACTCATTTAAGTGAAAAGTCATACCATCCACAGTCCTAAGGAAACATTTAACCTTGGCTAGAGAGCAGAATTGAGGCCCCTTATTTCATTAAACAGACAATGGCAATTAAATCAACAAATTTGTGACTTATGCTACTTTTGGACTAAGGGTGTTCCAAAATTTTATACCACTGAACAAATATATTTATGTTAATTTTGTGCAAATGGAGCCAAAGAAGCACTTGCTGATTTTTTAATGATATTTTGTGTGAAGACAAAAGTTTCCCCTAATTCTTATCTCCAATGAATAGTCAACACAGCTTCAGTATTTATGGTGACCATGGAAATGGATGAGCATTTTCCATCCTGCAAATCCTTTCTTTCCTTTCATCAAGAAGAAGTTTTACGCAGCAAAGCTCAATTATTTCTTGGGCCCCCTCTTATTAATTGGCACTACAGACAACCTGGATATTTCCAGTGGTGAGGGTTCATCAGTGAATGTTGTAGGACTCTAAAACCCACCCTGACCTCAGCTATGAGTTTCCCAAAATGTAAAGCCATGTTAATGCTATTCAAACTTTTTGTGCCAGCCAGTGAGCCCCAGACAGACTTTCCTGGAGCAAGGGAAAAGCCACCCAAAGAGGGAAAAGCAAGTGGAATTAACATGTACTCACAGCATATGCTGCACTGTAATTAGCACAGTCCCTGTCTGCTTTCCCCAAAAACATTTTTCTGGATTTATCTCCCTGGGTAGGGTCTTGTGTTCTGTAGGACCCCAGCCTGAACAAGAAGAGCTCCTTGAAACTGGCAGGCAATTTCCTCAGACTCTCTTTGGTGGCAGCTAAGGACACGCAGCATCCCCTGGTTCCTTTCATCAGGGGATTAAGTCTTTTCATCCTGCCAACACCTGTTCTCCTCCTTCTGCCTAAAGCAGGTGCCTGCAGTTCAGGCATTCTCCTGCAAACCTGCAGATAACACGGCTGCAAATGTCTTCAGAAGGGGATCTGTCTCCAGTGCAGGCTTCAAAGAGCAAAGGGCTCAAGGCTGTGCTTTTGGTTACAGCAGCACAAGCAGGGCTGCCTTGTGCTCACAGAGCTGCCATGGAGGGCAGTACCTTCCCCATGAATCTGTCCACATCTTTCCACCATGGAGAAATAAATGCACAAAATGCTGCTGCTCTTAATTCCTGTTAATATAAACTTCAAGTTAAGCTTAGCTCAGCCGAGTTTGGTAGGACTTACTTGGGCTCGAGTCAGATGAGAGCTTTTGGGAAAGCTGTGGTTGACTCCTGCTGCAATCTGCAGATCTTTCCCTGATGTAAACAGGACCTTGAGAACAGAACAAACAAAAAGAAGCAATTCAACAAACAGCACATATGCTTGGATTTGATGCAGGAGATTGAGGCTGGAGTCCAATATAATCCAAGGTAGTTGTACTTAAAGGAGTTGTGCCAGCTTGAATCAGCAGATGGTGAGGATCTGGCTCATACTACATTTCTGTAGTTTATAATTATCTTTCTTTCTTCACCTAGAACCAGATTCTCCCTTTAGGCTGCAAATCTTAATTAGGAAATCCTTCCTCATTAATGTCAAGAAACTCTTGGTCATTAATTTCCCAGAACAAAAGGAAACCTTACCTATTTCTGCAACAGCAGCAGATGCTGGAGCTGTTTGTTCCTTTGCTTTTAGGGTTGATGCTGTTCTTTCCATCACCGTGTGGAAGACACTTCAGTCCTTACCCTGTCTCTTGCTGCCCTGAATTTTCTTTACACTCACTCTTCTTCATCCCATAGGGATCTCTGAATGAGGGGACCCAGGAGAGAAGACCAAGTCCAGTCACCTTCACCTCCATGGCTGCTGTAGCAGTGAATTTTATCCACAAAAGCTGGATCAGAAGGCCCAAACAGAAAATTACTCAAAAATCCCAAACTCCAACATTTTCCAAGAAGGAGCAGAACAGGAATTTCATCTTGGAGGTAAGAGCAGGAATCCACCAGTAAAACACCACAGAACAGGTCTTCACACCTTTCATGCCTCCAGTCCCTTGTGTGGATAAAAAAATGGTGTCCTCAGTAAAATTCCCCCTTTCCTTCCTTCCTTCCCTGCCTCCAAGGAGATGATTTCTGCCCTGTCCTGCTTTGGTGCAAAACATCCTGTGGGAAAATTATCAGGGGAACCAACTCTCACAAACCAGCCAAGGGATCTGGATGGAGCAATAGTCTCTTCCACTGTAAAACTATTTCCTAAGTGAGACTGCTGCAAGAGGAATTTCTGGGTCTTTAATGTGATGCTTTAGCTTGTATTCCTTGTCACCAGGCACACAGATGTCTCTACATTCACAATTCACAGGCCAGTTGCCCCTCAGCTCCCTGGCTGAGTGCTCACATTGTCCTTCACACATTCTCCAGCTCTCCGTGTGCAAGGATGGACAAATAAAATCTCTTCCCATCTCCAGGTTTGCACTCCCTGCTTTCAAAGGCTGGAGACTGCCCACCTGAAGTTGGACAGGGCAGCTCTGCACGATATAAGGTGATGGGATCAGCTCCAGTGAGCAAAGAAAACATCAGTAAAGATAAGGTGCTGATATCTGAACACAAAATATCCAACGAGTGCTTTCGCTTGTAGCCACAGTCACAGCACAGAGAGAAACAGTCCGGGAGGTTGTTATGGAAACAAGTCCCTGGAGGTGCCTACTTGGCTTCACAGGGATGTGCTCTACCTTCAGAAGGAAACAGATTTGCATTTTGAGCAGCTGGGGGGAGCGCTAAGGGCTGAGAACTTGAGGTAAGGTTTTTGAAAGCATCTCTGTGATTCGGTGACACGAGACCTCTGCTAAAGTCAACGGCACGAGTGCCACCCGGTCATTTCAGTCACATGAAAATAAAAAAAAATCTGAAGGCTCCTGAAAACGGTCAGATTCCACAAGTTCTGTAACATGTAGCATTACTGACACTCTGGGACTTCACTGCTTTTCAGGAAGTGCTTAGAGAAGGATTTACATGCCCCAGATGAGTCCCAAGGTTACAGTTTCCACGCTTCTGTTGGTGTTCTGCATTTCTCTCAGAGCCAACGACGCAGAATACCCAGGGAGCAAACACCCCTCCTGCTTTACACACATTCATGTGCACTTTTCTTTTCAGAACTGACAAACAGGCTCACAAAAACTGCACAGAGCTGCTCTGCTCACCACAGAATTCCTTCGCACCTTGGGTGCAATCTGCGGGTGGGAGATTCCAAAACCCACTAGAAACTCACTGCTGGATCCCACCCAAGGGCAGGACCCCCCTTTCCAGGAGGATCTGGGTAAGACACGCTGGGATTGTGCTGCCAGTGATCAGTCTTAGTCGTTTTTCCTTGCTGGAGCCTCCGTGCCCAGCTGTCTGTCATGCTGCTCAGGAGAACAACCTGTTCTGGGCAGGGAGGGCTCTGCCTGGCAGGGCCAACGGGGCCAGGCCCAGGGGAGAAACCAGCACAGGAATTTTCTGACGTAGGCTCAGCGTGTCTCATGACTCCTCCTGAACTTGTGCTCAACCTGAGTTTTTTATATCTTATTTTGGGGGAACTTTTATCAGCTGATAGACTCAGGCATAAAATATCCCCAAACATGGGCATTCTGCTGGGAGAGGGCAGCAGCCTCAAAACATCCCTCTGAAACAGCAGCTTCTTTTTCTAGTTTCTAGCAACACAAAATTTGAAGAACAGCCCCTCTCTTGGCCTCACAGTAAAGATTTCATTAAGGTGACCCCAAAACACAACTAAGAACACCACCAGGACTAAGACACACTAAGAACTGAACAACTTTTACACAACATCAACAGAGATGCCACCATGGCCCTCAGTCTCACTTATTCACCAGGACAATTTACCCACCAGCTGATTACACGTGTCAAGGGATGCAGATTGGTCCCCAAGGCTCAGACCTTCACAAACCTTTTCCTCAGTCCCAGGAAGAAAACAGAAATTAGGCTTTATTTCAGGCAAACCCTTCTGAGCTATGAGCCTCACCACATAAAACTTGTGTCTCCCAGGCTGAGACAAGTGGCATTTTCTTACTGATTTCAGCAAGAGAGAGCAGAGGTTTCAATATAATGGTTGTGTGCTGACCCCAAGGGAGATCCCTGCACACTAAAAACATTTGAGAAGGCAACAGGACTCTGGAGAAATGGAGTAGCTGGGATTTGCACAAACAACTTGTACCATATGAGCAGGGCCAAGATGGAGAGAGGCCACAATAAAAGCACTCCAGGCATGGAGCCATATCTCAAGACAACTGAAAACAGGCAGGGTAATGAAGATGCAAACAGATTCCACCTCACAATCAGTTCTATAGCTACAGTTTGACTATATTAAAGGATGGGGCTCTGAGCAACCTGGTCTAGTGGAAGGTGTCCCTCTTTGGAAAGAGATGACCTTTAAGGTCCCTTCCAACCCAGATCAATCTATGATTCTATGATATGCCTTTAGCATTCTTAGTCTTATGGCTGAAAACCACAACATATATACAAAAATCAATTCTCTGTATTTTTGCACCTTGGCCTTACGTCTGGTTTATGTGTTACACGTGTCCCATGCAATATGTAGTACATTCCAATATGCATTTCATACAGTGTGATGCAAGGCATTAATGGCTGCTTTTGCTTTTGTACACATGCAGATGTGTGAATGCAGAATAAACACTTAGAATTAAAAAAAGAAGGATTTTTTCCTTGCAGGAAAATCTGCCAGTGGAATCTGAAAGCATCCATTTCCCTTTCTCACCTGCTGGCAGAGCTTGAAACATTTTTAAAGTTAGGTGTAAGGCAGAGCTGACTGAAACTAACAAAATGATCTGGAAAGCAAAACGTGCATTTGAAGACATAAATCTCTGCTCCCTTGGCAAACCCAGCACTGTGGGCCAAGCGATGCATATTTTGCATGGCTGGCACGAATTGCTCTCACAAAACCAAGTGCAAAAACACTGCTGTCCCTGCTACCCATGAAATACCAGGAACTGGCTAGGCCAGCGATACAGCAAAAGCATCACTTCAGGGCTCATTGTTTCTCCCCTCATTCAAAGGGTCTGGAGGATGCTGCTGGCTTTGTGCAGACAGCTTAGGGAAGTTTGTATCCGTGCCAGTCTCACTTTCAAATGTTGACACACTTGCCCTGAGGCATTTTATGCCTGTGACTTGCTAAACCAGCACGATCCTCACACAGCACAGGTGCAGAGCTGTCTCTGTGGTCAGGATTTTTCTGCCACATCAACAAAACGCCAACATGCAAACTTCCCTCAGCCACACAAACGCCCAATTAAAAAAGGCAGCGGAGTCAACTGCTCTCACATGCCCGAACACAGAGCTGGGTACTGCAGCACAAAGCACATCTCATTAAATGCTATTGTGTGAAGATGAACTCTGCAAATAACAAATTAATTTACTCAAACACGCCTTGCAGCAGAAGGCACTTACCACTATGAAGATTAAGTTGTTACTATAAAAGCCAATTAACATCAGGGCACTGGCATAAATAAGGCTGAGATAAGCTCAAAACACAGAGAATCTTCACCAAGCCTGTTGACTGCTTTAAGCCTGTTTTTGATACATGATGTATGGTCACAAGTAGCAAAGAGCTTTTAGATTTATGCACCTTTTTTTTTTTTGGAAACACAAACCAGGAGGATCATTTAGCATGCCAAGGGTTGCAAAGAAGGCAGGCATCTGCTTGCTGGCTTTCCCCTACAGCTGCAGAGCTCCCTGTGATCCTGGCTGCAGCGTTTCCATTATTCAAAGGCAATGGCATGGCAGGCGTGACTGATCCCACAGCCAAGGGCACTGCGCTGGCACAGGGACTGAGAGCACGGCTGGAGCCAGATGTTTGTAGCCCCTTTAACTGTTTACTCTGCTGAATGCTTCTGCTGAAGTAGTGGCAAGGGCTTCTCTGCTAGTGGAGTAACGAGACTTGGTTTCGGAGCAAATGTTGGATTAAAGCAGTCATCAACAGCAGAGAAAGAAATGCACAAGGGAGTGGGGATGACAGCTAGCACTCCACGGAATAAAGCAAGAACGTTTCTGGCTGCACAGAGTAATGAGAAACAGCAAATCAGGCCAGAAGAGCCCATTATCACAATCATTCTGTTTACGGTATCACAATTCACAGTCTGGCATGTAAATGCTGAATAGATCCAGCTGCTTGTAGGAAGACAACTGTAACAGCAGCTTGCAGTTCCGTGTCTGGACCCAGGACAACAAAACCCATCACACCTCTGTCAGCATTTTCTTCTCTTTGTATCCCTGGTTACTGGGAGGAATGAAGTTGGAATATTTCATGGACTCCAGGTCTTCTGCTTCCAGGAATTCAGATTTGCTGAGGGACTGATTACTGTCCCCCTTCTTGGGCTCAGAGAAGGGTGACTGCTGCTGGCCACAGGTGACATGGGTGTACTGGCACTGCTCTTCGTGGTCAGTCTCTCGGTGGTAGAAGTAGTTGAAGTTGGACACGATGACAGGGACAGGCAGGGCAATGGTTAGCACACCTGCAATGGCACACAGGGAGCCCACAATCTTGCCACCAATGGTCATGGGATACATGTCCCCATAGCCCACGGTGGTCATGGACACCACCGCCCACCAGAAAGCATCAGGGATGCTGGTGAACAGTGAGTCAGGGTCATCAGTCTCTGCAAAGTAGACAGCGCTGGAGAAGAGGATCACCCCGATGAAGAGGAAGAAGATGAGGAGGCCCAGCTCCCTCATGCTGGCCTGGAGAGTCTTCCCTAAGATCTGCAGCCCCTTGGAGTGCCTGGAGAGCTTGAAGATCCTGAAGACCCTGACCAGGCGGATGACTCTGAGGATGGCCAGGGACATGGCTTGCTGCTGGCCCCCGTTGTTGCTGCTGCTCCCGGGCTGCTGCTTCTGCTGCTGCTGCTGGGCCAGCTCCGTGCCCAGGGTGATGAAGTAGGGGATGATGGCCACGATGTCGATGATGTTCATGATGTTGCGGGAGAACTCGGGCTTGCTGGGGCAGGCGAAGAAGCGCACGAGGAGCTCGAAGGAGAACCAGATGATGCACAGGGTCTCGATGAGGAAGAAGGGGTCTGTGAAGAACGGGCCGGAGCCGGCGGCGGGACGCAGGGGCGGGGGTGTCCCGCTCGGCGGTGGCAGCGGCGGCAGCAGCAGCGCCTCGTCCCCGAGCTGCGCAGCCTCCCCGAAGCCAGGCTGGGGGCCCTTGGGCTCCTGGCGGAACTCGGGCAGGGTCTCCAGGCAGAAGGTGATGATGGAGATGAGGATGACCAGCACGGACACGATGGCGATGGCCCGGGCTGAGCTGGAGCTCTCGGGGTACTCAAAGATGAGCCACACCTGGCGCTGGAACTCATTGCGGGGCAGGGGCTTCTCCTCCTCTTTGATGAAGCCCTCGTCCTCCCGGAAGCGCTCCATGGCCTCCTCGCCCAGCTGGTAGAAGCGGATCTCCTCCAGGAAGATGTCGAGGGGCACATGGACCGGCCGGCGCAGCCGCCCCCCGGACTGGTAGTAGTAGAGGATGGCGTCGAAGCTGGGCCGGTTGCGGTCGAAGAAGTACTCGTTGC
>VXBR01005912.1:277038-321824 GCA_013400215.1 Cisticola juncidis
TTTTTTCCTTTTTTTTTTTTTTTTCTTGTCCACCACCACACAGTCAGCACTAAGTCCCTCCAAAATCACAATCTGCGTTTCACAAGCAATCAGACTACCAGCTCTTTTGCCTTTAGAAACCTGCGGCTAGCCCCGTCCCTGTCACGCTCGGCATTTGAAAGCGCAGAGAAACTCACGACACAGTACTTTCTCCTGAAACAACCCGAAAATGGGGCTAACAGGTGACTCTGCTTCCATCCTTCCCAGGACAAAAGTCTGTCTTTCCCTTGAAAGCCCTTTGTCGGTGCTAAATGTTATTAACCAGGCTTTTATCATCGCAGCATCTGATGCCTTTGCTGGCTGCAATCCATGTGCTTAGCCTACACCATCTCTTAGCAGCACGGATCTAGAGGAAAACATTCCCCGTTTTACCCCTTCTTCCTCCCAGTCCCTCCTAACTAGCTGGAGATTCCTGGTTCAGGCTCTGGACATTTTGATTAGCTGACTTTGGCTGCTTTCTTTGGCTCTGTTCTCAGAAAGGAGGTGAATATGACTTAAATGTCACTTAATCCCCTTTCCCTTCTTACTCATTAGCATTGAAGACGGCTGTTGCAAAAGAAAGCATATTTTTTTCATTTATGGGGAGATGGCTGTCTCACGAGGAAGCATATTTTTGTTAAATATTAAACATAATCGGGGTATAGCAACCAGATGAAAAAGACTTTGCTGGAGAATATATCTATTATTTGAAAAAAAAAGAAATTATGTTTGCTTTTGTTACAGTAAAATGCTTCTTGCTGGAATTTCTTTTTCAATTATTACAATGAATTATTCATTCCCGGGATTACTTGAATCATAATTATGATTTATTAATTCTCAGGGTTAACTACTGAGAAGTCCCTTCAAAACAGCTTTCGTGGGGGGATGGGAAAGCTCCCGAGGTTTCCAAGAGGACACACAGGACATGTCTACGTGAGGAGCTCACCCTGGGTTTGAAGGAGCAAGCTTCAGCACAGCAGGGACAGCGTGGACTCCAGCTCGGTTTGCAGGACCATTTTGCAGCCCACGCAGACATTCCCTGCCTCCACAGCTCTGGGCTTCCCGTTACCTGGGCGAGCAGTGCTCCAGGCAGCCGAGGAGCTCCCTGCATCCCATCGCATCTCTTCCCATCCTTTCCCATCCCTTCCCAGCCTCCTGCCACAGCCCGGCTCCGAGCGGGCACTCAGACTGCTCTGGGCTTGCTGCGGCCCCTCTGTCCCTGCTTTGGTTCGCTCACAGCGCACTCAGGCTCGGTGTTAAAGCCTCGCAGGGCTCCACACGGCTCCTTTCGGCACACAGCCCGTTCCCGAGCCCTCCGCCGTGCCTGTGCAGCCACACCCCTCGCTGCTATATTGAGAGGCACTGCCAGCTGCCACAGCTCAGCCTCCTGCTGATCCTGCAGTTCCCCATGGCACACAGTTGGCAGAGCTGGAGGCAGGGGAGATGCAGAGATGTGGGGAGGGACAAGAGCAGTGTCCCCAAAAGCCACACTGCTGCACCATAATGCTCTCTTAAGAGAGATTTGGGTGCTGGCTCGGAAGCCAACACACCTCGAGGCCAATGCCACCTCAGGGTGCCACTGAGCTCCTCTTTGAGGCAGTGGCTGTGGTCACATCTCCAAGTTCAGGTCTGGCACCTTGCTGTGCTTCAAGAATTTAAGATGATCACATCCTCCTGCAGGCTGTATTGGTCATTTATGCCAAGGTGCACAAAAATCCCTTTGGAGATTAATGGAGAAAATCCTTCTGACTAGCACAGGACACCCAGCTCTGGGCTTTCACCCATCTCCAAAAACTGCAGGGACATTTTCCTTCCAGGCCTGGTCCATACAGGCAATGTCAATCTGCAGCACAGGAGCTCAGTTTCAACCATTCCCTGGGATATACCCCCAAAAGTGGCTCAGCATTTTGGGTAACACGGCCACACTTTGGATTTCCTTTATCTCCCTTTTGCAGGATTTGATGTAATCAGCACTGCAGCTGCCAAAAGTTGTGTCTGTGTAGGATTTTCTCAGGAAAATCCAAACCTCACTCTAAAACTAAGATATTCCAAGACGGAATCCAGGTTTGAGGCTAGGGCATGCAACACTTCTTAGCCAGTTCCTTGTCTTCCTGCATTTCCCAGTTACCCCCTGGTCTCCTGAACTTTCCAATTCCCTCTTCCACAGCTCCTGTGCTACCCCTATTTTCTGCTTCCTACATTCAGGTACTTTTTCCAGCTATGGAAAAAGTACCTGAATCATCCCTATAACCCTACTATAGTTTCTTCACTTGCTTGCAGCCCAGTAGCAAAATACTTTTCATATCCCTTTTCCAAAACTCCTTTTGGGGCTCCAGTAAGTGCTGGAGATGCTGGCTGACCACTGGGCCTTCAGCAGAACAGCTTGACATGCTTTGCTCATGTGACATCCTGTAACACTCACCCCCACCAAATGAAGAAACAAGAACCCCTTCCATACCTGCAGTATGTTTTGGTGATCAATGCATCTCTAAAATCATCCATCAACACCTTCATGCATAGCCTGGGAGGCACAACAGAACCTCCCACAAGCTGGAGTCCCTGGGGTAGGATTCATTTCCCAGGAGCCAAAATATTCCACACATCAAACAAATCCCCACAGTCTAAAAAGAGCAATAGACAGGGAAAATAAAAAAAAATAAAACTGCAATAGCTGGCAGAGCATCCCCATTTGAAATGGTAATTTACACTTATGCACAGTACCAATTACAGCCAACTTCATACTTCCCTTCTTACTCAGAGCCATAAATCCATAAATGAGAGTGCTGAACAGGGGAGGGAAGCAGCATTAGCTTTAGCCCTGGAGCTGCTGTTAGGCACACCACTCGGAAGCAGGCGTTCTCCTGGTTTGTTCTCTCATGGGAAGGCAGGAGACACCTGAAGGATGTTTATTAACATCCTTCCAGGCATCAGAGAATCAGCTGCTGCTGCATCAAATGTTCGTGGTCAGATCCCTGAGTGCCTTCAGCCTCTTTATTCTAGCCCAAGTGAAGGCCTGGTTTGAAACATTGCTCTGCATCTCACAGAATGCCAGACTCACTTAGGATGGGAAAGAGCAGATTTTACTGCACATGGGCAGTGAAACCTTGGGTTTCCTATTTGTTTTACACTCCAAGAGGGAAGAAAATACACAAAGAATTCTCAATTTGTGTAACTGCAGATCTCAAAGCACCAGAAGACAACAAGGTGGGGAGGGTTGGGGGATCTAAGAATACCCCCATATCCATCATGAGTTCATGCATCACCACAAAGAGCGGGGATAAAAGAATGCCAGTTTTCTCCAAACAGATGTAACCCTGATTATTCTCTGATAAGAAACCATCTATCCCAGTCCTAGAATCATGGAATGGCCAGGGTTGGAAGGGATCTTAAAGACCATCCTTTTCCAAACCCCTGCCATGGTCAGGGGCACATGTTCCCCTAGCCCAGGTTGCTCAGAGCCCCATGCAGCCAGGCCTTGAGCAGTCTCTATCCTGCCCTTTGAAAAGGGTGTTTGTGCCACTGCTGACTGATGGAGGGAGAACTGCACTTCCATGAAGTGAAGGTGACAGTCCCATCCCTGGATCAAGCCAGCCTGTTACTGGAACCCTGTCCTTTCTGTGTGTTGAATGAGGACAGGTTCTTGTAGTGGCAAAAATATATAATGGTATAAATAGAGATTTTTCACAATACTGGGATAAATGGAGGGAAGAAAGATGAAACAGATTGTACCAGAAACTTTCACACAAATATTTCCTAGCTTTCAAGTACTTCTGTATTGTAAAAAATTCACTTTATTTTATGCCACCCTCTTTTTTATTGAAAGGGAACAATAAAGAAAGATTTTAGTGAGATTTGAACTGCTCTGATGTGAAGGGAACTCTGTTGCAAGGGAAGCTCCCATCCCTTGTGTGTCCTGGATCCATCCTGCCCCTTCTGCCTGTCCACAGACCCAGCCACAAAGAGGAGGGAAAGGATTTGGCCTTTATGTAACTTTGAATTGCCCTTCAGAGGGATTTCTGTTCACCCCTGGAATGGAAGTGATGAGACTTCCAGAGGTCATCTGGCTGAAAAAGGGTCATGTCCCCTGTGGACACAGCCTTCATCCTGCCACCTGTGATCCCAGCCCTCCCTGCCAGGAGCAGCAGGTCTTGGCCAGCCAGAACAGCCCCTCCCACTGATATGGGAACATCTGGTCTTTCCAGAGCTAAGAAATCCTCAGGGATTTCCATAGTAAAGCTTTGACAAGTCTCTAAAGAAATACATGTTAAAAAAAAAGCACACATTGAGCAAATTTATTCAAGAATGGCAGAAAGCACTACCACATCAGAATAGCCTCCCTGCCAAATTTTCTGGCTCTGCTCAAAAAAGTAGGAGAGCTTTGTAGCAAAATGAGTGTAAAAACTTCTGACAGGCAGAGCAAAACATTTTCCTCCAACTTTATTTCAGAGACAGCCAAACCTTTTGGATTTTTTTCCCTCTGGTTTGTTTTAGCAGAAGCTTTCCAAATAAAATCAAGCAAGCAAATTAGCTCAGAGGCAGACAAATAACATGAAAAAAATCTTATTTGAGCAGTCTTAAGATCAACAAGAAACCTTCCAGCGGTGGCAGAGAGAGCTTTACCAGACTCCTCAAATATAAGTGTAGTATGATCATTGAACTTAGTACTTTGGGATTATTATTACTGAATATAAACCAAGCAGACACCAAATTCAATTAAAGCTCAATCTGATGTACAAAACCCAGTGCAGACTAAATCCATTCACACAGCCTTCCCACCTTCTTGGCTGTAAAGGGCAGAAATAACTTCCCCTCCTCTTGACCACTGGAACATGAAGTCAATCTTCAAATATACAGCAATAAAACACAGATGTAAGATTAGCTCTTGTAGCAAAAGCCATCTCTTCCCCTGCATGAAAATTGCTGAAAAGCAGTGGGGCATTGCAAAGAAGATGAATAAAAAATGTAAGAGTCACAGAAAAGGTGAGGATGAAAAATATCTGACAGAAATTGCCCATGCAGAAATCATCTGTGTCTGCTCATGGACTTTCTGGAAACCACTGGAGAGCCATAAATTCTGATTCTTTCAGCCTGAATCAGATATCAGGGCAAGAGGAACTGGCTCCATAAGTAAACAGGAAAAAATACATAAATTGCTCAGTGAGGTAGGGAAGGTAAAGAAAAAGGATAAGAAAAGTCTGAGGTGTTCCCTGCTTTTTGGTGGGGTTTTTTTGGTTTTTTTTTTTTTTTTCTTTAGTTTTTCCAGCAATGTTGCCTCCCTTGTTCTATCAGGACTACAGTGTTGCTCATCCTTAAATGTCCATTATCTAGGAAACAAAAGCCATTGCACTTCCCTGGCTATGTCCTGTGCTACAACTTAATGGAATCTGAACAGTGTGTTAAACTGCAGTGGAAGAGAGCTGTACTGCAAATTCATCGGATATGAGACCTCCAATTTTAGGGTTTTTTCCAGATTTGGAGCTTGGCAGAGTCACAGTTTTAAGCACTTGATGCAGTTTAAAGCCTTCTGTGTTAATCTTGAAAGCAAAGCTGGGAGAACTTTGCTGTAAAACCCCTTTGAGAGCAAGGGTTTCCAAGGAAAGGGTGTTTTCTCCAAGCTCCAGCTGGTGCTTGTAGAACATATCTACAGCATCAATACATAATTATCTCACTGGGATGTGATCAACCTGAGGCATGCAGGAAAGGCTCCTCAGAAGGGGGAGAAATATTTCAGGATCACCAGGAGCCAAGGAAAAAAGCTGGTGTCAAACCATAGACGTGTGGCTGGCACCTAACACCAGATTAAACCAAGGATTTGAGCTCTGTGCACAGCCCAAAGCAGTGAATCACTCTCTTTCCATGACATCTCTCCTATTAGAGCTGTCTCATCCACTTATATCCAACAGTTTCCTAGTGGCTGCCAAACCAGGACTCAGCTCTTGGGAGGAGGAATAACAGCAGCACCACTTGCATTATTTTATTTTTTATTTAAAACCCACCCTGAACAGGCACAGGCTGCCTGTAAAACAAACCTTCCTGAACCACCCTTTGGAGTTTAATGAGAAATCCATAAAATCAACTTTTTACAGCATTACCAGGTCGAGGCTTGCTC
Source organism: Cisticola juncidis (assembly GCA_013400215.1). Classification (NCBI taxonomy): domain Eukaryota; kingdom Metazoa; phylum Chordata; class Aves; order Passeriformes; family Cisticolidae; genus Cisticola; species Cisticola juncidis. The sequence goes on from VXBR01005912.1 coordinate 283,166, forward strand.
TGAAGGTGTCACCACCCAATGGACTGGGATTGCAAGGAACAAATGCTGCACAATCTTGGGCTCAGGAGAAGCCTTTCACAGTAATTTAGCTACTGTTGGAGGGACAGGCATGGGAGCAGTTTTCCTTGGCTGGTGGAACCCCTCTGATCTCTTTTGGGATCACTGAGAGGGAGCCTGGAATGTCAGTGGAGCCAGGCTCTAACACTGCTGAGGGCTTTTCTGATGAGCATTTTTGTAAAATGCTGTTCCAACATAAGAGTCAAGCAAAATTCCTTAATTATAATGTTGGTGCTCATTTCTGTAGAAAGAAAGGAGTGGGAACATCTCCCTCAGCCTGAGATCTCTCTCCCAAGACTGACAAGATTTTAACTTTTTACTCTAATAACCAGAACTATAAAAGCCTTTTTCCTCTCAAAATATCTAACATCTCTTTAATAACATGTAATGAAGAGGATGTGGTTGAATAATGCAATTTTTTTGCCCCAGTTCTAATAGTACTTTTTTATAGTGCTCATCTAAGTCACTAAAAGGAATTAATATTTCATTGCTTTCTATGAAAAATGCATAATGCCTTTCCCATAGCAAGGTTTCAAACTCCAGTTGCTTCGATTCAGACTGGAATTCTTTTCTGATTTTGCTCTCACTGAAGTCAGTAATCTTCTGTGGGAAAATACCTAAATTGTTTGTTAAAAGATGAACAGGAGCCTTAAATTTACCATGGAAGCTGTTTTTGGATTTGAGCCATAAAGCTACTATCATATTTTAGTTCCACGGCCCTGAAAACCCAGAAATTTCAGTTCCTATTTGTACACATCATCACATACTAACCCTTTCTAGAACTCTGCTTTGAGTAGCCTCTGGTTTTTAGGAAAAGCTTTCTTTACAACATATATTATCTCCTAACCTTTTCCTTTTATATATCCCTGCCAGTGTGATGGGCCAGTCAAACCCTTGGAACCAAAACATTTGCAGACAAGGCTTTATCAGACTGTCAATTAAGCAAACATAACTGAACTGACAGGTCAGTGGAATCAAAATTATTGCTGGCATCTTGCTGTTGGAGGAAAAACAAGGAACCTCCCTCAAATTTAAGAAGAGCTTAAGCATCCCTAAAGCAACCAGATTCACTGCCAGACATATAAAAATAAATGAAGTATTCTGGACTTTTAAAAAGCAAACAAAACCCTTCTTATTTCCCACTAAGTTCTCAGGAGCAGATTCTCTAGGATTTTTCCCAAGGGAACCATTTCACCTAAGGACAGTGATGCCAATCCTGATGGTTTTTACCCTGCTGAGAAGAGCTCTTTAAGCCATTTTAGCATGACTAGCACCTAGCTTGAGGAATGGATTGACTAAATGATCAGGAAATGTGGAATTCTGAACTTCAGATCATTTGTGGAGACATTGCTATTAATATTTAAGAATAATAATTAAAAAAAACCTCCCATAGATCAGCTCAGGACAGAAATAGCATTAACTGCACTTCATTTTATGAGGCATTTTCAGCTGTCATCAGAGCCAGCCATTGGAATAGAGCCTTAAAGATCACATCTATTTCTGTAAGCCCAAAATGACCAATAATTCTGCAACTGCTGAGATAATTCTGCAAATGTTGAGCTCTTTGCAGCACCTGATGCTGAGGCTGTGGAGATCATTGCAGCCCAGTAAAACACTCCCTGTGTGCTCCCAAACAATGAAACAAGAAAAAAATATTTGCTAAGCCTTCAGAGGAAGGCTCTTGCACAAATTTCTTTCCCTGCAGCCAACCAGAGCTCTCTCCCAAGCACATCCCCCAGGAACACTGGAGGGACCAGGCTGCTTCCCACTCCAGTGGGCCCCTTTGGCAGATGGTTCTGCACAGGTAATGCAAGAACACGTCCTGGAACAGGAACTCCAGCCTCCTTGCAGAGGCAACACTGCCCTGAGAGTCATTGCTCTGCAGTGTTAGAAGGACATTGGTGCTACTGAAACCCCCTTTAATGGATTTGCTTCCATGTTCCTTCAGTTACATGTAAGCCTACCCAGCCTGCAGGGACACATTCAGAGGTCTCTGTGGCCACGCTGTTCCTGCTCTGAGATGTCTCCTCTGCTGTTTAGCTGTGACTTTTGGGGAGGTTGCAGCTGGATCCAGCTGAGCAGAGCACTGTGGCAGCAAAGCACAGCCCCCAGCACCTGAAGGGAGCCTACAAAAAAGACGTGGAGAGACTTTTTACAAGGAGATGTAGCGACAGGACAAAGGGGTGTGGATTTAAACAGAGGAGGGTTAGATTGGGTTTCAGGAAGAAATTGTTCCCTGCGAGGGTGCTGAGGCCCTGGCACAGGTTGCCCAGAGAAGCTGTGGCTGCCCCATCCCTGGCAGTGTCCAAGGTAAGGTTGGATGGGGCTCTGAGCAACCCGGGAAAGTGGAAGGTGTCCCTGCTCATAGCAGGGGATGGCACAAGACAATCTTAAAGTTCTCTTCAAACCCAAACCATTGCATGATTCTATGTCCACTGCTGCCTCATGTCAGATGAATTCACCTGACCTCTGACAGCCAAGGAAATGATAACCTAAAGGAACACCCTGTGCCTGTCTGCCACTTCTTATCAGTTCAGTGCACCAGAAATACACCTGTGGGAATTGTAAGTGCTTGTCATTAAGGGGTTTGGTGCCTTATCTATGCATTTCTTTCTTCCCCCATTTTCCCTGCTTGCTTCTAAGGAGAAGGAGGATTCAACAGTGGTTATTTATAAGCACCATAAGGCTGAGCAACAGCCTCCTGTGTCTTTCTGCTTTGCCCTTTCCCAGTGCCTGGCTTCCAAGGATGCTGCAGAGTGGAACAGGCAGGGAGGTGGCTGCTGTTCATCCCCACCTGGCAGCTGCTGCTGAGTTTCCTCTGAGCAGAGAACCAAGGCTCACTCCCTCTATTCATGCTAGAGAGGGAGAAATAAAAAGCTTTCTTGGCACTAAACCTCAGCTGGTGATGATGCCTAATAATATGCATTTTCCATCAGAGAGCTGTCCTCACAGAAAGTTCTCAGACAGCCTTGGTTAAAATGTAATTCCCAAATCTTTGCAAGTGGAAAAGGACTACCATCCTCATTGTTCCCAAGGAGGTTTGCCTGATGCCAAATTTTTAATTCCCAGGAAAACAAGTGAAAGAGCCCCCAGTAAACAACCCCTGTTCCTGAGCCCAAAGTGTTATTGATTATTCCTGGGTAAACATGCAGACATTTGCTGGCAGTCATCAGGGTTACACCAGGGTAACTGAGGTCCAAGGGACCCACAGGACCCTGGGGATGACCTCTCACTTCCAGGGTGGCAAATGTGTGCAGAACTTTGTCCTGGATCAGAGTAAAAAATGAATGGACAAGGACCTTCTAAAAGTCACAGGTTTAAATTTAAAGGATAAACTTGATAGTAATTTAAGCTACAGAGCTGCTCCTTTGAAGGGTATTAAAACGGGTAGAATTTGTGGCAAGAGAAAAAACCCTAAAGACTTCTGAGGGACAGAATTTGTGTGTTCCAGAATCTTCTCAGTGGGTAGACTGCACATTAAGTCAGAGACACAGACAGACATTGCAATTCAGATAATTGGGTGAGGAACAGAAAATTAAGGATCATCACAAAATGGATTTCTCTCTGCTGTTCCCAAGTAATTGCCATTACTTGCACCAAGGAATTCCATAATGAGTTCCAAGCACTACACAATGCCAAATCATCTCTCATTGATTTTTTAGGAAGCAAACCAATATCTCCACCTCCTTTATTTCCTTCTGTGCTTATTAGAGAGGCACTACACTTGATCTCAAGTTCAAAATCTTACCCCAGACTCAAAGAATGTTGCTTCCAGAGAAACCTGAACTTATGTGTGAGCTCGTTATTCCATTTCCACAAGAAATTTCTATATTTGTGTGGGTTTGGTACATGTTGGAAAGAGGAAGTTAATTTTCCAAACTTGTCAAGATCACACTCTCTGAGATGCCTGACTATGGACATTCAAAGTTAATGCATTTCTGAATCATTAATCCATTTTTCAAAGGAACAGAGCGCACAGATCTTCCCCAGCTAACTGACATGAAAGGGAAACATTCTGCTGAATACAAAGATCTTCTGATGGTGTCGTAAAGGAGGTAAAACACTTCACCTGCAAAGTGACAGGAGGTGAATGCCTCAGGCTTCACATAAAACAAAAGGTGCATTGAGCCTGAACGGTTCAGATGAAAGAATCCTTTCATTCCAGGGTAGTTTGGGTACAAATTAAGTGAGTAGGCTCTTTCTCAGAACAGAATCGTCTTTTCTTTCCTTGTCACATTCAGTGCTGAAAGTTTTGGTGTCTGCAAGTCCCAACTTTTTAAGGGTCTTCTTAAACAGAATGATTCCATGTTTCAGTAGTGCCTTCCACCCAAACTTCTTGACTCACCTTTAGAATTTTTGTCAGATTCACTTTCACTCTGCCCAGATATGTGGGTAGTTATTAAAGCCAAATAAGTGCAGGCTTTGTACAAATCTTTAAGAATATTTGGGCATGTTTGCATGTGTGTTTGGTTGCAGGACTGTGTTTATTTACAGAATTATCCCCTGGCTGTAGAAATACACGTGTCCTTGTAAACTCATATATGAAAATGTTATTGAGTCTTTTAGGGAGTTTTTGCATGATGCATCTGAAAATGCACCTTAAAAAATGTTGCATTACCTTTTTTTTTTTCCCTCAGGGATAACTTTCCTACTTTAGTGGTTTCAGATATTGGAGAAGAGATGACCAACGCACAGGAAGAACAGGAAAGGGGGCTTACATCCAAGCAAACAGTTCAGAGGCACTGCAGAATAACATGAATTTAACATCTGCTTTTCACTGTGAAGTTTCAAATATTTATTTCAAGATAAATCAGGACTAGATTGCTCCAGAAACCAAGGTAAAATTGTTCTATAATTTACTCACAGAGAATAGCTCAGTGAGATTTAAATCAAGGCTTTAGAAGATAAGCAGCTTTATTTTTGGGATGCTCAGCACCCTCCATTAATTAGCCCCATGGAATCTTTTCCAGTCAAACTACAAACCCCTAAATATTTCCCTAGGAAGGGTATGGCTTTGGAACAGGCCAGCCTTTGTGATGGGTCCTGTTTTGTAGATGGGAAAGGGGCCTAAGGACACAAAACCCCTCAGTGGCAGCGCTGGGGTTATCTTGGAGTTCTCTCTGCTCAGTCCAGTGCTGTAATAGTCCCCTATCCATGTGTGGCAATGTGCCATCCCTCTCTTGTCACACAGAGCACATCTCAGCTGGTCATTCCTGGATACAGACAGAGGTTTGTGTCCTCAAAGTGGACTTGTTTCAGAAGAAAACTTATCCCAGAAAGCCTATCACTGGTTCTCCCTGCTCTTTCCCCATCCCAAGTGCCCTATTCTCTTCCTGAAGATCCCCAGCTTGCATCTGGCTGTCAGGGAGAAGGGCAAAAAATTATAAACCTACAAAAAGTCTTTCCCCTCTGTTAGCGCAAGCAGGGAAAGTGAAGAAATGAGACATTTGACATGAGGTGCTGCCTTCAGGGGAGGATGCAAGGCTTTCCCCATTTCACAGGGGACTCCTGCTCAGCATCAGGCAGCAGCAGCTCACCTGCAGTGAGCAGAGCTAGTTCTGAACCCCCTGAGCACAGGATGAGAGCCTGAGCTCTTTGGAGGACAAGCACAGCCCAGCCCGGGCTCGGCTCCCGTTTCACCACAGCCGGACGGGAGGGAAAGCGAAGCCTCCCAGCTCCTCGGAGCTCCAGACACTCTGGAGGGAGGGTGAGGGCACCAAGGAGAGGTTGGTAATTGAATTTCTGTTTATTTTGGTCCAAGGTTGAGGTCAGTGCACAATGAGGAGGTTATCAGATGACTCATATTAGCCCGAGCACTGTGCTGGGATAAAGTTAGTACTGTGCCTACTGGGGAGATGGGAGGTTGTCACATAGCCAGGGTACAGCCTTATATAATCCATTTCTATTCCTGAAGTAATTTTCTTGACCAAGTCTGAGAAGGGAAGGAACATTCTTTTGTAGTGGCATGAAGGGTTGGGAATCCAGGCTTTTTCCTGAATTGACAGGAAAACTCAATATTAACATACATTACTTGCACTTTTTAACATTTGCCATGATAATAAGACATGCAGCAATATTCAGGGTTTTTCCCTACCTGAAAAACCACAGATGTACATTTCTAAGAAGCATTTCCTTGCTGTTTTGCCTAATTATTGACACAAACAGTAGGAGTAAGACAAAAACTTTTTTTTTTGTTCATTCAAGTCCAAGGCAAAACCTCTGTATTTTCTCTGTGGCAAGAGTATAAACCTTCCTGGGTGTCATGGAGGTGGCACAAAATTAAAGAGATGACCCAGGCAGGAAGTCAAGGGAACAAAAACAGATGCTGTGCTCATATATTTGAGCACAGGCCTGTAGGAAGGCCACTCCACGATTACCCATCCTTTTAGATGAATCATAAAACACTCCTAAAGCATGAACATCTATTTCAGGGAATCTTTTAAAATTAAATGGGAATGAATTCGAAGGAGTGGCACCAAAGTTGTCCAGCCTTGAGAGTTTGTCTTGTGAGGAGAAGCTGAAGCAATGGAGCTTGATTGCACTGAAAATAAAAGTTTTGGGACACACTAAAGCCACTTTCCAAACCCTGAGAGCTTTTGCCAAGGCCAAAGAGCTGGGACCTCACATGCCCAGCCACAGAACAATACATAATGGTCCTGAATTGAAGCAAGAGGAGTTTTTACTGCACATAAGGGTGGGGAAAACAGGCACAGCAAAACATCAAAGCACAGGAACAGGTTGCCTAGAGATGCTGTGATGGGCATTCGATGGCTTTTAAGGATTTCAAGACCCAACTTGACACATTTCTGCACAACTGACCTCACTTCAGATATAATGCTGCTTTGACCAGCAGGCTGGACTATGGACACCCAGAAATACTTGATTAATTTGAGTAATTCTGTCATTCTGCCCTGTAGCCCTGAATTATGCCATAAAATGGTAGCAGCTCGGAGGACTGTGCAGCTCTGATTTGTTTTGTGGAAATTAATAAAGACCAGGATGTGGCTCCCTTTCTTCCAAGGCTTCCCCAAACCATTCCCTGGAAAGACAGAAGATGGAGACAAGGCCATGAGGGTGCTTCTTGAAACTGCATCCACAGTGGAAGAGAGACCCTTGACAGGGGTCTGGAGTGACAGGACAAGGGGCAAGGGCTTCACACTGACAGAGAGGAGGGGTAGATTGGATATCAGGAAGAAATTGTTCCCTGTGAGGAGGGTGAGGCCCTGGCACAGGTTTCCCAGAGCAGCTGTGGCTGCCCCATCTCTGGAAGAGTTCCAGGCCAGATTGGATGGGGCTCTGAGCAAGCTGGGATAGTGGAAGGTGTCCCTGCCCATGGCAGGGGGGCTGGAACTGGATGATCCTTAGGGTCCTTTCCTACCCAAACCATTCTATGACTCTGATTTTATGAAAATCCCCTATTTTGGGAAAATCAGTTCGGCTTTAGAGCTTTTGAAAGACAGGGAAAAATCTGAGCCATTCAGTTTCTGAATAATTAACTCCCCTATCCCATTCTGCATGTCCTGATCTCCAATTTGAAGCCTGATTATCCTGAGGATCAGTGGAACAAAAGCCTTTTAATCTTTTCTAGAAGTATAAGTGCTAAATATAGAACCAGCTTAAACTTTTAAAATATAATATGCCAATTCATTTGAAAAGCAACAAACCAATTAATCCCCTTTTCTGCAGCTGCAGGCACATTTTTTTCCCCTCCTTTAGCCACAAAGCTTTTGTGGAGGGGTGAGTTCACACAAATGACCAGGTATCATTTTCAAGGGCTCCTGTGTCACAGAAACTTCAGCAGGAAAAGGCTTCAAGATCCAGACAGGCAAAGCCATGGCTGATGGGACCTGGTGGGAATTTGCCCTTGCAGGAGGATCCCCAGAGGTGCCCTCCAGCCAACATCTCCATGATTTTTCAAAAGCTCCTCAGCAGAACTCTGATAACTCACTGGTCAAACAGAAGTGCAGATAAAAGTCATAGTGAATAGACCTAAAACTCTGCAGCCACTCCACTTATCATCTCAATCATAAAAATCCTATTCTCCTACCATGTGAATTTTCCAGCAGGAAGATGGGGAATCAAATCTGCATGGACAAGGATCAGTTCAGGAGTCAAAGGGGTGATACCTCCTCACAGAGTCTCTGTTAAAGAAAAATGGTTGTGCAGCTCAGCTTGAAAAAAGGTCTCTTTTCTTTTTTTGGCCCAGCTTCCTAGCCCTCAATGAAAACAAAAATATTTTTTGAAAAGCTATTTGAAAAGTCTCCCGGGTACATCTGTTTTATACAGATTAGGCTTCTTTATTATGAACTTCAGATCAAAGCTCTTCACTCTTTAAGTAGGGAACCAAAGGGATCAGGTAAAGTAAATATCCTCTTCTCTGCAATTTCATGTGCAAACACTGAGTTTTCAGGCTGGGAAGACATGATTTAGAAGTTTTACTGCAAAAGAAAAATCTGCATTTATACCTTGATCTTCACATGGATGACTTTTCTCTTTCCCAATATTTTTTTTAATGTGATGATTATATTTAACTGGAGAGAGCACATGAATTAGTTCTTGGGTTCAATACAGGAAAAATTAGATAAAGTCTCTCCCCCATCACCATTAGACATGTTAGATGGACTATTCTATGCAAAAATAAAGTGAGTAGATACCTTGAGTCCCCATTAAAACATTTCCCAAAGGCAACATCCAAGCTATATTATGCTGTACAAACACTGCCAGAGATATTTCCTGTCCCAGCCAGTCATTCACATTCAAATCCCACACAGCTGAGCTCTGTCATATTCTTATTTTGAAACTTGTTTGCTGATGAGAAGTGCACAACCAGTTTTGCTCCCATCAGTTGTATTAAAAATAAAAGTTTTATCCTGAGGCCAGGCCAACATTTTTGTACAGGTTGCCAGCCTTAAATGAACTTTAAGACCAAAACTCTGTAATAAGAGCTTCATTATAAAATTTTACTCCACCAACACATGTAGCTCTTCTCACCTGGAAGATCTAGACAAGTGAATATTTGCAGATTCACAGCCTCATCAAGAGGTAAATCCAGGCAGCTGGATTTATTTTATTTATTTATTTACTGGGGGTGGAGAAGAAGAATCCATTTCAGACATATTATCTTTTTCCAAGTGTCTATTCCTCAACTTTTTACCATTTTGATAATAATCTGCTAAGGAGAGAGAGACTATTTAAAAGAGCATGTAGTGACAGGAGAAGAGGGAGTAGCTTCACACTGAAAGGAAGTTTCGATTGGATATTGGGAAGAAATTGTTCCCTGTGAGGCGCTGAGGCCCTGGCACAGAGTGCCCAGAGAAGCTGTGGCTGCCCCATCCCTGGCAGTGTCCAAGGCCAGGCTGGATGGGGCTCTGAACAACCTGGGATAGTGGAAGGTGTCCCTGCCCATGGCAGGCATGGTTTATGTCAGTATACACTGTATTTTACAATAATTGAGCCTTTATAGTAACATTTTGGGACCAATTTCCCAAACTCAATAGGAGTGTGTGTGAAGTTACCTTTTGTCAAATAATCTTGATGCCCCAACCCCTGACAGCCAAGCTCCCACAACTTTTCCTGTCTGTGAGACAAAAATGACCCCCCAGGAGCACTGATGCTTCCCCAGAGGACACAAGGTCTCCTCTAAGACACTGTCAGCAGCACCTGAATCAAATCAGCCTCAGAAATCCTCACCAGCTCATTCCCTGGCAGCTCACACGCCAGCACATCTATAAACAAGCCATAAAATATGGCCTTGGAGCAGGACCTGTGCTAAAAGTGTCTGAGAACTGCTCTTTACTCAAGTGCCATCTGATTTCTGTCTGCCCAAGCAGTTGCCCTTGTCTCTCTAGCAGTGCCACCGCTGCCTGATTTCAACTAAATGCAATGGAAGGACATAAATCTCTGATCTAGCAAGTTTCCACAGAGAAGAGAAAGCCTAGAAATTCCCCTTCCAAAGGAGAAAAAACAACCAAATCCTCAACAGTTTCTAACAGAGAAGAATCCTTACAATTCATCCCTGAGTGCTGTGTAGGAAATCAGATGTGATCACTCCAGTGCTCAGGTGTCTCCTGATGTGTGCACACACATTCCTCAGGAAAATGAGTTTGCAGTGGTCACACCAGGGCTGCTGAACAGGGGAAGCAGCACAGAGCCTGCTTGATCTGTGTCTGAAAAATTCAGCAAAGGCTCTTCCTGCAGGGTGGCCACAATTTAAACCTGCCTGGAGCTTGTGTAAGTGCTCTGTTAACATTTTGGGAAGTGAGGGAGACACATTTGGGGCTAAATCCCTGCCTGTCTATCTCACTGCATGTTCCTGGCTTTAATCAGGGGGTGAATATAGACAGAAGTAGGAAGTGGGAAGAGATGCAAGTCAACTATTTAGAAAACAGAGCTCTTCTCTGATGAATTATGCAGTTTTCCTCCATCATTTTCAAAAAATATTTACAGGGAACAGTTGCATTTCTCCAACTGCAAACACCTAAGGCTTTGGGCAGATCTTGCCCCACAGGGAGAAGATGAGGTGAAATCCCCCCAAGACAGGTATGTATTGATTTCAAAGCTGTGGGAATGACTCCTGAAACACAGGATATCACTCAGAAATTTAATTTTTCTGTAGTAATAGGCTTAGTTTCTCATCTACTTGGTTGTTTAGGAGGGGACAGAGGGGGAACTCAACTTTATTGTAAAATGGTTCAAATGGGATGTGGGAAAGTTTAACAAGGAATAAAAAAAACAAGCTATAAACAGATAATTGTGGGGGGAAGGGCACTTTTGCATGGAAAAAGAAAACAAAGAAATCAGGGCCTGCCATCAATGAATTCTGAAGCTCATGTCAAATTTCTTGATTGAGCATCTCTCTTCAGGATCTACAGCAAGCCATCATGCTGGAACCAAGGAGTTTTTTCTGGAAGTTCAGCCAGCTGCCTTAAACCTCCTGGATGAAAAAGCACTTCAGCACTGGGCACTGCTAATTTGTAGCTGATCCCTCACAAATCTCAAAACAAGCAGCAGCTGAGGCAGAGTGGTCCCAGGGTGGTTTAAAGTGATTAAAAAGAAACACAAACAGCTACAGAGAAAAGAAAAATCTCTTAAATTAAAGAGGGTGACAGATCAGCTCCTCCTCTCCATTAAATCTGTTTTTCCTTGGGGGTGCTGAAGAGCCCTTTCAAAGGGCAGTGCTTATCCTGGCTTCCAGATGGCACAGCAGGCACAGAACTCCATCTCCTGGGTGAAATTCAGCTCCCTGTATCCCAAAGGCAGGTCCCAAAGCTGTCTAAAATTGTGATCTACAGATATCTTCAGGCTCTGTTGAGGCTCATCCCCACACAGAGATGGAGAGGTCACCGCTTCATTCCCAGTTCCTTGGTTTCCCAGTGATCAATCTCAGCAACCACAGCTTGGACTAGATGATCTTTAAGGTTCCTTCCAAGCAGAGCCATTCTTGATATGATTCCATGAAAAATTACCTGGTTTTGAGACTCTCCAAGGATGAAGATTTCACTGTTTCTTGGAGCTTTACCAAGAGTGAACGACTCTCACGATGAAAACCTTTTTCCTTGCATCACATCAGAGAAGATGCAGGAGTCTTCACCACAGACCTGAAATAACAGGCTCAGAACTTTTTTACTTCCCACACAATTATATCTAGACTAGAGCTGTGCATAGCTGCAAGCCTGGACAGAAATCTAAAATTAGTAATATCTTCTCTAATTTCAAACCTACCTTGAGACCCTCTCCTGCTCCGCGTGTCCAAAATAAGTTTCTGCCTGAAGACAGCACACTGGGATTGCAGATTAAAAATGTTTAAAACCCCAAAATTATCAAAGCTCCCTGATCACAGTCCCTAAGAGAGAAAGTGAATATCCATATGTAATTTCATTTGCTGACTACCTCTTATCATCTTCTGGTGGGGGACTCAAATTTACCAGGTTTCTGGAGGAAATACAGTGCAGCAGAGGGGAAATGGGACAGGAGGTTCCTGGAAGAGAATTTCCTGGCACATCTGGGAGGGAGCTGACAAGGGAAGGCACCCAGAGAAGGACTGGTGGGAGATGTGGGGGCTGGAGGCTGTCTTAAAAAGAGTCAGGAGGTTTTGATTCTCTGAGAAGTAAGGAGGAGTGCCAGCAGAACTTCCACCCTGGGTTTCCTGAGGTCAAACTTTGGCCTGTTTGGGTTGACAGTCCCTAGGGAGGCAGTGCTGAAGGGCACAGGAGACCAGGAAGGCTGGAAATCCTCCAGGAACAAAATCCTACAAGTGCAGGAACACCCCCATGAGCCAAAAGATGAGATGCTGGGAAGGAGACCAGCCTGCATGAACAGGGAGACACAGCTAGAACTCAGGACAAAAAAAGGTTGTTCACCACTTTGGAGGAAGGGGCAGCTGTGCCAGAGGACCACAAGGATGTGGTAGGGACCTGCAGGGAGAAAACTGGGTGGGACAAAGCCCAGTAAGAACTTGATCTGGCTGCTGCTGTAAAAGACATTAAGAACCGTTCTGCTACCAAATCTTCAGCCAAAGAGACTTGAAAAATGTGGGTCATTGAAAAATATGCCTTTTTGGGGGGGGGAGGTTATTTCTATTGTTTCATAGGGAAGATCAAATCATTTTTAGAGGTGTTGGGAACACAAAAGAACCATTCAAGGAAGAAAGAGACAAACCTGAAGGTTAAACAGGAATTTAGCCAATGCTACCAGAGACACAAAGCAGCAAGGCCTCTGTTTTCTGAATGTTTCCCAAAGTCTTGCAAATATTTCAGTGTTTGGCTTTGTGTTTACTACACTTGCACTGGACTCACCTGGCTGAATGTCTGCCTTTCATTCACCTAAACTCACTGTGACCTCCAGACTTTTGTGTCCCTTTTGGTGACTGGGGGACTCCCCAGTCTGGTAGCTCCATGCCAAGGAATGAATTCACCTTCTTTTCCCATGTTTCACCCCTGGGAGCTGCTTGAAGCTGCTCATTCAGCTGTGCAGCATCCAACTGAGAGCAGCAGTTCCCACCCAGTCCTGAGCTTTACCCAGCTCTGAAGTGCCTCGTGTTCAAGAAGAGCAGAGGTTTTCCTCATCCAAAGCCTCCCAGGGCTCCTGCTGTGGAGAAAGGAGTCAGGAAAGCCTCTGCCTTTCCTCTGGACATAAGCCACAGATTTGGCTCCAGGGCCATGCTCTGCAAGAGCCAAAGGGCTTCAAGCCTTGGGACTGGGTGGAAGCAAATTCTGCAAAAATCAATAATTCCTTCTAAAAATTCTCAGTCCTTCTGACAATAAAATGAAATGTCCTTGCCTGTGAACTCCAGAGGCACTTCATTCAACCTTGAAGTACACTCTCCTTCAACTCCAAAACTGGTTCAAGTAGATGTCAATTTCTGCATTCCTTTAACCTCCCTGCCCACACAACCTTATTTTCAAGGCTGAGGACCACCCAATATTCCCATCTCAAATGGAGACAAACTTTTTCCTGCTCTTTTTATTCTTAAAGTTAAGTATTTTCATGGGGTTATTTTTGTTGATTTTTTTCCCACAGGCAGTGTCTTGCATAAAACATCTATTCTTGAGGGGGAGAGGACAAGGAGATCTGGTTGCTTTGTGGTTTGCTTGGTGTTTCATTCTCATTAGTTGATAGTTTATACTCTAGATATCACTTCTAAAATGCTGCTTATACAGCCATGACAAGGAAGAGCCATATTATTAGTTTGTTAAATCAGGCTTTTTCAGAAAGGCTGGGAAATAAATCAAAACAACTGGGTGAACTAAAGGATTATAATTATAGAAATCACATTAAATAAACCAAAGTAAACAGTGTCTATTCAGAGATCGATCTGAATTTGTCCCCTGTTTTGTGTTCAGACTGAAAAAGAATGAAGGCTCCATTTGCTGCTTGATTACAGGATGACTACAAGAGATCAATAGGACAAGACTATGAAGGCAGCTAAGAAAATCCTTTGAATGAAAAGAAACTAAGAAGAAAAAATGCTTACTTCATCTTGCCTAAGAAAATGAAGTTGAAAATGCTTAAGAAGTTAAGGTGATTGCTTCTTTAGTTTCCCAGGAGGGAAAAATACAAAGGAGAGAAATTTCTAAGCTAAAAGACAATCCTGGCTTAAGAAGAAATATGGACTTGTTTACACTCCCTGAGGAAAGATGTGAGTTGAAAATTGGGGAGGAGTTTCTAAGGAGCAGAACTATGAAGTTCTGGAACAGCTTTCTATGAGCAGGGGGCAAAGGAGCCCCTTTTGACCCAAAGCTTGAGTGGTTCTTCCATTGCAGGATTTATGTGCTGTGTGCTCTGTGCATGCATGAGAAATTACCTTAAACAGCACTGTGGGACACTGCTACAGGTCAGAGCTGTGAAACACTCACCATATTGTTATTTATATTATATTTTTTGGTCAAAGATTACTGAATCTTTCCTGTTCCTAGTAATCCTTTTGGGGTGATGAAATCACCAGAGATAAAAAAGCCGAGACAAAAAACTGTCCAACCTGATGAGGAGAGTTTTAAACTAAGAATGATGAAGGAGGGAGAGAGCGACCAGCAGTTTGGTGAAGAGATGGTGGATGGGGTTATTGAGCAAAGAGGCTGGGATGGTGTGAACAGAGGGGACCTTACTTGAAGTGAGGGGCCCAAAAGTGGGCACAGCACTCGAGGTGTGGCCTCACCAGTGCTGAGGGACACACAGAGGGAAAACCATGTCCCTAATTAACAGTGTAGGCTCCTAAATCCTGGCACTGCTCAGTGAAATGCACAATAACCAACTTCACAGAGGCTTAGCAGGGTCTGTGCAAACGCAGTCTGCCATAGCTGCACCAGCAGGATGTTGTGAAGGACTCCTCCCTTACAGAAGGAGTTGTTGGCTTCTGTTTCTGAACATTTCAAAGCGTGGACAGTTTGACAGAGCCCCTGAAATACTGCACTGCTGCAGTGTCATGCTCAGGGAAACAGCCCATCTGGGGAGGCTTCAAGCAGTCAGACACTTCTAAGGTTTCAGTCGTGAAAGGAAGAGGATGAACAGGAGGAGAAATAACTTTTTCATGCCCATATTTTCATCTCATTTCATAGAGAAATATGGAAGGATTTCTCTGTGAAGGATCAAATGACATAATTACAGGATCATGGAATTGCTTGGGTTGGAAGGGCTGAAAGATCATCCAGTACCAACTCCCCTGCCATGGGCAGGGACACCTTCCACTAGACCAGGTTGCTCAGAGCCCCATGGATACCTCCATCCCAAAACATTTTATTATTTTGGTAAATATAATGGTAAATAATGGAAAATTAAGGCTATTTTGTGTTTGCTGCCACAGACAAGAAGTGTCCATCACAGAGAGTTTTAAGGTAGATTTAAAAAGTATAAGGAAGATACCTTGAAGAGAGATATTTTGTAGAGTAACAAGTAGGAGCATGTTTGCCCTGTGTGAAGGTGATTCCCCTCATGAGATATCGACCTCATTGTGGCCTTGCAGTGCCTGAAGGGAGCCCACAGAAAAGATGGAGAGAGACTCTTGACAAGGGCCTGGAATGACAGGACAAGGGACAGTGGCTTCATACTGACAGAGAGGAGGGTTACACTGGATACTGGGAAGAAATTCTTTTCTGTGAGGATGGGGAGGCCCTGGCACAGGTTGCCCAGAGCAGCTGTGGCTGCCCCATCTCTGGCAGTGTCCAAGGCCAGGTTAGACGGGCTCTGAGCAGCCTGGGATAGTGGAAGGTGTCCCTGCCCATGGCAGGGGGTTTGAACAAGATGAGCTTTAAGGTTCCTCCCAACCCAAACCATTCTGTGATGGTCATGTAAAACCTCACAATCACAGCTCCCTCAGAACTCACACACTGAAATCTCCTCTCTGTTTATCCCATAGCTCTAAGCATGTTTGCCATCATTATTTTGTTCTCAGGGCTTTTCCCCTGCAAGCCCCAAGGCCTGTTTTAATTGGGTGGTGTTCACCACCAACATTTAATAAACAGTAATTACTTGAGCTTTAATCTGTTCTGCAGGTCCTTCTAGGAGGAACTCAAACCTGCAGGGAGAAAATCAACTGTTATGATGCTTTTCTGAGCTATGAGCAGATATGTTTTTTTGCCCTCCCTAAAGAGCAGCAAGCCCTGTCACAGTGTGACATAGGTAGCAAACTGTGAATCTAATTAAGTGTATAATTATGCAGCAGATTGCAGCACAGTGTGCTATTACTTAAACCAACTGACTTGCATGCCAGTCCCAGAGACAGAACTCGATGCAGACTGAGCTGAACACATCAGAGAGCATTTCTAGGGCGGGGTGAGGAAGGAGCCAGGCTCAGTTCATCCACACTAACAACACTTACACCCCTCCAACAAAAAATACCAAGCAGACACACAAATTCAAAGTCTAAAGAAGGTGCAAAACCAACCTGGGGCAATGCTATGGAGGTGCTCATAAAGATTTGCAAATATTTGTCTCAGCCTTTTTTGGATGTGGCTGTTAGGGTAGAGCTCTTAGCACATCACTACTCCTTGAATTATATAGATAATAAAATTGATAATACCTCCTCAAAATGCCTATGTACAACAAGAATTTTTTCTCCTTTATCAAGCTCCCCTTCCCACAGAAGTATGAGCTGGAAGATGTGTGCCATTGCACCATGGGGTTCCCAGATTTGAGTCCTGACACTTGCATAAATAACACTTCCAGCGAGAATTCCTGTTAAATAATCCACACAGAACTGACCTACATTTGCAAATCTCTTTTGAACCACTGCAACAGGAATACAAATGGAATTAGAAGCCAGCACTGACTTCAGAGCTGAATTCAGAGCTCTGTGTGCCCACCACAGCAGGGCTCAAGTAGGGTGTGGTTTCAGCTTCAAAGCTGCTGCCATTACTGTGGTTGCTTTAAGCACTTGGAAACAGATGGCACATTTCTGGGAATTCTGCAGGCAAACACACACTGCCAGGTACCATTTTGCTTGTCTGGGAGGACTAGGGACTCCAAGTGGATTCACAGTGAACAGATGGAAAAGCAGGTTCCCAAGTAACACCAAGCTCCCAAAAAACAGAAAAAACGTGGTTTGAAATCCAATCTGAGACTCCAGCCATGACTGAGGACTGAAGACAGAACCTGCTGGTGTCAGGGAAGGAGAAAACAATTGCTAAAATCACATTTGCTACAGAATGCTGAGCTGAACACCCAGGTACTGTCAGTGCTTGGTTTCAAGCAGGGAGCTCCATGCAAAGCCCCAGATTCCAGGCACAGAGAATGGGATATGAGCCTGATCTGTCCTCTGGGACTGATGGACCCTCCCTGTCATTGGCAGCCTTTGGTCTTGCACAGTTTGCTGAGGGCTTTTGGGTGGCTGACTGTGAGCAGCTCTGCCCTTTAGCCCTCTCAGTGCTGGTAATTAATTGCCAAGCTGGTGGATGTCCTCACCTCACCTGGATCTCAGCACAAGGGAAAAAGGCTTCCAGTCTGCTGAATATTTAAAAAAAACTCAGGTTATGTACCAGAAAGTTAATGCAAAATGCACTGCACTGGAAAATGGGTACAGGAAGAGAGATATACAGCAGGTTAAATAGCATCAACAGAGACCAGGAACATCAAACAAATAAGGAAAAAAAAAAATTAAACCTGAGAATGAAAAGAACTACCTGAACCTTGCATGGGAATGGAAAACTGTGCTATGGTATGGACAGGAATAGTGACAAACAGATGAAACCAATAGTCAATCATCTAACTTCCTGAAAATGACAATTTTTCCTCTTGCTTTTGACATGAGACAGATGAAATTTAAATAAGAATTTGGCTCAGCATTGCCAGCTGATCCTGACTGGAGCACACTTGATGCAAGCAGGGCTCTATACCCCATTGATAACAAGCACACTTGATGTTTCCACAGGGCTGCAGTTTCACAAAGAGGGAGGAAAAGGAAAAGGTAAATCTAAATTTATCTCCTGACTTAAGAGAAGTCAAGCAAAAAAAGAAGTGAATAAAAGCAGTGTGGGTTTTTTTTTTAATTATCTTATTATTGATTATCACCGTTTCACCACACAAAGTTTGATCAGAACTAATCAAATCCCCCAGGGACAGATTAAATTATTCTGTCTGTTCTTTGATTTAGTTTTCCCTTAAAGAACCTGACAATTAATTGTCCCTTAAATAGCTCCTGTCTCCAGACCAGCTCTTCTTTCCATTCCACCTGACACTACAGAATAAAGCTTTTTGTTCCTTTTCAGATTCTTCCTGCCAAGGTGGGTTCCTGCTGCACATGCAGGAAAGCCAAGCAAGCTTGAGCACACAGCCAAGGAGGGAAGAATTTCCTCTGCATTTCTGAATTTTCTCCTTTTCAGCAAGAATTTCTTCACAGAAAGGGTTATCAAGCATTGGGATAAGCTTCCAGGGATGATGAGTCTGTAGTTCTAAAATCAAGTCAGTGGCCTGGGTAAGTCAGATTAGGAATTTTAAATAGATTTAAGCCAGTTTTTTGAAGACTAGCATGAAAATTTTGAAATATTTACAGTGTATAAAATAATGAGGAAGGGAATTTTTCTTTAATTTATTTAGATCCCTAATTTTTCTTGTTTCAAGAAAGCACAAAGATTTGAGAGGTTCTTCTCCTTTTGTTAAAGATTCATAAATGCACTGAAGCGTTGGCTGGGAAAACCCTAAAAGCAGCAAAAAGAAAGGAATAAGGTGGTCTGGGGAGCAACAAAAATGGAAAAATGAGTGGCTCTTTCTTTCCTTCCCAAGCCCAACATAAGGATATAAAGCATGGGGTGTATGTGGGAGAAACAGGTAAGGAAAATGCTAGCAAAACTAGCAACAGGCAAACATCTTTTGTTTTCATTTTCACCCAATTGTGTCACCAAATTACTGCTCTGACACATTCTTGGGACACAACCTCTGCTTTGCCCAGGCTGCCCTCTGCCTTCAGGAGCTCAAAAAATGCTGTGGGAACACCAGCTTTATTTAAACTAACAGCAACATTAGCTAGAGGTGGACTTCCTAAGGAAATTGTACCTACAGAATGTGCTCCTGTTCTCCACCCTTCCATCAGTAAGTCCTTTTGGCTTAGGGGGGGACAGGGGACAAATTCACAGAGAACAAAACCTGCACTTCACCCATTTGTAGAAAGACTAGAACACAAATGTAAGCCTTCCATACCAGTTAATTCCATGGCAGAGAGACAACACAAACACCTTAACAGGCACAAAATGAGGCACTGATGCCAGTATAGACCTGAGAAACCAACAAGACACAAACCCAGAAGAAATCAGATGTCTCCAGGGGAAAATTCTTCAGCTGCTCACTGAAGCTCCAGCTTGCAAAACCATCCATTCCTGAATCTGTAAAGCCCATGACAAATACTTCAGATAGCAAAAAAGTGACTTACCACAGGCACTGCTGGCTGAAGGGAAGCAGCAGCTGCATGAGCAGCTCACCAGAGCTCCCACAACTGAGCCAAAGCCAAACTGACCCCTTGCCATGGTCCTTCTTCCCTCACCCCCACCTAGGGCTGGTTTTAGCAGTTTGTTGTCACCTGTGCCCACAGTGTCCCCTCCAGCCACACCTGAGCACACTAGAAAGGCTCCTCAGGTGCAGGCAGTTGCACAAATCCCTTACAGCACCTGAGGTGCTCCTCGGGCAGAACTGGGTTTCTGTTTCTTGGTACTCACTGCTTTGACCAGGGACCAGAAGCTGAGAGGCATCTCCTCCATGGAGAGGAGGTTTGCCATAGTGAGGTTCAGGAAAAATCCTGAGACAAGTGAACTCGGTGGTTTTAAAGCAAGGAATGTGCACCTCTACTGCCAAAATCACAGAATGGTTGGGGGAGGAAGGGTAAAGATCATCTCATTCCAACTCCCTGCCATGGTCAGGGACACTTCCCACCAGCCCAGGTTTTTCAGAGCTCCATCTAGCCTGGCCTTGGACACTTCCAGGGACAGCCACAGCTTCTCTGGACAACCTGTGCCAGGTCCCTCTGGACGGCGTCCTGTCCTTCAGGTGTGACAGCTCTGCTTTAGTGTCATCTGTAAACTTCCTGAGGGTGCATTTGATCTTTTTGACTACATCATTAAAAAGGTATTAATTAACAGAAGTTCCAGTATGAACTCGTGAGGGACACCACTTGTTCCCAGTGCCCATCAGAACAGTGAGCTGTTAAGCACTGCCCTTTGTATATACAAAAAAAAGGGTATTTAATGGCTTTTTAATCAGTTGGCTCCGCTCAGAGGATGAATGTTGGGCAAGGAGGTTCCGGAAGAAGTGGATGGAAAACCGGGATCAGGATTTACTAAGCAGCAGCTCCGACTACTGGCGATTCAGTGCAAGCCAGGTCTGTGGCTATGGGGTAAAGCAATGTACTCATGATGCTGTAGATGTTTCTCCTGCTGTTGATTCCATATCCTGCTCCAAACCAGAATCTCGACAACAAAATCACTGATGTTCCCTAGTGACGATGAGAAAGGCAATTTCCATTCTGTAGTTTGCAATATGCCCGACTGATGTTAAGCTTTTCCAAGATGGACTTAGGGAATCTAAGTCCCAGGAAAGAAGCCCTATAGCAGCACACCATCACCGTACTCAGTTTTGCCACCAGCTGCCCTCTGCTCTTTTGTCAGTGCCCTTCACCTTCTGCTCCCCTACCTCAAAGAAGTTGCAATATTCTCATTAATTACTCTAAAT
The DNA here is from genome assembly GCA_013400215.1 of Cisticola juncidis. NCBI lineage: Eukaryota > Metazoa > Chordata > Aves > Passeriformes > Cisticolidae > Cisticola > Cisticola juncidis. The sequence continues at coordinate 303,869 of VXBR01005912.1, forward strand.
TTGGATTAGTTTAAATGTGACAGTCCTCTGATCTCATTTCATAGATCATATCCATGTGCAGTCCATGGGCAGAGAGAAAAGAAGAAACAACAGCAGGCAGAGAGAGGTAACTACAGAATAATTACTGCCAGCATGAATGCTGCTCTCAGTCATTACAGTCTGCCCTCTAAGCAACTGGAGAAACCTTAGAGCTTTTCTCAGCCTGGAGAAAAGGAGGCTCATGGGGGACCTTGTGGCTCTGTACAACTCCTGACAGGAGGGGACAGCCAGGTGGGGGTCAGGCTCTGCTCCCAGGGAACAGGGACAGGACAAGAGGGAACAGCCTCAAGCTGTGCCAGGAGAGGTTCAGGTTGGACATGAGGAAGAATTTCTTCATGGAAAGGGTGGTCAGGCATTGGAAGGGGCTGCCCAAGGACACACTGGAATCCCCATCCCTGGAGGTGTTCAAGAAACCACTGGATGTGGCACTCCGTGTTAATTGTCAAGGCGGTAACGAAAGATTGGACTCAACACTCTTGGAAGTCTTTTCCAACCTTAGCAATTCTATGGATTACAGCAATTTTCTACTCAGGGCTGTATTACAAAATAAAGAAATTGCTTCAGAAAGGTAACTAAGGAGAAATCAGTGTCATTTCTGCACGGTGGGAAGAAGGCAAGCAATTGTGGTGTGATGCTCCACTTAACCCATATTCCTGATGTGGAACAGCTGCTTCAAGTAAATTTCTCATGGATATTCACCCCTTTCCCACTCTGCAATGGCTGTCTGAATCCAGATCCTGTAGGAGAGCTCAGGGGTGCAACATTCAAAGCTGTGCTTTGAATGAGGGGGGGGGCATGGAAATAAATCACTGCACCATGGAAAACACTTCCAGAACTATCACCTCACATTCCAACACTGCCTTTGCCAGCTTTTCCAGCAGCACTTAGCTATCTCAAAATGGAAACTGCTTGTTAGCCATGCAGGGCTTTGTGATAATTGCATCTCTCTGTACTCTGGTGAAGCAGCTCAGGAACGTGAGTGCTTTCACAGCAGGATGTGAGCAACATGCAATAAATCAAGATCAGGGCCACACTTGGCAAATGAGTGCTAATGAGACTAGAGTTAGGGTCTCATAGAGAAAAGCTGGCAGTCAAAAATAATAAAAGTCGAGGCTCAAATTACAACATTATGCACTTCACTTCCAGTTTGCCCTAGCTTGAACTGGCAGAAAATAAGCACTGAATTCATGTTATCAAAAGAAAAATAAACAATCCATGAGAACCAAATTTAATACTTCCTTCAAAGGCAGGATCAAAAACACTATCACAAGAGCCCACCTCCTTCTCACAGAGTAAACATTGGCAGCAGCAGTTTTGATGTGGAACAACAAAATGTGGAAGTTATTGAAATCTGAGAAACACTTTGCCCAGGAGTTTCACAGTATTTTGGCAATACAGAAAGAGTGAGAGATTCTGTTCTCTGGCTATAGCAATCAGCTGAGGGAGATGAGGGTGTTTAACATGGAGAAAAGAAGGCTCAGTGACCTTGTGGCTCTCTACAGCTCCCTGGAAGGAGGCTGGCACTTCCTTTAAGACCTGTGTTCAGTACAGAAAACTAAGTTCAGAAGTTTTTCAAACTTAAAACCAGGGCTTTGTCCGAGATCTCACAGTTGGAGTAAGCAGCATTCCCAGCAATCCCTACTGGAAAGGGCTGGTTCTGGGAGACCTAGTCCCAAACTGCAACACTCTTGAAACCATTTAAGCATGTAAGCTCACTGATATATTTGCTTTAAAAGCCAAAGGAAAAAGTGTTATGGCACATTCCCTCTAGTCCCAACCTTCAAAACACTGCTCACCAGCTAAGCAACCACTTATTTGCTTTTGTGTCAGAGAGAAAATCTGTGTTGTAGTGACAGTCCCCCCTTAACTGAAAAGACAACACTGCTGAAATACAGTTTACATGATTAATACATTTTACTCAGTATGTACACAGTTCTCCAAAGAAGTTGGGTCATCCAAAGGCAGTTTAGAAGCTTTAGGTGTCCCCTTGCCAGATGTTACATGGGCTGTGTTTTCGGCTTTACTTCCTCCAGCTCAGCGTCCAGCCAGCGGAACCTGCGGTGACGGCGCAGGACCTCGATGGCTTTTTGTTCCAGGGGGGTTGGTTCAATCCCCAGCTCCTCAAAACCAGGCAGGTCAGGAAATGTCATGTCTGTTGTGTGAAACTGCAACAGGAATGGGGAGGGTAAGGAAAAAAAATAATTCACTTGAAATGAACAGCTTTACACCCAACGCAATCATTCTTCTGCCAAAAGAATTAGAGGAAGAGGAACGATTCAAACAGAGCTGTGGCACAATTACACAAGGTCTTGTGTAATTATAGTATCATATAACCAAGACCTTCAATAGGAGGTACAGGTATTCTACATCCAGCAAAAAGTCCTTCAGGCTGTAATTCAGGAAGAAATACCATGCAGGAACTGCCTTCCTTTTCTCTCTATACATTATCAGGGAGCATTGCATCACAAAATTAAGCAGAACTCCAAAGCTATACTTGAACTCCAGTTATGGATATTCTGATTTGTCAAGAAAATGTGTGCTGAATTATCACTTCTGGTAGATTCATTTGCTCCAAACCATTTGTTTATGGTTCAGAACATGGTTCTGTACAGGACAAACAGTTAATTCTATTATTCAACCCACATGACTTAATCCTAGAAAAGAGTTTTCTCTTATGCTGGTGTTCCTTGAAAGGTCTTTTAAGTCACAAACATCTAATATTGTATAGATTATTTAAGTCTTGAAGAAAAGCTTTGAAAGAGGAACAATCAGACCCAGACGTGACATGGAGAAACTCCCTCTTACACCACCTATGCTACAGCTGACCTGCAGCAGTTTTAATGATTTGGTGTAGGCTTATTTTATGAAATGTAACTCAAGAAACCACAAAGACAGCTGGAAGAAAGGGTTTTGGAGATGTTACAATTATATCCTGGGAGACAATCAGGTTAAGTAGGCTATTGATACTGTGTTATAACAAAATACATTGAAATTCCAATGCTGCAAAACAGTTGGGAGAGTCACTCCATAACTGAGAAAGCAGAATGTTTAGGGAATGTGCGTGACCATCCCTGCTAGCCTACACATATGCCAAATTTTGACACCAATACTTGCTAATTCCTACTTTTTCCTTGCTTGCAGTTGGTTTTTTGCAACTTATTTCTCCACCCCCAATGAAACACTCTGAGAAGTCAGGAATAAACATGAAGTGGCAACATTCTCCCAAGAATCACGCTTGAATGTTAAGCGAGATTTTGGAATGTGTGCAGGGTGTCAGTTCAGCTGTTAAGAACACAATTCCCTGGATGATGGAAGTGATTTTAGTGCATCTAGAGGTACATAAAGGGACTAAGAGAGGGGAACACTGCCCCCCCCTCACTTTGCTCATCCAACCTCAACTTTGGGCTGTTTTCAATTCCATGTATGCAAAACTACAAGTGGGAGTTACAAACGCGCAGTGAAACGTTTCCCAAGAGGGATTCTTGGCTGGTCCCTCACTCACCCGATCCACCTTGTCCCGTGTCAACCATGGTTCAAATGGATTCATCTCAAAGAATCTTGCAACTAAACTGTGAACAGAAGAAATATTGCAAAAATGCAGTCATTTATCCAGATACACAGAAATCTGGTAAAAATTATTTCAGACTTAATAGACAGTGAGCAAGAGCTTGTTCTGAAGCTGTTCCTGCGAGCTCTGAGTTCATTAAAGCACTAGATGTGCCAGCCACCAAGTTCTTAGTTGTGTTCCTGGTAATTAACTGTCCCTGAATTATTGCATCTTGTATTATTTTACTTTGGATGGAATGGAGAAGCAAATCTCTAGAAGTTAAAATGAGGATTAGTGGATGGGGAAAGTAAATACCACATCCAATTCCCCACACACCAGAGGGTTTAGTCTTGCCCCTGCCTTTCATCCAAACTCTGTTCCCTGTCACTGTAGGCAGCAATCCAATTAGTCATGAAGTTGGATTCAAAGGCTCCAGGAGAAAACAAACTTGCTGACAACTCAGTTATCAACAACACAAACAAGCTGGTATAATCTGGAGCAATCTATAACAAGGGTGAGGATTGGGATATCTGCAGTTTTCAGAAATGAAGTTTCCCTTGAAAGAAAGGGCTCAATGTCTCAAGACCAACAGCAGAATCTTGTACTGAACAGGCAGGACATTTTGCTGAAGTGTTCACCTGGCAGATTACGATGTTACTGAGTTACTGCAAATCAACCAGGCTCACCTGCCTTTTAGGTGCACTCTTTTCTCAAAAACATGAAGTATCACATAGTTTAGTCGATAAATAAAAAAGCTTTACATGGACTGCAGCAAATGTGAATAAAACTAAGAAGTACCCACACAGCACCTTTTTAACAAGCTGCTCTGAGCCACCTGAGCCGTGTTATAACCTGGTGCCTCTTGCAGCCAACAGAGAAACAGCCACTACAATTTAGGAATGTTCTAGGTGTTATCCATCAGCACTTCCAAGATCCAACCCTCAGTCCTACTGGCAGGGGGGTTCTAGCTCTGGTGACTGATTAAGCTTATTAATTCACATTGTACTAAAAATGAGGAGGACCAGGATGCCAAATAATAACCCAGCACATCTGTCAGGGCCTGCAGTCAGCAACATACACACATTTTCCCTGTGGTATTACTAAAAATCATTTGGTTTGCTACTAATTTTATCAGATAAGGACTATTTGCTACTTCTTGGCTTAGCAAAGCTGTTCAGTCAGAGAGTCAGTTAGGTTGGAGAAGACCTCCAGGATGATGAAGTCCAACCTTTGCTGACCACGACCTTGTCAACCACACCAGAGCACTGAGTGCCATGTCAATTTGTTTCTTTAACACCTCCCTGGGCAGCCCATTCCACTGTTCAAACACCCTTTCTGTGAAGAAATTCTTCTTATGTCCAACCTGAGCCTCCCCTGGTGCAGCCTGAGGCTATGTCCTCTCATCCTGTCCCTAGATGTCAGGGAGAAGTGACTCTGGAATGAACAGCTATGCTGAGCTCACTACAAGTACGCATTTTATGCACCAGTCCATCAAATGCAGGCCTGTTCCTGAGGTGAAGGTTTAAAACTGGCTAACAAGCACCTCAGGAAAGGCAACTTCTGCAACCCCATCACATTCAGTACCAAGTGGGCAGAGTAAATAAGCCATGCAAGAGGTATTTATGCTTCTGTGCTGTCAAGAGCTCACTGAATTGGGCCCCACTTACTGGTAGAGAGGCCGTGGCAGCGGGTAGGGAATGAAGGGGTAGTAGGCAATAGCGTAGACGTACTCGACCATGTCGTACAGGAGGTACCGGTGAGGGCTGGAAGGGAAAGCAGCAAACATCACACCTCAGTCAGCTACACTTCAGTATTTACAGCAAGAGGAAAAAAACTAAGCATGTTTAAAACCCTCCACCCCAAGGCTACAAAAAGGCTGTTTCTTCAGTCCAAATAATCAGTCAGCAGAGATTCCCCTGTGGCTCACAGGGAGGAGGTTTATCCTGGAGGACTGCAGCCTGTGGAAGGGCCCATGCTGGAGCTGGGGAAAAGCATGGAAAAGAAGTGGCAGAAAAGAACAGTGGGCATTTGGCTGCTGGCCAAGGCTAATCCACCACAACCACAGTGGATGAAGTGCATTCTGTGTGCTTTGAAAGCACACCTGAATGTGCCTCCTTCCATGCTGACTCCAATCCTGAATTCAGGACTTTCAGCACTGTGACAGGAATTTGTTCAAGCCCACTTGGAAGCCAGAAAGCAAATGGAGAATTAAGGACACTTCATTAACAGGACATCCCATCTTTGGAAGGAAATGGCTGCAGGGAAATTGATTCACTTGTCACTACTTGACTAAGAATATCTTGTTCTTTTTAAAAGCAAGATGAATAGTCCAAAAAATGCATTCTCCCTCTCTCAAGATGGAGAATGAAGCAGTCGGTCTTCCATCCACCTGCCTAAGAGTAACACAAACCACTGGGAATTCCCATTCCTTCATTCCCATTACCATTCCATCAGATTCTGCCTTGGCATTTTAGGCTCTCTAGATGGCTCAGACTGAGCTGTCAGATATCTCCCTTGGCATTCCAGGCAAGTTGCTGCCATTCCAAAACATTCTGAAAAGCTCCATGACACCACACGAGCACACTGCTGAGCAGTTTGATAAACCCAGGATCTCACAAATGCCAAGGTCAGGGGTTACAGGCATGAAAACTGAGCTTCCAACTGACATGTTCTCCAGAAAATCTCCGAGAAATCAGAGAATCATAAAATGGTTTGGGTAGGAAGGGACCTTAAGGATCATCTCATTACAACCCTTGTCATGGACAGGGACCCCTTCCACTATCCCAGGTTACTCAGAGCCCCATCCAACCTGGCCTTGAACACTTCCAGGGCTGGGACAGCCACAGCTTCTCTGGGAAACCTGTAAATCCAGTCTCTAACTGTAGATCCACTGCCTCTAAGCCGTTCTAATTCCAGGTGGTTTCCACACAGCTTTACCAGAATTTTCCCCAGATCCATGTTGTCTAGCATGTTTCCCTAGCTGCCTATTTCTTTGTGTGCACATACATCACATGAAATGCAGTGGGGCCCAGATTAGGATTTTCAGAGTACTCACAGTGAGAGCTTGAGCCATTTTTCCTCCCAAAAAGGAGGTGGAATTTATTGCAGCTCAAACTGTGTTGGATGGAGAAATTAAATGTACTGTGCAGCATGCCAAAAAATGACACCAAAAAGATGTACTATAGTTAATTAGAATCAGAAAAAGTGACCTACCCAGCCAAGGCATATGTTTTTCCTTTTGAATCAGGATTCTTAATTGCATTAATAATTGCCTTTGCTACATCAACCACCTGTGAGGAACAAATTCCAACAGTTACCAGGAGAAAACAGGAATACATGCACACACTCCTCTTTAGAGGTGGTTTCAGACCAACACATCCACCCACCAAGGATTTGGGATTGGGATTTTATGGAAAACTTACATAGACTGGTTGCTTGACTGTTTTTTTGCCCAGAGAAATAAGAGGCACACCACCAAACCAACGCATGTCTGATGGAAAAAAAGAGAAAATCTGGGAATCCTTTCAGTACAAGAATAACCAAGACATTTTACACCGCACTGAGTGTGGATCTCCTCTGAAAATTGACTTTGCTTAAAAAGAAAATAGCATTGAGAAGAATTCCCAGCCAATTGCAGCAGCATTTCTTTCAAGACACATTTAGTTTTCTATAAACAGCAATGGGAGGGCTGCATTTTCTGTTTCCTTAGAGTGGCTCAATACACACCCACCTTCAAAATGAAGTGATTACAAAAATAAAAACAAAGAGCAACATCTAAGTAGACTGAGAAAGAATTCTATCAAGAGGTGAGAATTTAGTATGTTGCCATATATCCCACACATTCCTGATAAAAACACACCTGCCTGCTTTTCAGAAGCAAATCCCATTGTCTCTCTGCTCTCTACAGGCAGTTACACAAATCACACATTTTATTTTTAAGTTTTATTATTTTACATTTTATTTTATTTTACATTTTATTCCAAGAGTACGTACTTGCATAATGATTGAGAAATCGATCCTCTCTCCCAAACATCTCAGAGGGCTTCAAAATTACAGCATCTGGAAATTCCTCCCTCACTACATTCTCTCCAACAGCCTAGCAGATAAAACAGACACATTCATTAGATCCATGCTGAACCAAGCAGAAGTGGATGCCTTCCATAACAGAAGGCATCCTTGACTACAGAACTGACAGAAATGATGCCATCAATAACACAAAAATTATTTATACCTAAGCCATTTGATCCTCGAGATGCTGCCCTAAGATAAAGGTCTCACAGAAAGCCCAAACATTTCTCAGCAGCAGAAAAGAGTCTTTAGTAAATTCATACACTGATTTTCTTCAAACAGACACAGCTGGAGGAAAAAAACCAAGCCCACACCAAACACAAAGTATGTTCTCAGGAAATATACTGAAGTGGATTCCAGACTTACTTTGTTCCTGAGGTATTTGGAAGGACTCCTCATGTTTGCATTCAGGTGAGAGATATGAATGAATTTTTCCACACCAGCTTCCTTACTTATCTGTGCGATAGTTTGAGGAATATTTACAAATTCATCTTCAAATTTGAAGTTTCTAAAGAAAGGCAAAACCCAAATGTTACTTTAGGAGCAATCAACAACTTGCCAATCAGCCAAAAAGCAATTATTACGTATTACTTGAATGTATTATCAAAAACCTATACTGACATTCTTTCTTAGAAACAAAATTTCCCTTCATGACGTACTTTTCATACAATAAAAGTTAGAAGCAAGTGAAATTGCAACTGTAATTTTCAATCTTAGCTTCTCTGCCTTTTCACCTGGTAAGAATAAATCAGTATGAAAAACTCTCTTGCCCACTTGTCTGACAAATAGAAAACCCCCAGTGAAAGTGAAAACAGGTTATTTTTATTAAAAGAAGCACTTCTGCATCTTGAATTCTGAGCAAGGCTGTGTTTTTACAAATCCTGTTCAGAATTTACCTTGATTTGCCATACTAATTACACTACAAAGAAGCTCAAAATTTCTGAGCAGCACAAGTCAGGGCAGGTGCTTGGCAGAGGGGGAGCAGACAAAAACAAGTCAGAGAACAAAGAGGTGCTGGTGCCAGTGGAAAAACAATTTATCAGAGCATTTAGAACCATTTCAGAGCTGAAAGGGACTTCCAGGAGAAGCAAGAAGAAATCCTCCCTTCACTCTATGACATTCAGGGGGCCTAAATCAGGGGGTTATACTGTCAAACAGTTCAGTATATGATCAAGAACAATACAGAAGCTCTGTCTCATGCAGAACTGACCTTACAGGCTGCCAACAATCCCAAAATTCCTTTCAACTATCCCAAGACTGCAAGAAAGAACTGGCTTCTCATGTCATTGTATTGTCCCTGTAAGCACCACTGCATCTGGACCATTTGCTTTGGGTAACAAACATCTTATCCAAACACCTCCCTCTGTGTCCTTATCTCCTCCCACAGCTCTTCAGATCCCGCCGGAGTCCAAAGAAAGCCTTAAAAATACAAAGTTATTTTTGAGCCTTCAATAACTAATCTGATCCTGGGAACCACCACTCCTGTTCTGCTCACCAAAATAGATTTAGAAACACACAAGAACGAACAACATCCCTCCTGTAACCATGGAGTTTCAAACAACACAGTACACACAGAGGAGCCTGGACACAAGTACGAGGCAAGGAGGAAAGTATTTCATGGCAGGCTTTGCTTTTTTGGACTGATCTCTCCATCTAGTCTTACTTTTCTTCCAGACCAAGTTGTTCACAGGCTCTGGGATGATTACAATGGTTACTCTGACCTCGTGTTTTACAAACCAGAGAAATTGATCTCAGGGTTTCAGCACCACCACTGATACACACATGCATAAAATACGTGATTAAAACATTTGTGCCACACAGTGGTGAAGTGCTGTAATGTCTGAAAGTTTTAAACAGGGACCAAGACTTGTGTGTCTGAATCTATTGAAACTGCACAGAGAACAAAGTTTGGGGATTTTTAAACAGAATGACATTTTCTGTTGTTGTCCTCACACTTCCTTTTAATAATAAAACAAACTGTCTTTTCTATAAATCTATAAAGATAATTTTTATACAAATCCAAAAGTTTTGAACCTCGAAGGGCTGTTCATAAAGAAAAGGGCAACAAAAGCATCAGGTTTGTAAACAGAGATGAAGCTGATATCTACATTTTTTTCTGTCTACTGCAAGAGCAAAAATTATACACCATACAACGGCAAATCTCACCATTAAATTTTTGTCTGACAATTCTGCACAAGGCTTAAAAAATGGACATAATTGCACTAACACACACAGAGAAGGTGACTATTACAGGTAATTTTAACTTAAAATATTGGAATTTTTTAATGGATTTCAAAAAGGAACTACTCTTAGAAATTATTAACAAAGAATGCTTCTGCAGCTAATATATTCTATGCCAAAATTCTATCAAGGAATGATGTTATTAGTCACAATCTTAGGGACTCTCCACCAGCTATTCCTGTTTGATCATGGCTTTTTCTAGCAGGCTACAACTCATCACTGTGTCCAAGTGACAGGATGAACTCTTATGTCTGTGATAACGAAAACATAAATATAACGTAAATATTAGTTAAATATAAATAAATTGTCAATGTAAATACAAATATAAGAAATTGGTGAGGCTCTGTGATCTATAGGAAGGTATTCAGGGAACACCTATGAGGTATGTGGAAGTAGCACATTTGAATTTTCTGACAGAACTAAAGTTGTACACTGGAAAATTTTGGAAAGAATGCACTTTTCCAAAGCAGATCACAACCAGGACTGGAGTTAACCATTTAATGAAGTTTTATATGCAAAATGTTGGGGTTGCCTTTTCAAAGAACCCAAGAACGTAGGCAACATCACTGCACACACAAGCTGTAAAACATGACTACAATATCTGGTGCAAATCTCTCATATATACGGAAAGAAAAAAAAAGGAAAATTACTTTGTTTCCCATTCCTTTCCGATCAGATTTATGACCACGTTGCTGTGCTCCACGGCTCTTCGGATGGAATCTTTGTCCTTACAGTCCCACTCCTGCAAGCAGAGCAGCAAATGGGGAAAAGATGAGATAAGGTGTACACAGGCATCACCAAAGCCAGCTCCTTCACACCATGTCCATTCACAGGCTAAACAACAGCTGGAGCTGTGTCTTTGGGAAGGACTCCCTGGCTTGTACAGCCAGGGGTTTGTGCTTGGTCTCAAGGCAGACTCACCATGAAGAGAAGCTGCCCCAGGTCGCCCATGGGCCGCAGATACATCAGGTCATACTGATCACAGCGATAGGGGATGATGACTTGAGAGCCAATGCGACCTAAAGGGCCACAAAACCCCCAGAGTTTCAGACAAATGCATCCCTTTAAGTAGATGAACTTCTGAATAAACAAATCTCCCTTTTTCCCCTGGCATTAAAGCACTCCAATTACACATAGGTATTTTTAATGCATATCTGCAAAACTGAAGGTGGAACAGAACTAATGTTCTTCTTGAACCTATGTAATTCAAATTCTTAAACAGGATTCTTTCCCTAATATTTAGGCTTGTAAGACAAAATGCCAAAGCTTGTTAACAAACAACAACAAAAACTGTGTGTCCTATAAACACTGCACAATACCTAAAAAAATGGAACATATACAAGGATATTTACATTTTTTAAGTTGCACAAAAAGAAGGAGGGGAAAAAAGCAGTATGGATTATTTTCCAAAATTTAAATTCAAAAGCGCAATTTTGAAGAACTCCAATCAAACTCCTGCAAACCTTTTAGTGAAATGTCTCAGTAAGGCTAAAACCAGAAGACTCAAACACATGCTGTAGCTCTACTCAGACTTGCATTCTACAGAGGGGTAGGACTTCTTTAAATGACCTAAACCTTCAAAAGCTCCAAAGTTTCCTTGATTAAACCACTTTTTACTACTTGTCACATGCTGGAACTTAAGCAGACTGCAAAACACTTTTAAGATCCAAAATGCCAGAGACTTCTCCATCACCCTGCAACCTCCTAAAGACGAATTAGGTCCATTAAACTTTTTTTTTGGCAGTTTTTTTAGCCAGCTCTCCTGGTGAGCCTTACCTAAGCGGTTGACAACGTATCGTCCCAGGAAGCCTGTGGCTCCAAAGACAGTGGCCACAATGCCACTGACAGAGGATCTTCCACTTCTGCCATGAGGGATCACGGCGTGATGGACCTGCCGGTGCTGCTGCAACACCGACGGTGCCGCAGTCAGGACAGAAATTCCATGGCCTGCAACAGAGAACAGGAGAGATTTGGGGACATTAACTGGGATTCAGCACTGCTAACTCACAAGTTATATTGGTTTTCTTGTCACAGATCCTTTTTCTCTAATATCCCATGCTGAGACTCCTGATGGGCTGTTTAAGAGGTATCTGGAGAGGTCAGATGGGAGCAAGCCTGGGAAGTTTCAGTAAAGTTAAGGACCAAACCAAGAGAGGGAAGAAACAGACAAAGGTTACCAGTCTTTAAAGAGCTTACTGTGAGTTTGAGGTGAAGCAAGTAAAGAATACTCAGTATAAACATAATATATAGCAGAGGAAGCAATCTTCCTGTGTCACAGCTCTGAAACAAGGACATAGGGAGAGATGCAAGGAGCCAGATCCATGACCCATGGGATGCTGCCTCAAAGGTGTTCCTTCCCTCAAGGAGCTACCTGGGAGCCAAGGAGGCAGGACATCATTAGGATACCGATATAAAACAGCGTGTGGTGACAGGACAAGGGGGAATGGCCTCACACTGACAGATGAGGTTAAGATGGGATATCAGGAAGAAATTGTTCCTTGTGAGGGTGGGGAGGCCCTGGTTCAGGTTTCCCAGAGAAGCTGTGACTGCCTCATCCCTGGAACTGTCCAAGGCCAGGCTGGATGGGACTGGGAGCAAGCTGACACTTGCACACTGAAGAAGGTTTTATCCCAAAGTAGTTAGGAATTACCAGTTACACAGGGGCACTAATATTGTAGCCACAATGTTCAGAAGATCAAGAGGACACGATGTGTTGAGGCATAAATTATATAAATTATATTCTGTTACCTCAGCTGGCAGAACTCAAACCATGAAGTCCAACCAGATTTTAGCACCTGAAGGAGGTTTTTTGCTACCCAAAAGTCTGTCTATCCCTGTTCTCTCCATATTTCCCAAACTGGAAAAAGATATTGCCTCTCCAACTTTGTCCTGAAAAGCAGTTTGAGAGCCACTAAAAGTTAAATAATCAATAATGATTCACATTTTTCAACTACTCAGTGGCTTTTTTGCCACCAAAAATTATTGGTGGCAGGCTCTTCATACTGCCTCTTCACTGTCACACCAACAAATAATATCTAAGTAGTGCTTTGTATTCTACCACTTTTCTGTATTCCCCTGTTGAGCTTACCTTGTGCTGTAAGGTGCTTAGTGATGACCATGTTTCCTTATTCCGTAACTCTATGAGGTCTGGTTACCATAAACTTTCACCAGCTATGGTTATACACCCAATCATTGCTTCACATTCCATTTCCCAGAGCAGCTGTGGCTGCCCCATCCCTGGCAGTGTTCCAGGCCAGGTTGGATGGGGCTCTGAGCAAGCTGGGAGTGTGGAAGGGGCCCCTGCTCAAAGCAGGGGGGTTGGAACAAGATGATCCCTGAAGTCACATCCAATCCCAATAATTCTGTCATTCTATGAATTAACGCTCAGATACCCACAGCAAACCCAAAGTGCCTTTTTTCTGCCCAAAGGTTTGTCTATCCCTGTTCTCTGCCAACTCCATGAAGTGGAAAAAGGCACCACATCTCCTATTCTGTCCTGAAAGGCATCTGACAGCCACTTAGGTAAATAAAGAACACACTGCTCCCACTAAAATGACATTAAATTCCTCCCTGCCCTTCACCAACAAAACCCGTTTTCCATCTCCCATGTTATTCAAGTTTAAAGTGTGGGCAGAAACAATTTAACCGAAGGCAAAGACCCAAATACACGCTTTGATTATAATATTGGTAGCTGAACTTTACNGCGCGGGGCGGGGCCGCTCGGGGGCCGCCAGGTTAATTAAAATGTCATTAGTTCCTTAGCGTGGGGATCGGAGTGACAAGGGGGCGCCGAGTTAATGAAAAAGTCACAGAGTTCATTAGCGTGGCACGGACTGTGGAGACCGGGGGGAGCGGTCTGTGGCACCGAGTGGTGCCTCCATGTTTCCTTCAGCCCCTCAGGGTGTAGCGGTGACTCTAGGGACGGTGGCTCCACCGGCAGCCTGGGCAGCCTGTCCCGATGTCCAAGAAAGAATTCTTCTTTAAATTAAAAAATTATCCATGGTGTCCAACCCGAGCCTCTCCTAGTGCAGCTTGAGGCTGTTTCCTCTTGTCTTGTGCCTTGTTGCCTGGAAGCTGAGCCCGACTCCTACCTGGAAACTCCTCAATTAGCAGTGGATGTGATGCCAGATTTAGGTGAGAAGGGAAGTGCGAATCACCAGGGCTTTTCCCTGGGCACTGTCAGCTCTCATAAAACCAGCCGTACGATGGCGATGTGGGCTTGCAAAAGAAGGAAACGCTGCTGGTCTTGCTCTAAACCGCTCTAAGTGCAGAGCCAAGCTGGAAACGTCACTCTCTACAGTCCGGGAGAAAAAGATTCCGCTGATCTTCCCCTTCCAAGTATAAACTCGCATTTGCACCACACTCAAACGGCAACACGAGCTCCTCTGTGCTAATAAATGTTTTCACTCTGGCAGAGTCCAGCTACAAACTTGAAACCATCCGGCAAAAACTCAGCTCACAAAGGTGCCAGCTGAGAAAGCTTTTGCTGCTTACAACTTCAATTGCACCCAAAGAATTACCAGTACACACCCTACTGNACATCCAATCCCAATAATTCTGTCATTCTATGAATTAACGCTCAGATACCCACAGCAAACCCAAAGTGCCTTTTTTCTGCCCAAAGGTTTGTCTATCCCTGTTCTCTGCCAACTCCATGAAGTGGAAAAAGGCACCACATCTCCTATTGTGTCCTGAAAGGCATCTGACAGCCACTTAGGTAAATAAAGAACACACTGCTCCCACTAAAATGACATTAAATTCCTCCCTGCCCTTCACCAACAAAACCCGTTTTCCATCTCCCATGTTACTCAAGTTTAAAGTGTGGGCAGAAACAATTTAACCGAAGGCAAAGACCCAAATACACGCTTTGATTATAATATTGGTAGCTGAACTTTACCATAGATCATGGCCCAAAGGTCACAGTCACTTAATAAACGGCAAAAGGAATCCAAACATTTATCTTACAGGGCAATGACAGCTCCAGCGCGACACCCGCAGCTACATCCCGAGCCCTCTATGTTCCGACCCCCAGCTCCCCAGGGTGAAGGGAGGCCGAAACACCATCATTCCCGGGCCCCAGAACATTTTTCGGCAGCTCCTTTCCAGGCGCTGCGGTGCGAGCTCCCTTCGCGCAGAGCCGGGAGCGGAGCGTGTCCCGGGCTGGGGCAGAGCCGCGGGGGCGGGCGGAGCTCGCCGGGGCCCGGCGGGGCCGTGAGGGGCCGTGAGGGGCNGTGCCTTGTTGCCTGGAAGCTGAGCCCGACTCCTACCTGGAAACTCCTCAATTAGCAGTGGATGTGATGCCAGATTTAGGTGAGAAGGGAAGTGCGAATCACCAGGGCTTTTCCCTGGGCACTGTCAGCTCTCATAAAACCAGCCGTACGATGGCGATGTGGGCTTGCAAAAGAAGGAAACGCTGCTGGTCTTGCTCTAAACCGCTCTAAGTGCAGAGCCAAGCTGGAAACGTCACTCTCTACAGTCCGGGAGAAAAAGATTCCGCTGATCTTCCCCTTCCAAGTATAAACTCGCATTTGCACCACACTCAAACGGCAACACGAGCTCCTCTGTGCTAATAAATGTTTTCACTCTGGCAGAGTCCAGCTACAAACTTGAAACCATCCGGCAAAAACTCAGCTCACAAAGGTGCCAGCTGAGAAAGCTTTTGCTGCTTACAACTTCAATTGCACCCAAAGAATTACCAGTACACACCCTACTGTCTGCTCTTCTCAGCTCTATAAATCATCATCCTTCAGTCTCACAGAGCCAGGATCCAAATGGAACAGCACCAGTGACTGCTCACACACTAAAAGTACCCGGGACAGAAAGCTCAACAACTTGGCTTTTGCATTCCCACCGGAACAGTTCAACAGCTCTAACCAACAGCAGTGCCTGTTAGGGAAAGCCATTAAATGTCACTTAGAGCACCAAATCTGCGGATCCAGAATTGGTTTCTTTGCCAAAGAGAGGAACTATAAGCCCATCTCAAAAGAAGTTAGATCCTCTCCTCCAGAATAAAAAACATCCAGGAAATGTGACCGTACAAAGGTGCCAGAACACTTTTTCTGGGCATTACCTGTCTGGAGCGTTCCTACCAGCTGCACACCAATCCTGAGCATAGCTGCTTACCTTGTCTGAAATAAGTGCGCTGCCAAAATTTTAAAAGGCTACCTCTGTGAAGTGGAAACCACGTGCCAAACCGAGCAGGAGCAGTTCTTTGGGTGCAGCTGAGGTTGTAAGGCAGCAAAGACGTTCTCAGCTGACACTTGTGAGCTTTGCTTTTGCCGGATCGTTTCAAGTTTGTAGCCAAGCTCTGTGAGAGTGAAAAAATATATGAGTGTAAAGGAGTTCGTGTTGCAGTTTGAGTGTGGGGCAAATAAGAGTTTGTACTCGGGAGTGCAGCGAAATCCTTTTTCCGACTGTTCATTTGAGCGCAGTGCGATTTCAACCTGGACCTGCGCTTTGGGTATGTTGGATAGGCGAGGTGCGTTTTGTTTTGCAAGTCCACACCGCCATCGTGTGGTTCTTTTTCTGTCAGTGCCCAGGAAAAAGCCGAGCGTTTTTCTGTCCCGGCACCGTTCTTGTGAGAGCAGTCAGTGTCGAGGTTCTGTTATGGATGCTCTCTTCGAGACTGAAAGCATGTGACTCTGCATAGAAGGAAGAGACATGTGATTCTGCATGTGAAGGAAGACGAATTGTCTCACTGTTGGCTGTGCTGCAAAAGGAAAGTGATTTCCATCGCTTCTCTTTCTTCTAGAGTTTCTCCTGTGGGACCAGCTGCTGAACGTCTTTAGCTTTGTAACTGGACTCTGTGAGACTGACGGTGCATGAGGGTCCCCAGCGCTGAGCACACAGCCCTGGGTGTGCTGCACTTTAAAAGCTGCTAGGACAAAGTGAAGGCCAGCGCAAACTTTCTGTTTTAGGAGCTTTGAATTGGGAGCAGTAGCAGGACAAAGCAAGTTTTGAAGTTGGGCTCTGCAAAAGTGAAGGAATGTGATGGTCCAGGGGCATTAGTCCAGCATGTGTGTCACTTTTTACAGGATGTGAGTTAAAAACTTCTTGAGCAGGCACATTTGGTGACCAGTAGTTCCATTAGACACAGTTAAGGTTCAGGAACTCTGCATGAGTGAAAGAAAGGATGGGATAGTTAATTTAGTTTGACAGGGAAACTCCTAGCCACTGTTTGCAGGGTGTTGCAGCCTTCAAAGGGAATGTAAAACCAAGCAACCATTCTCTTCTCTTTTGCTTTAATGATGCATTAAAATGATGCAGCAGGGCTCAGCAAGAGAGCCAAAGTGTCTAAGTACATGCAGCTGAGAAAAAGAGGCATAATACGAATGTGTGTTGTGCAGTTCGAAGCTGTGAAGGAAAAAAGATGCTCAGCACCGTCTCTTTTGTCCCAGGATCTTCTTTTAAGGCAGCTGATGATCCTTAAGGTCTCTCGGCTAAACTGGAAGGATAGGTATCCACAAGCAGTTTAGAAGAAATTGAACCTTCCATTTGAAAGCCTAATGAGATCCTTAATTAGTACAGCAATCAAGGGGCACTCTGACATCCTGTGCCAGAGAAAGAAGCAGTTGCTAGCCAACACCTTCTTCTTGGAGCTTTCCAACTGCACACCTCAGTATCGGTTTACATGCGTTCCTTTCTCAAGTTTCTTTCACTCTTTTCTAAAGCTTTCCTGAATTCTGTATAATAGTTTTCCTCAAAACATTTGTATTTCACCTCTACTGATCTGTATTGGTGTCAAAAGCTTTCAGAATCTCAGAAGGTTACAGATCTTAATGGCAACAGAGCTTGCAATACCTTTAGTAAATTCTCCTTTTCCTCTTTTCCTTTACAATAGCCTGCAAGAACAGAATTAGAATAGAACTAGAAGAAAGGCAAATAACTGACAGCATTCTTTTTGCTTTTCTTAGCACTGCTTGCAGTAGAATGCAAAGGTGTTAAGGCCATAACTCCCTTTGTTCCTGCTTTTGCTTAGTTTGGGATATGTATGTGACATGAAAAGAGGTTACAGGGACTTAGAAAAGAGAAGATTTAGATTTTTTTTTTTTTTTTTTTTTT
>VXBR01005912.1:322066-417704 GCA_013400215.1 Cisticola juncidis
AAAAAAAAAAAAAAAATCACTATTTCTATCTAGGCAGATACTTAAGTCTTCAACTCTACCTGTCTGTAATTATACAGAGAGACAGAATAAGCTCAATTCCTTATGGTTTCACTAGGGTCTGGAACCTTTCCTACAGAGTTCTGTTCTTGATGGAAGACTTTTTGTGCCCTTTTTCAGTTCCTGTACTGCTGCTGCATCGCTGAGTGTGCTAATAGACTTTGCCTGGATCTTAAAGGGAACTTCAATGCAGAATTTACAGCAATGAAAAAAGAAGCAATAGTACAAACTTGGCCAACATGCACCCAAAACCCCTGAGAAGTCACAGTAATTTTGTCTGTCCTGTTAGAAGAAACTTCGTGTCTAGCTTAGCTTTTTCAAAGACATTGCCAACATTGCTCTTCAGAATATAAAGAAAAATTGTTGCTAGCTCTTGAAACTGTAATCTTGTTAGATTTAAAAAGAAGAGACTTAAAATTCAACTAGATGGCAATATCATATCAGCAAGAGGAGGATGGTAGAAAGTCCCATCTTTACCTTTTAATGTGTCTTTAATTGTGCAAAAGGTAATTTTCTATTTTGCAAGACAAATCAACTCAGTACACTGCACAGGTATTTTGCCCTAATGTCTGGTTTGCTCTGGAGTTTGTTTGGAAGTTGTCAAGTCTGGAAAAGATCAGTGTAAAAACAAGTAGAATCCTGAGATTTGTGTCTTTTCCCCCAGAAATACTTCTCTCCTGAGTATCCACCCAACAGCCTCTGCTTTGAGCACTTTTCAGGGAGAGAATCCAAGCTTCACTTTTCCACTTTTCCCCCGGAGCCTCCTGTCATACAGCAGGCATGTCACAGTCAGAAGAATGTTCCTGCATTTCCATAAGGACAGAAATAAAGAGTATAGCATTTTTGGAAAAGCTGCTGCCCAAGTTGCTCAGAGTAAAGGTTAAAGACAATCCGCTCTGTATGCTGAAAATCAGGCCCTCTCATGAAAGGGTGAGAAATAATTCACAGGGAGCCATGGTTGTCTGCTAACACATGATAGACTGAGCAGGCAGTCTGAAGGAAAAAGAACAAAATCAAAAGAAATATCCTATGAAGAAAAAATATTCCTATTTCTTCAGCTGTTCACTCTGCCATTCAGGCAAAGATAAGGAGGAAAACAATATCTCATGCTATGTTTACCTTGACCATAGGTATTCTTCTTGAGAAGGACAGTGTTTCCCTAAGAATCTGAATATACAGGAAAATATCAGGAACTGCTCTTTGTGCTTTAGGAACCCTCTTTAATTGATTCTTTCTTTGCAGGACTGCAAATACTAACAATAAAATCCTGAAGTTGCTACCTGTTTTCTTGCACTGACAGATACCACCAGCTCTTTAAAGAAGTGTTTACTTATGCCCATGAAGGCTTCTTAGTACAATGTGCAACTGCAGTGCACAATGAACACTTCCTCAGCAAGAGATTTAATTGTTTTTTTCCCCTTTTCTTTCAAAGACAGGTAAGTGCCGTGACAGAAGGTGAGTAATTTGCAAAAAAAACCCCACATCCTGTTGTCCCAAACTGGCACACACAGGCATTTTTAGATATACTTTGGGTGAAGAGGCAGACATTTTATCAGCTTTGTAGGGTTCCACTGGGGTTTTTTGCCATTCTTTGCATGGGTACTACAGCTTTCCCCATGCATTGCAGTTTAGGGGTTGCTCCTTGCAGTTCCAAAAAGTTTCTGTGCTTTAATCTCCTACCTCAGAGCTCCTCACAGATGAGGCCAGGGGAAATAGCAGCACTGTGCCGCTGAGCGCTGTCAAAAACACTGTACACACTCAAAACATTTATTTAAAATATTCCATCTTAACCTATAACATTGAAGGCCTTGGCCTATAACATGTTAAATGGCCAAGACATTCAAGCAGGAAATTATCTCCTTTGTGTTTGATGGAACGATTTTTATGTTACTAAGATAATAGCCTTAACTGCTTTTCATCTTTGTACAGTTTCACTATTTGCACTACATTCAGCTATGAAAGTGAGATTATTTAAGTTCAAGTTCTAGCTATACTGCAATAGCAAAATGCTGAAATGTTTACACTGCAAGCAGAGCAGAAAAGATGTACATAGGGAAATATGGATATAGTTCATATGAGTTATGAATAAATTTCTATTAAAAATTCCATTTTGGATCCTGAGTAAAACATGAACTTTTACCATGACAATCAACAAGATAACTCCACGTACACACTGCTTCTTTTCTGTATTTTTTGAAAAGGAGAACCGAGTAAAAGCAGAATTCTTTCCTTATCCTGAGGTTAGGAAATGTGGTTAAGACAAGGTCCTTAACAATGGGCCTTTTACATGGATTTCCTAAGGAAAACCATATCTGGGAACTTGGCAAATATTGTATTATCTTGTGCCAGGGGAAGATGTGATGTTTTGGGCTGAAATATCTACAATTATTTTGTATTTCATTATTTGAAAGGAACATTTAATTTCATATTTTTCAGTACAGGTACTAAATTTTCATCTTCTACCCATACACATACAAGCCAGACTAATTGTTCTTGTCTACAAAATTATTTAAAAATGATTCCTTCTCATTCCAAAACACTTGGAGGTTTCCAAAAATCTGATTTTCAAAAAAGCATTACCAATAAAATATCTCAGAATGTACAGATGAGAAACAATTTCTGTGGGTTATTTTTTTTTAAGATATGTTTACATATATATATATATATATATATATTTACTGCTTGGACTTATCTGTAAAATCTTGGGTACAGGAACCTTGTCTTACACTGTTGCTGTAAAGAGCCAGCTCATAATAAAAACTCTCAACTTAAAATTCAGGAATAAAAAGAAAAATTTGTGTGTAGCTGTCTTCGATAGTACCGATATTGCCACATATTGAAATTAGCTTGGCAATTATTTTGGGAAGGGCTCAGCTGGGATAATCATCTGAAGGATTTAATTGCATGCCAATTGTTTCACGGCTTTCTGCCAGCTCTTCTCACCCTACACAAAAATCATAAATCCTACTTACAGGCCACTGTTAAATATTGCCAGCAGCTTCAAATAGACTGCTCCAGGCAGACAAGCAGGATTTGGCCTGGATCATGGATAACAAAGCTGGCAAAGTGTTCTCAATTGGCACTCAATTTTCAAAGATAGAAGATCACCCTCACTACCTTCACTGTGTCCAGGATTGACACAGAAACCCTTTGGTGTGATTCACCAAAGATGTATCAATAGGCTGCTGGCCTTTCCAAGGAGGGAACTACTGCTGTAAAAAGAGTTCAGGAATTTCCTTTGGTGTTCCTATGGAATCTGGATGCTGTCCCCACCCACTAGGCTAAGATGCCTGGGGATATTTGCGGCACATATTCTTGCTTTAAGATTTTAGCTTTTATATTTTTCAGATTCTGTACTGCATTAGTGTAAAACTTTGGACTCCATATAGAGTGTTAGTAAGCTTTCTTCACAGTTTGGTCAGACAAAACAATCCCTTTAATCCTGAGAACCAAGGACACAATCTGCCTCAGGCTCCAAAAAGTATAAACAAAAGTGAATCGGGGGGAGCAAACTGGGGATACATGACTTCATTACCTGAAGCTGTAATTAATTGGAGGATAAACCCCTGATGTGCAAATAGACCAATTTCATATCTGTTTGAAGGACTTGTGACCATTGTCCATCTGGGGTGTAGCCTCTGCCAGGCTTTTGGCTGCCCAGGGTGTACCTATGGAAGGCCTTTAATAAATACCCACTTCATTCTCTTCGCTCTGTCCAGCCCCTTTTCTAGGCAGCCCTCCAAGGCATCAATATAACAAACAAACACCACAGCAGAGAGAAAACCTTGACTTCCAGGTTTTTCACAGATGCTATCAAGATGTGCCCGCTACCTGGGAACTGAGGACAAAGATACGCATGAAAATTCACAGGCTGCAAAATGATTCCACAAGAGCACAAATGTTGCAGTAGAGACAGACAAGACACCTTTTCTTCATGCAATAAATAGCTTCCTTTTATTGTTCACAGCTCGTATTTATATGGTTTCTAAAAGCATCATGTTAAATTCTAATTGGTTCATAACCTTTTGCTACTCAGTTCATGGGTCAGTAGTTGCTCGTGTACGTGTTTGCCAAAGATTTTCTTCCCTAAAGATCTTTAAATTCTTGTAGAATAATTCTCTCAGGTACAGAATCAGTTCTCACAGGTACCAGTTTCTTTCTCACAGGTGTAGGATCCTTTTCTCACATCTCTCTACCTCTATTCCAGCTGAATCACTTGTCCATAGTTCTCTTCTTAGCCGAAGTAGCGGGCCTGAGCCAGGGTTTTACAAGGGTAACAAGGCCCTGATTTTATGATTCTTAACTGATATGCAGCACACAAGGACCATCTCAGTACTCGCTGCTAACAGCATTCCAAACCCCTGTCCTGGATTCCTGTCTGAAAGAGCTGTCCCTGGCCTCACAGAGGCTGATTTGGAGGCGATTTTCTAGAATCACAGCACATTATTCCATCAGCCAGATTGTCAGCTCGAGGATGAGAAAGCTGCAATGTCACTGCCCCTCAATTGGGTGCATTTCCAGCATGTTGATTCCACTGCAGCCTCATAACCCACCCAGGCCTCCTCTAATGGCCCCACCAGGGAGGAGAGGAGGGGCAGAGAGCAGAGAGCGCTCCTGGCAGTGCTGCTGAGGCGTTCATGGAAACAAAAACTGATTTTATTGCAAATAGTAACGGCGTTTTCCCCCAGCCTGATTTGTGAGAGGAAGCAATTTTGTGAAAAACCTTCCAAAGAAACAAAAAGAACGCTACTGAAATGAAAAATGCTTACAATGGAGACATCAAAAAGGAGAAGCCATGAAATCTTGTTATTAGTTATGCTTTTTATAAAAACTGAATGCCTGAAACTCTTACTTGTTTCAATGATCTAGGTATGGATAATATAATTTCATATTTCTCACCTAATGATAGCTTTTGGCTTATGCTACTTTAAAAATAATGTCCTTAATTTAAGGAACAGCCAAATCACTCTTTTAGGCCAAAAAGGAATCGGCCCTAATTTTTTCACAATTTTAACTTTTCAAAATTATCAGTTAAAAATGAACTGACAAAATATCAACAGTGCTTTGTGTTCCTAGGCACAAGTAAAATCTGCCAAAATATGAAAAGAATGCTTATGCATCGAATGAGGTATGGACATTTTAAATTCCCCACATTGCAAGGAGCAACTGTAAAAATGATCCAGGGAGGAGATGTTGCATTCTGGCACAGATCAGATGATAAAAGTACATCAGTAGCTCTGTGTGGGTGGTTGTCTGTGCTCCCACAAGCTTCCCAGTGCTCTTCCCATTATGTTTTAATCCTTCTGTATTGTGTATTTCCTAGGGATTCTGATTGATGCAATGGGAGCAGGTTGCATGGCAGAAATTATCAGTATACTCAGTATATCTGAAGCTCAGCTTGGCCTGAATTAAGATTTTCTTACAATGTAACAAAAGATAGCTTCAAAAAATTCCAAAAACAAAACCCCCAAACCCTAAAAACTTAAAGAGAAGCGGGGAAGGGGAAAGGGAAGGGGAAGGGGAAAGGAAGAAAGAACAGCAAGCATTTGCTATTTTCTGTTCTCCTGAGGACACATTTCTAAGAGGTTTCTCTGGTATCCTTACTCACAGGTCATGTTTTCCAGTCAGGTACAGTCTGAGTTACTCAAAACTTTGAAGTCATTTGCCTTTGACACTCTAGCACTGGTTTTATTTGGTGACTTTTCACAACCTTTTGGCTTTCTTATTTACTCAAGGCCAGCTTTATGCTGCTTCCCCTCAGAGATGCATTATAAAGGGAGGCAGAATTGAGGTGTGTTTTAAATTACCTTAGAACTGACAAAGGCCACAATAAAGGTAATTTTCCATATTCCTCACACAGGTATTAGAAAATCAGTCAGCCTTTACATAGTGGCAATCATACTAATATTTTTTTACTGTTTGACAATATATTTATACACAATGATACCATAAGATTTTGTTTAAAAAACCTTTTTAACATTAATTTAATTTCTATTTTTTTTCTAATTTTCTGATAGAAAATCTTCAGGAACTCTTCAAGTATTGGGAAAAGACTTGCAATATCATCTAGCATTCTTACTTTATGCAGCTTTGTACAGATCTGCAGTCTGCACACAAAATAAAAGATTTACACTATAGTTAGAGATAACTGGCACAGCAACAAAACTGGAAACCAAGAATAACTGGAGCTATGGCATTTCCACATTCCTGCCATGTACTGAAGAATATTTATGTAAAATTATGTATTTTTAAGAGTACATCATGTTGCATTCACTATATCATTGTGGCTCATGTAGTTGTAACAAAGTTTCAAAAGCTCTGAGGATTTTGTAGAATTATTTCTGAGGTTTTGTTCCTTCATTTGGGTTATTTTGTAATTTTACCTTCTTTGAGTGTTAAATGGGGGAAGGGAAGATGCTGAGGCTGTAGGGATTGTCTCATTTTTGGATTTGGGTTTTGTTTAAGGCTTCACAGGTCAGCGTGGTTAAATTATTTTCTAGGATTTGACAAGCTCGATTTTTATGTATTAAAATAATTTTGTAGTAGAAAGATTAAGATTTCAAATATGAGAAACTTAAAATTTGTGAAAAAAATGCAGGAAAATAAAAACCTCAGCTTTTTATAAAGAAATAAGTGGCAGCAAAATGTTACAGGCCATGCTACTGTGCAACGTGACTCCTCAAAAATAATTACAAAAAATGTCTAAGCACTCCCTGTGCTTTAATTTCTAGTTCTGTTTGTCTTATACAGCATACATGCCACATTTTCTGTAATCTGTTTTCCAAAAACTGAAAGCTTGGAAGTTTGCTTTACTCTGTTAAATCTACTCATTAAGATATAGAGACTTTGCATTCCGCAGAGACCTCTGTTCAGTTATTGAGTGAATTATTTATAACCCACTTAAAGGCAGTATTGCTGTAAAATATTTAAATGTAGTTTAGCCTCTGAATCAAAGTCAATATAAAACAGACTGGTTTTGCCAAAGGGAGTTCCATATTACACAGATTCCCTTTCTACTCTAAAATTTTTCTGTTAGGATAATTTTTTAGCAGAACAATGTTTATCTCTGAAGAGTATTCAATACATGTGTATTTTATTTGAAAAAAAGTCCCACAGCTGTCTTAATAAAAATGCAAACGCAAATCCCAACAAAACTTGTTTACACCCACACAGTCTTTCACTGTTCCACAAACAAGTTTCACAAAGTGTTTTAATTTTTTTAGATTTATTTAAAATTGCCTATCTTACAGCAAATTATGTTTCATATTTGAGGCTTATTTGGGATAATGACTAGGTACCTTATTATCGTATTCATGAAAGCAAAAAAATGTCTTGAACCATAAAAATTGAAAATGTTTCATGGAAAATGTGTGTTTCCATGCTCAACACTTTAATCACTTAAGGTATCAATTTTTTAATTCAAATATTAACAGCAAATTATTAGCAAAAGGAGCTTTTGGAAATGTTCACTTTCCTGCTGGCAGCTGTGAGGACTTCAAGGTTGAAACCCAAGGCCTGAGTAACTGAGGGGAGCAGCAAAATGGTATTTAACCTATTCCATACGTTTGAAAAGTGTTTCTTTTCTTTAGGAATTTAGAATCACCAACTAGATAGTAAAATTCTACTTTTATTTTGCTTGCAGGTGATTTTTCTGAACTCAAATCCATGCTTACACACAAACACAGACACACAGATGGCTGAGTCTGCCCTGAGACTGATCAGTCCCACCTTGTCACCCAGCCCAGAGCACAGAGTGCCACATCCAGTCATTCCTTGGACATCTCTGGGGCTGAAGGCTCCACTGCCTCCCTGGGCAGCCCCTTCAGTGCCTGACAGCCCTTTCCAGCCCCTCTGCCAGGCTGGAGCTGCAGGGGCTTGGTGTGACCCCAGGCAGGACCTGGGACTCGGCCCTCTTGAACCTCAGAGCAGATGTGTGACTGCACAACCGTGCCTGGCTTAAAGAGCAAAAGGGAGAAGACCTGGTTTGGAGCAAGGACCACATATTCTGATCACCCCTTCTCTTGTGCTTTGCTGCAAACACTTCTGTGTTTCTGCTGTGCTCACCACAGAGCCAAGTGGGATTTCCTTTCCTCAGGGGAAAGGCAATTTTTCTCTCTATTCAAAACAAGAACCTGGAAGAGGTCCTGGTGAGTGAACAGCAACAGACTCTTGGCTCCTCACTTAGAAGCCTATCCCCAGTGCTCAGTATGCACAGGCTGAGCTAAATTGTACAGTTTTATGCAAATGATTAGCAAAGGTACAAGGCAGATTTGCTGATGATGTGCATAAACTCTCACCCAGAGGTGCAGGAGGTTTGGCAGCGATGTCACTGCTGATAAAAATGAAAGGAAGAAAGGAGGCAAGTGAAACCCTGCCAGGTGAAAAGTGAACAGCACGTCATTTTAGCATGTCCAGAAGGGCTTCGGATGCAGGGAATGGAGTTTGAGCAGGGATCACCAACTCTTCTTTGCCAGGCTCAAACTGAATAGGAAGTGAGAGCTGAGCACAAAAGAGCTGCTGAGCTGATTTATATTTAATAATTTTAATTATACCTGGAGCTGATCATTGTGTGAACCAGTGCACTTTTAGCAAATAACATAAAGTCCCTCCTTCCTATTTTCCCTCTGTCAGCATAGCTGACACCTGTCTAAGGTTTACCAGCACTTATCACAGCAAAATCCTCTGCACTGGGAGAAACACAATGAGAAACTGCCAGAAGTTTTCCTCCTGAGCTGTTAACCCTGCAGATGAACTTCAGACTTGCATCATTTGTAGTAATAACACCCTGGGAATGCCTGTGACAGGCCAAGAGGCAAGGAGTTACTGCTGAAAATAGATTTGCTTCAAGAATGTTCATCCCAGCATATTCCATTTGTTCAACATATTTACACTATTAAGCCATACTGTGTGTTTGTTTTTTTGGGTAGCTTACAGTCTTACATGAAAACAGCATGCTGAATTTAAATTCAGAGGGAGATGTGCAGGAAATGGATGGAGACACCAGGGTTTGCGACTGTGAGACAAAGAAAGGGGTATCTATCATGCCCAGTCCAAAATTTTCAAGCTGCAAGAGCAATTGATTTTATAGAAAATATGCATTTTCTTATTTGCAGAGAAAGTTTGAGAAGTTGACATCAATTTAAATATCTGTCACAAAGAGATAACATACATACATGATGCCTTTTGCCATAAATCTAATAAATATGCCTACAGTAATCCTCTACAGTTAGAATAGCAACTGTATTGCTTGCCAGCATTATTTTAGTGATGAAAAATACACTAAACATTTTTTATTTGTTGAGATTAAACCAAGCCCAGAAATCTTGTGAAATTGTGCATGAATATTAACTTAGCAAATGGCAACATCCATAGCAATTGCCAAAGCCAACTGCTTAGAGCTGCATTAAGTAAAATTCATAGCACATAGGACTTGAGCAGTAGAAAATAATCCTGTACTAGATACTAAAAACAACAACTAAAAAAAAAATTAAAAAAAAAAGTATATGAGTTAAAAATATGCTCACATTACATACAATTGCTCATTTATACTTCAAAAAGTAGCAGGATGTATTCCTGAACAGGATGAAATCAATTTTAAACAGAGTAATTAGGGATGAACAGCTACAAGTGATGGAGTGGAATTTCTTCAACAGGAAAAATTATACAACATGAGGGGCTGGTTGGCTACCAGAAACACGACTGTCACCAGTTGCCATTTGTCTTTGTGGGCAATGCTGCAAGAATAATGAGTAAAATTCAGAAGCAGAATAAAGATTGAATCTACAGCCCTGGAGGATGAAAGTCCCAGATATAGAGGTGAGCTCACCTTGTTTAACCACACAGCCTCCATATTCCAACCTGGGTGAGTCAGAAATACGTCAAAGGTTTTAGTAACAACATCAGCTCAAAACACTTAAATGTTTAAGATACCCAGAGGAATAAAATTGAATTCTTACAGGTTACTGCTTGTTGGAGTCCAAATCTAGGCTTTGCATTATTAAAAGCCCTGGAAGACAAGATCTTCTGAAGATGAAGGAACTGCTGCTGGAAAATAAAAACAGATTTGGCTTTTGGGAAAGAAAGAAAGAAATCCAGGAAAGGACTGAAAGGTTTGATCTACTGATTCATGTGTTTCCCTTTAGTTTCTTCAACAAATGACCAATGTAATCTGGTTATTTATGCTCCTAAACAAGATGGAGGCTAGGTGGAGCATAGCACATTTAAAAAAAAAAAAGGGGTACTGGCTCACATGAATGAAGTACAACCCAAATGCACCATCTAACCCCCAAGGCAGAGGCTGGATTGGCCATGCAGATGCTGGTAACTCATCCTGCTCACATCCCTCTCCTGCATTTCACAGCTGGAAGGAAGAGGACAGCAGGGACTGGCTGCTGTATTGGTGCACAGTAAGATACACAAGATAAACTCCTTTTCCAAGAGTAGATCTGCTGCAATCATACGTTGGGAATATTCTTTGTTTCCCTCACAAAGAATAGTAACTGCTTCTAAACAGACAAATCCCTGTGTCTGAAGGTGAAAGATTTACCGGGCTCAATGCCAGTGTTTCAGATCTTGCCTGTAGTGCCAAACATTTTAAAGACAGATTTAGCAGAAACATTCAGCCTTCTTATTACTGGCCAGCCTTCACTACTTCTGAAACAAGAGAACACACAGGATCAAACAATATGTGGCTGTGAGATGATTCCAGCTCCTTCAGAAGGAACTGGATTTTCATGGAAACACAACTTGTGCTCTGCTCCTTCACTGGTGAGTTCATACATCTGCAGCTGCTGTCTCATTTCCACAGACCAGAGGTGGGTCAGGGGTGCTCCAGCCTGTGGTGTGTTACTGAAGATATTCACCTGGCCAGTATGGAATGTGGAATGCAGGAATGTGCATGAAAGCAGCAGCTGCCTCAAAAGAATGAAATGCCTCTCCAGAGGGCTCAGAGAAACCGAAGGTTTACAAATGCACACAGCAAAGCTGGTAACAACCAGGCCTCCTTGTCTCTGCTGGACATGGGGAACCCCAGAGATAGGATCAACATCCCAGTTTGGGAAGCACTAGGGAGATTCATAATGCTGGAGCTCTGGAGTGGTCACAGGGCAAGCATTTTTCTCCAAATACATAGTTACAAATACGTTTCAGAGGAGCACTTCCAATTCTTTCCAACGTTTCTTACAGACCCCACAGATCGTATCATTACATTCATAGCAATTTCAGCATTATTCAGGAGACAAGCTAGAGCTACAATTCAGACCTAATGTGATTATTACACTTATGGAGATGTGCTGCCTTGTCCTGTGTGATGTGTATGAAGCCTGAGAAAAATACTAAACACAGGCAAACAAGCTGAATCCTGAACTCTTATGGATGTTCTTGGTACTTTGTATAAATGAGAAAAGTATCCATCTTTATGTCTTCTCCATCAGCAATGCAAGTAAAGGTTCAACACTGGGAATGAAAATTCAAAGTGTCTCCTGAGGTCACATCCTGAACAATTGTGGTGATTTGGTGGGTGATTTTTATCTAGTGCAAGTCCCATATAAGTTCTGCTTTCATGTGGGACACATTGTACAAATATTTAAGAATGGTTTAAATTGGTTGTGCTATTAAGTGGGAGACTTAAGTTCAGCATCCTCTGGGGAAGGAGCCACTGATCTTTATAAGGATTATGGTGCCTAAATAATTCTATGGATGGCACTAATGCAGGCTGATTCCCTTGCTATATAAAAGCTCATTAGAAATCTCAGTGATTTGTAGTTTATGTTCTTGCAGTGCCATCTAACTTACATAAACTGCTTACAGTTTTCTGATATTGTAATAAAAACTTTTGGCATAGTACTGGTAATTTATTTTATTATAAGGAACATTATATAAATGCTAAACACAGGCATAACAAGGAGAACAGAAAATGCCAAATAAACTTTGCTAAATACACAGTTATGTTTAAGGAATATAAAAATGTGTTTGTATTGAGCTGAGTTGGCTGCCTATCCTTATTAAACAGCCAAAGAATTGTGCAGTGTCACATAAAGTGCAATGAATAAAATTAAAATGCAAATTACAGTCAGTCAAAGAATTCTCAAGGTCTGCATGCAATTTCAAAGTACTTAGTACAAGATCTTTGCCCCTTTTAAATTCCTTTTGGGAGTTTTTTTCCTCTCCTGGTGGCCCAGGTGTGCTTAGGCCCAAGCTGCAGCATCCCACCTTCCACATCCCTGCAAAGACATCCTGCTCATTATCTTTCTTCCTTGAAGGAAGAAAAAATAAAATATTTCCTCCTGCTTCATTTCTACATTGCAAGGCCACACCTGGGGCACTGTCCTTGGAACTGCAGGTGCCAGGAAGCAATGGAACATATCTGAGTAGGATCACTGCTGAAAGCTTCATTTCCTTAAAACTCTTTTGAAAGGCTAAGGCAAACATGACATTTCTTCTCTCTGGAAAAGTGGTGGCAGGGTAAGATTCATAAACTTTGCTGACCTCAGTTCTGTAATCCACTTTGTGTAGGCAACACGTGAAGGACTCCATGGAGGGAAACAAAAGCAGAAAGGCACAAACCAACTAGGAATTCTGGAGGGAAGGTGGAAGGAAGAAAGGAAACGCTGCATAAACCCTTGAACAGCCTGGCACACCTCAGAGAATTATGGAATATCCATGGTATCCATTGTCCCCCTTGCCTTTGGCCACAGATGTGAGAACAGTAACCAGTAAGGCACGGGTGGTGTGTTGGAATTCCCACTCCTCCATTCCCACCTCTTGGGTGTCTGAGAATCCAACCAGCCACACTCTTGGCCCAGCAGACACGATGGTTCACAGCCTGTTAACACTGGCAACCTGAGGGGAAACACCAAAGAAGGGGATAAAAAGCACCATCAGCCTGCTGTGGAACAGAGGGCAGAAGAGTGGTTTGCAGAAAAAGACAGAATGGCAGCAAAGGGGCAGTTAAAAGTATATCTTCAACAAAATCCTTGTTTTCAGCCCCAGCTGCTTCCAGATGTGCTGTAAGCACGTAAAGAGTCAGAGAAGGGAGGATGAGAAGAGCTCATTTGTCTGCTTGCTTGCAATCTGAGCAGAATTTGCAAGCTCAGACTGTATCTAGCCAGGAAAGCAGGTTCAGGATTTTCAGTGTAGATGATTAGAGTGGTGTAATCAACCACATAAACTCCATAAATACATAAAGGATCCAAGTTCAGGTGATGAGTGAAACTGCTTTTGTCTTGGCATTTATGAATACAAACCACCCCTCTGTGTTTTATATCTCACGTGGGGTAATACAATCTTCTGATGTAATTACACAAAGTGCTTAGAAATACTTACCTAAGTTAAGTTATATATGATCTGTTATGTTGGACAATCAAGTTGGGGGCATTAATGGTTTCAAGTACAAGGCTTGAATTAAGAAAAAAATTACTATCTGCTACTAATTATGTTTGTGATAGTCCCAGACTGTCCCAAACTGCTCATGTTTTTATCTTCATGGAACCATTCCCTATGTCCTATGGGTAAAACCACATAGTGTCTGTTCCTCTTACTCAGGCTTTGGGGTTGTAATCATAGAGCAAACACAAAGGAAGGGCAATACCAGGCACTGCCTAGAGTGTTTGGCCTTACTTAAAACAATTTAATGCCTTTTCAGTTCTTAAATACCTTAAAAAAGCACTCTATGACAAACCATTTTCAGAAAAGTCTTGTACGAGGTACTGCTGGTGAAGGCAGTAAGAAGAATTCCTGTTAAATCCTGTGGATAGCCCTGATCATCTGGGCTCAGGGAAGATTAATTCCAACTGGACAAGGCATGAATACTCTTAAGATGCTCGAAGGCTGGGGCAGCCCCACCACAGCAGGGCACATGGTTTAACAGTGCAGATAGAGAAGCCAAGAACAGGAATATTCCCCCTGCCCTCAATCCATTATCCATACCCTTCACATGGACGTTGTGCAGATGGAGAAGATGGTTTAAGTTACCAGATAATGTCAGCACAGAATGCAAATATAAATAAATCTAGATAAGAAAAGAGGAAGAAGATCTGTAACAGAAGAAAATATTCCTCTGAATTACTGTCCTGATAGATGCTGAGAAAACGTGTGCTGGATTGAAGATTTAAGATGTATTTTTCTAGCAGATAATGTGTCATGCCTGTCAGAACAAGTAAGCTGGACTCAGTACACCAGAAGGTCCATCTAACACTAAATTCCCCAAATAATTGGACAACATAAACCTGTTCCCAGTCCTTTACTGTATTTATTTGGAAAGGCTTAAGTCACTGTGCTTAATAGGGCACAGCGAGGCTCTCACTACCACACTACTGAAAACAAAAACAAAAAAAAACCCAAGACCAAATAACCCCCAAACAAACAAACAGAAAACAAACCCAACAAAAAAGCACAAAACAACCACCACTAGGATTTTTAGCAGTTTTTCTGAGGTCTTCTCAGTTATCCCAAGTTTTTTCTCATCTTGTGTTTGCAAAATAGAAGAGAAATTCTTCTGTTATGTGGGTCACTTCAGAAGGTTTTTAAACTGGGAATAAGGCCCGCTGGAAAACCTGAGAGGGAAGTAGAGCTACTTCAGACATATTTTTCTCCCTTGTCTCCAGACAGCTGGTTTGAAATTATATGGGAAATTTTAGGGGAAATTACATAGAGTGGTGTGACAGCCTCTCCTTTGAAACTACTTCTAAGCAAGCCTCTCTTCACATCTGAGGGCATCTCTGTGTTGGAAGGTAAAAAATGGAATTGAAGACAAATGCAGTGGTGTAAACATGAACACTCAATTTTCTGGCACCCAGAGTCCTAGAGAAAGCTCCATGAGTTTTGAAAGGTTTTCCTTGCATCCAGCTCCATATGGTGGTATTGGAATCAACTGAGTTGCATGACTGAGTTTCAGGGGGGGAAATAAAAAGTATCCCAAGCTTCTGCAGCTGAAGGACTAGCAAAGAGTGACAGGCAAGTTTCAGAAATGTTTATAGCTTGCATGCATTTCAGAAATGCTTATTACTAGTTTTAGTAATTGTCCCTTTCATCTGCTTCATCCAAACACCATCAGTCTGCAATCATGGGCTGCATACTGCATGAGGATCTTTATTTCCATGGAGAATCAGGCTAGGAGTCTACAGTGAGTCATTTGAAACCGTTTAAGCCTTTATCTGTTCACCAGGAACATAATGCCTTCGTATTTATTTACTAGCCAGCACCATTTATTTTATAGCTATTTATCTATGGAGATTGTCCTCAAGTGAGTTCCTTACATGTGCCTGGTATTTCAAGTGCCAAATTTACTGGATTTTGTCACTGGATACCAATTCCCATAGCAATGCTTGTGGTTGAATCAATACTACTACCCTTGAAAATCTGGTTTATAGTAGAAATATCTGCATACAGCAAACTCCAGTCTTGCTTCTGGAAATATCTTTTTCTCAGTTTTAAGTCCAGCATTTAACAAGCAGCTCACTGCAGGGAAAATTTAGGGGAAATAAAATGGGTCCAAAAAATGCCCCAAAAGACCCATCTTTGCCCTCTCTCCTGGTCAAAGGGGATTAAAAGTAGTTGCAGCCTGTTTGTCCAAGCAACTCTTCTGAGGCTTTTGAACATACTGATCTTTGATCATAGCCAGAAAACACAGGTGTCCCTGTTGTTTTGTTGTTTTACTTTTTTTTAAGCAGATGTCTTAGGTATAGTCAGTCCAGAAGTGAATAACCAGTTAATTCAGAAATCCAAAGTTCAGACTTCCTTAAATTTCTGTTTGCCCCTTAGGTAGAGTTTTCTCAGACTCCCAAGGGACTTCTCTTTTCCTTTTGGAGGACAGCCCAAAAAATTGAAGGTGAGAAACATTTCAGTTCCACTAAAATGGAGCTGAGGAACATGTGGAACTCATCCAGCTAATCTATTCATTATCTTAACCAACATCCTAATACTTTTTTTATTAACAGGAAGTCATTGGATTCAAGTTTTATTTTATAGAATATAAATCTGAGGGAGGCAAAATCATCACGCTGGCATCTGTGAAATAAGAACTCGTGTCCCATGAAGTCATTAATTTAAGCTAGCAATATGCAAAACTTAGAGAAGGTTTTGTTAACAATCTCTGCTAAGGGGTTGATTCATGGTCACACAGATGCCTGGCACCTGCTGCTGCAGGAATCAACTGGGAAGAAAAAAATACTCACACAAGTATCAGAGTTTCTTGGTGTTTCTTTCCTGTTTTTCAGGCTTTCTCATTCATCCCAGTGACAAGCTGGGTGTGCAAACATGAGGCTGTAAGGAAATTTGACAGCCTTTGAAATCAAGGCTTTTAAGACACAAATACACAACACAGAGGAAGGACTGATGCAGAGGTGACACTGCATTGGCAAAGAAGAGCAGCAGAAATGGCAGGAAGAAAAGGCATTGATTCCTTGGATTTCCATTCCCTGTACACTGGAGGACTGTTTGGAAAACCATGAGATAATTGGGAAGTGATTTTACTTACTGCTTACCCAGCCAATTAGTACATGAAAGGCTGAAGAAAGAGAGTGCAAAGTTGGAATTGTCACCCAGACATGTGACCAAAATCAGAGCTCTTTTGTCCCCTGTTCAGATGCTCAGCTATCAAATTCTCCACTAGAATCATTAGATAACTAGCACAGGCTATAAGAATATTTTCAGGGATACATGCACTTTTCTGTATCCACCTTCATACAGAAGGTGATTAGGGAATCACATTAGATTAAATTAATGAGACTTTGAACAGCTCCTTGAAAACTAACACTCATCTTACAGAAGGGAGTGGAGGACAACAGTTAATTCTAAAATATCTCTTGAACAATTTCTTGTTTGAGATAAGAAGAAAAGTGTTACTGAGTGAGGGTATGATACTTAATCACTGCTAATACTGTTATTTATCAGCTCTTAATTATGCCTTGTTTTCCTTGAAGTAGGGAAACTATAGATTTTTCTCATGAAAGCCATATATCCTACCTTATTTCAGGTGTAATCAGGAATGTTAGAGGCACATCCTAAATTTTAGCTTGCTGGTAAAACTCAGATTGATACCACTGTGACCTCCACAGCAGGCAAAGATCTTTAGGCAAGTGCTGACAGATGTTGTGGATCTGATGCAGAAAAACAGCCTTTAGTATTTAATGTGGTAATGAGAAATTAAGTTGCCTGAGGCATGAAATATAATTGTTCATTTACACTGAAAACCCATAGATGCACAACCAACCATTACAGTCATGGATGAGGAAAGCAGTAAAATAACAGATCCAAATCTTCTTCAAACCAGCGTTGAAACTTTAATATTTTCTCCTATTAGTCTTTGGGGAGAATGCTTGCATCAATGATAGCATTGGTACAGGTCTCTCAGTGCTAGAAATGGTAGAAAAGTTGGTATATCCACACAGTTGTTCCTCAGTGAGTTTTCCTCAGATCAAGTGAGAGAATGCCCTGATAGTTTCCCCTATCCTGAGAAAATAAATAAATAAAAAATAATACATGCACCTTACATTAGAAATTTGGTGTGAAATAAAGCTGCACTCCCAAAGCAATCCCAGAACTGATGTTCTCATTATTAATATTCAGAGTTCATGAAGCATCATGATCCAATATATTATGAGATTTTTTTCCATATCACTTTTCTTCTTGCAATTTGTGCAGCAAAGGTCACAAAGTAAGAACTGATGGAGTTTGGAGAGTTTAATTGCTTTCAGCTTTGATATATTAAGCAGGGTTTATCTGCAGTTATTTGACTTGGGGCTGAAGCTGTTCATTAGATGCAAAGGAAGTTGTTTGTTTGACTGTGGAGTAATAAAGCTTCCACATCCTTACCAGGGAGTCAACAACATTATCATTTGTCACCAGAATTTTCTTCCTCTCCGTATCAGAGGAGATTTTAACAACAGATCTTTGCAAAATGATGGGGAAATCTTCACCCCCAGTGCACAACTGGCAGAGGGCTCAGGGTGGTAACACTGCCCTGCTGACTAATTCACCCCCATTTCTGGATGCCTCCCATAAATAATGGAATTCTGTATCCTCTCAGATCCTGGTTGGAACAGAAGACAAGGAGATGGCCCTTCCACCACACCTCCCTGGCAGCCCCTCAGCCTGGCTGAGGAGGCACAGAGAACACCCTAAGGCTTGAAATAACGAGCTGTCATTGTCTAGGCTGGCAACTGCAAACCAGCCCATGACAGCAAAAATAAAGGGTGGAAATGTATAGGTGAGCTTAGGTTAGTTTATTCCTTCCCCAGTCTCACACCACTCAGAGAAATCATCTTTCAAAAGCTCCTTTCCATGTATTTTTTTCCCCTTGTTTCTTCACTTGTTGGACAAAAATCATTAAAGCCTGATTTTAACAAAAAGAGATTTTATGTGCTTATTTCAGTGTGCTTTGTTCACTTTTTCTTTCTCCTCCTTCTTTTCCACACCGTAACTTAAGGAAAAGGAAGTCAAGCATGAAGAGGGCTCAAGGTGAAGAAAATAATTCTCAGGAGCTTTCAAAAGCCAGCAGATGCTTTGAATATTCATTTTGTGAGATGTTCCTTTTTCAAGAAGTGCTGCAGCTAAAATGTGGCTGCTCGGTGCCAAAAGGGACAGCAGCTCGATTAGACAGCGTGGGTTTGGTGTCACGAGGTGGTGACAGTGAGCTACAGCTCATGGCTGAGGATCCTGAGAAAGCCAAAAAGGACAATCTGTGAGGGTAGAAAATGACTGCTCTGTGTGACACAGGTGATGCAAGAGCAACCTGATCACTTTTTTCCAAGCTTCTGAGGAAGGAAAGTTTCATAGCTCTGTAATAAAGGAATGGGAGAGAGGGAGCACAGAGAGGAGGGAAGATGAATGGGAAACAATGAGTAACAGGGAAAGAAATAGGAAAATACTGTAAAAAATCAGCTCATGCCAAATAAATGAGTCAAAAAACATTCTTTCTTCTCCCTTGAAATCCTCTTTCAGTTCAATTAAAACACTTTGAGTAAAACATTACAAATAAAAAGAATTGTTTAAATTAACCCAGAAATAAAGTGTTTTGCTCTATAAAAAGAAATAATATCCAAATCTGATACAAATACTGAATTAAACTGAGAAGGCAAAACTGGAAGCAGAAAGCAATGCCTTCCTAATTTTTCTGCCAAGAAGAAATGATTAAATAAAAAAAGATTTATATAAAACCCAATCAACTTTCATAATTGGCATAAGTTATCACATTCCTTTTTATTTTTTTTTTTTCAATTCTATCTTTGTTTTAATCTCTTCTTTTCTAGGAACATTTGAGTTGTTAGTGTCTGCAGCAGTTGTTATTCTCTTCAGTTGCACCCAGAGAAGAACCATCCTTTTTCTACATCACAGCACCTCTTAAATAAAGAACCCCAAACAATAAACTCATTTTGGCATGCAATGACTTTGCTATGCAATCCCTCTGTCTTTGCAGTGGAAGGACAGCTGAAGTGCCAAGTGAAAATATCAAGGTTATAGTTGAAAATATTTAATTTTAAATATAAAAGAACTGTTATTTACAATCTCATTACTTGGTAAGGTGAACTCCTGGGCTGTGACTTGACTTCAACAGAGAAACATTCCCTCTGCAGCAAACCAAAGAAATATTTTGGAGGACTCAGTAAGATCACCACTTGTCCCTTGAGCAGGGGGAATTTCAGATTGATTCTCCATTCCAGCAATTAAATTAATGGCTTAAAATTGTGCCTGCAGTCCCTCTCTGATCTCTTGAGACAGTACTGGTTCAGAAGCCTCTTTCCTCTGCTCACTCAGGGTGGGCCAGCTCAGGCTACAGGGGGAGATTTAATTGACTTCATAATCTAATTGACTTCATGGCATCCTGTTCACTGCGAGGCAAACCCATTTCTTTTCTTTCTGAGAGTCAACTACCAAAACTTTCTGAAAACTTGGGGAAAAGTGAATTAAACTACTCTAAAGTATAAAAAACCCTTCCAGGTGGCTTTGTTCATTTGACAGAATGAAGACCTGTCTTCTGCTCTTCTTTCACTTCATGTACATTTCTGCAAAGGGTTATAAAATCACTTCACATTTTGTGACAGGCCCACTGTCATTGCCATAACACAGGGGGACAACACAGGCAGGCTCTGGCACACGCACCAGAGCTGGTTAAGGCAGCTTCTCTGTCCTGAGAGCATTTCTGGTGTGCACCCTGAGAGCAGGGACTGAAAGTGATGCTACACAATGGATTATTCAGCTACAGCTGTTCATGTTCTAGATAAGACACTTCTGCTTTAAACTTGACAGGAAGGGGAAAGTTGAAAGGTGAAGAATATTTTCTAAGCATGGAGTGATGCAGAAGTGTGTATATTTAAATAGAATCATAGGATTATTAAGGTTGGGGAAGACCTGCAAGATCCCCAAGTCCAACCTGTGACCAACCTGCACCTTGTAAACCAGACCAGAGCACTGAGTGCCACATCCAGTCATTCCTTGAACACCTCCAGGAATGGGAACTTCACCTCTCTGAGCAGCCCCTTCCAGTGCCAGAGCACTCTTTCCATGAAGAAATTCCTCCTGATGTCCAACCTGAACCTCCCCTGGCACACCTGAGGCTGTTTCCTCTCATCCTGTCCCTGTTCCCTGGGAACAGAGCCCGACCCCTCCCCAGCTGTCCCCTCCTGTCAGGAGCTGTGCAGAGCCACAGGGTCCCCCCTGAGCCTCCTTTTCTCCAGGCTGAGCCCCCACAGCTCCCTCAGCCCCTCCTGGTGCTCCAGCCCCTTCCCCAGCTCTGTTCCCTTCCCTGGACACGCTCCAGCCCCTCCATGTCCTTCCTGTCCCGAGGTTCCAGAAGTGCCCCAGGGTCTGAGGTGTGGCCCCAGCAGTGCCCAGCACAGGGGACAGTCCCTGCCCTGGCCCTGCTGCCACCCCATGGCTGGCACAGCCCAGGTGCCTTTGGCCTCTTGCCCACCTGGGCTCCTGTCCAGCCGCTGTCCCCAGCACCCCCAGGGCCTTTCCCAGCTTTGCAGCCCCTCTGCCCCAGCCTGGAGCTGCAGGGCTTGAGTGAGCCAAGGGCAGGAGCCAGGACCTGGCCTTGCTGACCCTCAGACCCCTGGCCTGGCCCATGGGTCCAGCCTGTGCAGATCCCTCTGCAGAGCCTTCCTGCCCTCCAGCACAGCCACACTCCCACCCAGCTGGGTCTGTCCATGAACTGACTGGGTGTGCACTCGACCATCTCATCTAAATCATTTTTCATTTTGAGATTGCATAGCCACAATTTAGAGGAAAGAGTCTTCGTTTTCTGCATTGTCAATGCACCTTTCTAAGAAACTCCCTTTTCAATCAGTCTCTGATTTATTCTGCAGAGCTCCCTGAATGATTGCCTACATGAGTAAAACTAAAGGCACTTTTATTAGAGTACACAAAGGACTGGACAGGCCATACATTTTCAGTTCATGACAGTTTTTGCTGGAGGATGGGCTTTTCAGTATAATTTCTGCCTCAGAAAATCTCACTCCTACTGCACAGATATTTTTGTGGCTTGGAAAAATATAGGGGAGAAGTTCTTTTGATAGTAGGGTACACTGACAGAGAGACTCTTATTTTTCACTGCAAACTACAGTCGGTTGTAGTTACTGCAGGGGTATTTAAGGATTTATGAGTTGTTTGCCAGCTAAATGAAAGAAAAACCAGCATACATGTGGCTTCTGTTCTTGTCTCCTAGTTTTGCCTTGGAAGTTTTGAGAGTGATTTCATCATTATAGTAGGGCAATCAAAAGAGACAAAAACACACACTTTCAGAAATGTCTATAACATACATCAAAAGAAGGAAGGCTGCTCCTCATTCCTTATTTATAAAAGGAAGCTAGCAAGCAAAGGGAAACAGACAATGCATCTTCCTCCCACATCCAGCTGTCAGAATAGATGTCATGGAAGGAATGACATCCATCATTTCTTCTTGCATCAGCTGCTTTCCGACCATGCATATAATTCACAGATAAATTAAATGAAAGAAACAAAGCATTTCTTTCTTTAAACATTCAATAAAACACTATGATTAGAGTGAAAGTTTCCTGTTGAAGTCTCTCCTCCACCAAGATAAATGGCTGGTTTTAATGAAAATTCTCTTTGCACCTAACTGGGGTAAAGGAATTACTGAGAACTTCAATTTTTCAGTGCCCAAGGTGAAAAACTCCAATTTAGACTTAGCAAACCATTATGTTGTACAATTTCCAATACTTAAATCTCACCTGCCTGACCCTGCAAACCATTCATTGTCACTATGAATCATTGCTGTCATTCTGCAGAATTTCCTTTACTCATTACAAATAAAAATGTGCTTATTCACATTTGCTATGCTTGAACTTCTTGGGTCATCCGGGTCACCAATATGAGGTGAGTATACCTAAGTGTTAAACAGTAAAGGGCATGAATGAAGGAGGGGAAAGCAATTTGTGGAAGTTATTAGGTAGAAAAAATATTAGGTAGAAAAATCAGAATTGTCCCAGGAAAGAACTATGGACCATAAACCGTAACCATGGACTGTAAAAGGAGAAAAAACACAGGGATGATGTGCTGTGCTGATTTGTTTGTGTTTTTTAAAGGCCTGACAACTTATGAGATTTTATCTCAGCTCTCAGCCTTCAATATTGGCAAATACATTTTTAATTTCTTTTTCATGCAAGCTTTAAAATGATTGCAAATTGAGCAGGCCACAATGCCCCACGGTCTCCCTGAGCAGTTTTAAATAATTTGCTTCCTTCTACCACCCAGCTATATCTCTCTCTTGTGAGAAGCAAGGACCCTTTCCTCTCTCCAGGAGGATGCTGCCCCATGAATCACACTTCTCAGTTTCACCTCTTGATCTTAAGCAGGGATCAAAAGACATTTGCCAGAGAAATTATTTTCTCTCTGGAACAGAGCTTACTGAAGAAAAAAATATCATCCCTGTCTGTGGGTTCAGACAGACCAAAATCCTTTCACAGGTCCAAGCTATGATTCTGCAGTTAGCTGAGTAGACCTGGAAATGAGAGGTTTGGAGGAAAATATCTGTGAGGGCCAACGACCCCAAAGCTTTCAAAAGAACTCTAAGTGGAGGGAAAATTGTGTTTAAGATAAATGTTTAAAATCACTAGAAAATACAATAAAAACCAAAATAAGAAGTTCAGAAGGCTCACTAGACAGTAGAAATTGAGCAGTTTTAGAGAATATATTGAATTTAATTGGGTTTTCTTCCCATTCCGTTTCCAGATGTCATTCAGGTTAAGTTCTTAAGTGGTAGATAAATGACTGGTGTGGTAGGATAGTGCCACACCAATGGAAAGATGGGAATTTTCAGACTGGATCAGATCTTTTCACCCAGCACCCTGTCCCTGTGCAAAGCTTAAGTGTGTTGAAAAGCAGCATAAAGAAGAGTAACTACTGAGTTACTCACGCTACAAACACAAGCAGAACAAGTGTGTGAGTGCTGATCTTCCATCAAAAACAAGGGCAGAGAGCAGAACTGTTCCTCCATAATCCACCAGTAAGCATTCCCAAGCTCCTGGCTGGAAATTCCTCAGGTCCAGGCAGGAGAACACCCTTAGTTCACTCTCCTGCTGTGGCCTGCAGGCTCTGCTACCAAGCACCAATGTAAATTTTTGTTCCCTCAAGGATGGTTCTGGTGTTTGCTACTCTTGCCCAAGATTGTGGGTGCTTTCCATAGAATGGAATAACAAATCCTGTATTTTCACTGTGGATTTCTGGAATTTTTCTTCATGCTGATCACAGATTGCCCTGCTGCCCCAGCAGTGCTGGTGCTATCTATGGAGGGGCATTTCAGGCAGAGCAGGTGCCCGTGGCCATTCTCTCCTGTTCACTTAATTCCCAGAGAATTTCCAAATTCCCAAGTCTCAGGTACCACTGCAGCATCGTGCCCACCTCTGAAGTTATGAGCTACCCTGTGGATATTGCCACAGAATGACAGAGTTTGTGTTTATGCATTAAACACGTTTACTGAATTAGCAGATGAGCAGAAAATTCGTGCCAGAGGACACTCATGCTTTATTAAAGACAGGTCACAAGTCTCTTCTCACTAAGGAACTATTTAATATTAAAGACTTTTTTAGGGATGTGCTTTCCAGTGATCCAGAAAACATCCAGCACTGGGAATCCCTGGGATCTGATGATGCCAGAGCAGTGCAACAAAAAATATGCAGTAAAAGCATTGTTAAATCAGGGTCATCACCAGGAAAAAATACACAGAGCAGCCAAAAAGCAGTGAAAATGAAAAAGTAACTTTAAGTATTTCCAGTGTTCAGTGCCAATTGAAAAAACCAGGGAAGGTCAATTGCACATTATCCCACTTAACTGGCAGAGGATACATTTGCCCTATAAGCACTTTGTATTTTACAGCACTAAGTGTATTAAGAATATGATTTTTCTACAGTAAGAGCAGCAAGCTATCAAAGGAAAGCAAAAAATTTTCTTTTTTATTTCTCTGAACAAAAAGGCAAGACAGTAAGTGTGACTTCAGGAAGAAATAAAAAGGGAAAAACAGGAAAAATCCCCCGCCAAACCCTCAAAATGAAGTGTCTACTCAGAAGAATTGTATATGATTAAGAAAAAAAAAAAAAAGAAAAAGAAAAAAAGAAAAAAAAGAAAAAAAAGAAAGAAAAAAAAGGAGTGTATAATCACTGATAGTCTGTCCCTATCCTTTGGGCACTGTACAATTACATTCTTTGCTTTACCTAATACCACACTTACACAAACATCAAGGGATGATAGGAAGGCACAAAAGCAGCTATTAAAACATCACAGAATATCCATTAGGTAGATAGGAGAGTAAATTCATAGGGGAAAGAATGGAAGAAAATATCTCCAATTTCAAAATCAGAGGGGTTTTCTTCAAGAACATCTGTGCTTGTCAGACAGCTCAGAAAAACACCTCCAGGCTGAGGAAAACACCATGAAACACTCATTTATAACCAAGGTTTAACTGACTGTGCTCATTATTTGTGCATGGTTTGCTGGATATCACTGCTGAAGATTTTACATTGAGACCAGACCATTTATTAAGTGTAATTAATGTGCCAGACTTTAGTTTGAAAACCTTGCACTGATAATACTAATTTCTCTACTCTAAGTTGGACTATCCACATGAAGCTTTTAACAAAAGAACTGTCAGTGATAAGACTAAAAATATGGTGGCTTTGTTCTTTTCCTAGCTCAGTCTCCATATTTTACAGGTAGTGCATGGCAAAATAAAACAAAACAGTCCCAGTACCATTTCACTTGATATGAACCAAAAGAAGCTACAGAATCAAGTGAAAACCTCACAGAGGTGGGATTTAAAAAGGCATTTACCTCAGAGGATTGATGAAGCACTGCAGAAATCTGTACTTGATTCAGTTTTCATCCATATGCCTGAGACCCTTGTTCAGAGAGGTGTGACACAGCTAAAATTTGGACAAAACCCTGAATGCTTTTACCATTATGACACAATTCCCATATGGCATGAATTTATCTTGAGGCTGG
Organism: Cisticola juncidis; assembly: GCA_013400215.1. Lineage (NCBI taxonomy): Eukaryota > Metazoa > Chordata > Aves > Passeriformes > Cisticolidae > Cisticola > Cisticola juncidis. The sequence goes on from VXBR01005912.1 coordinate 347,576, forward strand.
CACACCAAACCAAGGTTTTAAGTCTTTAAGCAATGGAAAGCCACCTCATGTCATTTAAAGGTTCAGCATTCAAGCTGAGCTTAACAAAAGCTCGCAGACAAAAGCGTTACTTCATAAATATCAATTTGTAAAGAGAAGAAAAATCACTCAAACTTCTTTTCCTTTCAGAAGCAGGGTTCCCAGTGGCACTGAAATGCCAGGAGTGAACTTTTCCCTGGTGATCTGAGGAGAAGGTGATAATTTGGATCTCTTTGTCACTCCTCAGCAGCTGCAGCCCATTTTGTTCTGGAAGCAGCATGATCCTTGAGTCAGCAGAGCTGCACCAGAAACCCTCACACAGAAGAAATTATTTCTGTTGTACTTAGAAGGGCACCCTGGTGCAGAATGGCCCTAAGAAGGCCAGCTCTGCAGTCAGCACCATGTTTTGAAGGGCAGAGGTTGGTGTCCCAAAGGTGGGAAGCTGAGGCAAAGCTGTCAGGAAGCATTTCCCTGACATGATGGCACAGACTCGTTACACAGCTCTTTGTAGAATCAGTGCTCACACTTGGATAAATCCTCTTTACATTTAAACTCTCCCTTGCTTTGTTTGTGGACTCAGTGTTTTTCTACCATAGGAAATAACAGAGTGGTCAGATAAAAGAAAAGTTCTGTGAAAAGACTGAACAGTAATTAAAGAAAAATTATTGCAATACACTCTTTCCAACAATAGCTTGAATTGCAACAACACTACATGAAGTGGCAATAAAAGACAAGCAGACTTGGCCAAATACTTCCAGTTCATAATCTTAGCTCTGAAAACAGGCAAAATGGTAACTCAAGGTCAGCTCCAGCAAGCAGAAATCTAAATTTTTACAAATGAAATTGGCATTCAAAACATGTAACTCAGGACAATATTTTATGGTATGTGAAGTGTCGTATCAGTACTTGTCTCAGTGACTGATTTTTGCATTTATATAATATGTATGGGGATGTGCTCAGGAAATGTTCACAAAATTATAATTATTTATCTAATTTAAAATCTCAGTTGGTTAGTATCGAATCATATATCCTCTTTCATTTGCAAAATTAACTGTAGATTAAATATATTAGGCAGGGTTGTATTTCCTGTGTAGCATTAACAAGACTTGTTCTCCATCCTGTGTTGGTGAGATCATCTCATAATTGAGTTTCTTTGTAAAGTATAATAGCAGCAGACTATAGCCTAAAAACTCTCACTTCCTATCACCCCTATCATTAAAAAACCCAGTTATTTATCCAGATCTTGAAAAAAGAGCTCCTAAATGCCTGTGCTTGGCTGGTAATTGAGTCTCTCTCCCTCCACAGGTACTGGTTGAGGGAACTGCAGCAGTACAGAAATGCAACATTTCTTCTTTCCAACACTTTGTCTATTTACAGTATCACACAGTTAAAATGATTGTTGAAAGCTCAAAGGATAAGTTTTTATCCAAGAAACAATTTCATGTAAAGAGACAAAGGTAACATTACCTCTGAACACAGAAAAAAAGAGGGGGACAAGTTAAAAATGTGGTGGCTCTCAGGTCCCCATGAAACCCCAGCAGTCTCCACAGCCTCCCTGCACTCTGTGCTTTATGCAAAACCTCTCTAAACTTCCCATTCCTGCTGCACTCAGCTGGAGGGTTCCCATCCTCCTTCCGAGGGGATGCTGTTCCAATCCCAGCCTGTTCCTTCACCTCCTGTTAAAATTCACTCACAACTCACAACGATGGCACAGAATCAGAGAGGAGGAGGAGTCCTCTGAGTGTTCACAGCTGTCACAAAATCATAGCATGAGATGGAGCTTTGAAAGTTGTGTAACTCAAAGTAATATTTTTTATTTTGTTTAGTAGAATTCTCAAAGGAAAACGTGAACATCTGGGATTGGGCTGTACCAGGATTTGCTGTACTCCTGAAATACTCAATGCTATATGCATAGCAAAGCCCCTTTATTTTAAAGTGAAGAAAACTTGTAAAGGTTTTTATTTTTAAGACTGACAGAGATTATTGCATTTCAGTGAGCTCAGTTAAATGCTGGAACATAATATCTGGAATTATTTCTTAGAGGTTAAATCCCTCGTCATTCCTTATGGACAAGGAGAATATGGGTTTGAGGGAACTGTTTCCACTAAAGGCAGGAAAATTTTATGCACTTAATCTATAGGTCTCTGCTGAAAATGTCAGCCATTACTCTGTGGTTTAGAGTGTAAGTGAAGGCTATCAACACCACCCACAATTTCCTTCTTTTAATTCCTTAACAGCCAAAATCACCTCAAGATTCATTTTTCTGAGTGTGTGTTATGGACAATTTCTGATTCATTGTTACTGTGCTGGCTTAGAATAAATCTTCTGGACTCACATCACAGAAGAAACCAATTTGTAATTAGTGCATAATTAGTGGAGGAAGAAACACCTGCCTTTAACAACACCTCTTAGCCTGGACATCTGGGAGCTTTTTCTAAGTAAAGCATCCAGCAACATTCTTGTTTCTATGAGAAAGCCCAGGCACAATTCTTTGAGATGTTTGCTTGAGGGTTTCAAGATTTTTTTTTTCCACCAAAAGTTTTACTGCAAACTATGGCAACTATAATTTTTCAAACCCAATTTAAAATATATTCCACAAGCAAACTGAAGAAAACTGTGAAATTATCTGTGTGACTTTTCCACCAGACACCTTTGCAAGCTGTTTCAGAAGATGAAAGCATCAAATACCAGCAGTGAATTTTGCATGACCTGCGGCTACAAAAAATGTTCATTTAGAGATTGTGGATTGCAAATATGAGAAGTAGCTGTACAGACCAAGGTTTTCAAAAGATGGTAGAGACAGGGACAACTTTAAAGGCTTTAATTTTCTAGGAAATAAAACTTGCTCTGCAAATGTTGTTATTTCTTTGTAGAACAAGTCCCAGTAGCATGGCATAGGCTGCCAGTCACTGCCACATTTAAGAAAAACAAATCTTGATTTGCTTTCTGAGCCCCCAGAACATGAAATCCATCATTTCTCTTTTCAGAAAGTGAAATGATAAAGAAGCCAAACAACTCTTCCAAGTCACACACACTGAAGCAATGCCAGAGCTGAATGTGAACCTGGCTGCTCTAAAGTGCTCATTATGCCCAAGGCAGCCATACAGAATTTTCCTCAACATATTTTTTGATAAGGAGCGATTTTTCCCATGGAAAAATCCATTTGAAATGCAAAATCAGTCTTGTGCAGAATTCTTCTGAATTAGCAAGGTGTTGTAATTGCAAGTAGAATTCAATTCACTTACTGGTTGAGCATTAATTGTAATTTTGCTCTACTACAATTTGGGAAAAAAAATCAAACTTCATTAGACTGAACATGAGTATCAAGGGGAGTGATTGCAACTCATTTATTGCCTTTCCAACTGCTTTTAGAGGAGAATGGTTTACCCAAAACTGGAATGTTTGTCTATTTTCACATTTGTTGTATGTGGTTTTGGATATTCCAGATATTCTTTCTTTTAATCTTTCAAACCAGTTTTTGCTGAATGCAACTTTCTAAACATAACAATGACTCTCTCCCCAGAATCTACATGAAATTTGTCCATGAAATTGTTTAACAGGAATGTCAAAACATGAACTTGATGCAGTTTTTTTTTTCTGGGCTTCACTTCGGGCAGCATCTCTGCCATTGCAGATTTTCCATTAAGGTTGTTTGGTTGGTGATGATTTCATAGATAGTCATTCATTTTATTTTTTTTAAATGCATAAGAAAGTTGCAGCTCTCCTTGCCTATAATTTTACTTCTACTAAGCTCAAGTTCCTTAAACTTCACACATCTTTACTTTCCAGTGTGTGAAAATGCAAGATTCTGACAAAGAATTTTGGGTTATTTTTATAATGAAATTAAGATTAACAGAACCTGTTACATGGACCCAAAATACAATGTAGGGTGGCTACACAAATTCTATTTCTATTTCTAGTTTGGGGTGTTTTATAACTCTCACTTAAGTGTGGTAAAACAAAACAAAACCAAAGCAATCTACATTTTAACAATTTTATAATGAAGTAATCATTGAAAATTCAAAACCAGGGAAATATCAGTGCTTTGTTCTCTTGGTAATTTTGGACAACTGAGGAGTCAGTTTAAGGCTATATACAGTAAACAGGTTTTTATTAATAGATAATATGGAGCTGTAAAATAACTTCTGGATCTAACTGCAGCATAGCAGCAAATACATTTAGAGCAGGATGTGCTATGAGTAACAACAGCAAGATGGACTCAAGTCTGCGTCTCTCTTACTGTTTGTAATATAATAGTTTTTGCTACAGTGGAGAGCACTGAAGAAATTGTTCCTTTCTAGTTAAATAGCAAAGAAACAAAATTAAACCTTCTTGGCTCATCTTGGCACTCAGTGTATGCAAGTACAGTGGCCTCAAACACAAACAAGAAAATTTCTTGTCATTAAGGTTGTCATTAAAGCCTTGTTCTTGCCACTCTGTTCAGCTGATGTGAGTTGCATTTTCTTTGTATTTATAAAAGCCATCACTATGTCCTCATCTTCCTTTAAACAGAAAAACCAAAACCCACTTCCATTTTGACTGGGACACTTGTTGCTCTATTTCAGTCAAACACTGATTCCAAAACTGAAAGGGAACAAAGACCTTTTTTAACAAGGTTTTGTGACAAGTTTCAATGGAATTAAGAGCACTGATTCGAAGCAAATTCAGAGCAAGCCAGGATACTGAATGACCTGAGGTTTTCTTCACCTTTTTCTTAAGCCACATGTTAAAGGTTAAAATTAAAATCCATGTTGATTAAACATCATGTTTCATATTTATATATCTGAGTCAGACAACCAATAGTAATTCTTTTGACAAGTAGATTCCTTTATCTCACGGTAGAGTAGATCTCATCTAAATATGAGTCTTCCTGTAAGAAAAAGCAAATTATAAAGAAGACATCTTACCCTTTCAAAATATATACCATGATTCCATTTACTAAATTTCTGGAATTCCAATGGTTTTTGGTTTTTTTTTGGTGGTTTTTTTTTTTTTTTTTTTTTTTTGGGGGTTTTTTTTTTTTTTTTTTTTTTTTTGGTTGTTTTTTTTTTTTTTTTTTTTGTTTGTTTGTTTGTTTTTTGTTTTTTTGTCTCCTTCAGTAGAATGTATTTTCTCACTCTGAGAGATTATTATTATCATTATTATAAATCTGGGTGTGAGTATAATGAATTAGTAACAGAAGCTCTACCTCTATGTTTCCCCCGTAGAAATCTATGGCTAAAGACAAAAGAGATTAAGAAATTAATCCTAAAAGAGCTGCTGTGCTAAATTTATTTATGAAATGTAACTAGCTTCAGCCTTAGATGAATAAATTGAGGCTAGACAGGACCACAGCAGGGAATGACTTTCCCCAAGAACCAAAAATTAAAGCATAGCAGGTCCCACCTGCGAGCAGCAGGGACTTGGATGGAATCCATGCAGCAAGGCTGAGGTCCACATCCAGTCAAAACCAAACATCTGAGTAATGAGAGATTTCCCTCACATCACTCTGAGGCAAACTTTCTGCTCACATTTCCCTAGCCCAATGTAACAAAAGCCTCCTGAATTATTGAAAACAGCTTCTCTCCGAGGGATTTCTGTCCTGCAGATCACAAGTGCTTTTCCTTCAACTCCAAAGCCAACTTTGCTGCCAGGCACAGCAGCTCTATAAAAAACCTCACTCCTGTGTAAAAGTTATGTAAAAGGGATATTGTGCTTTGCTTGGGTTCTGAGCAGGTAGAAACAACAGCATTTTCTCGTTGACAAACTGCCTGCAACTAACACAAACTCCTGAGAACACCCAACACTATCAGACTTCAAGAAGTGAAGAAGAGAATTTTAATGGGCAAAGAGTCAGTGCAGGCTGTGGACTGAACCCAGGCAGAGCCACAGAAACCTTCCAGTGTCTCCCTGCTTTCCCTGTCCTTTGGTAAAAGGTTATTGACTTGTGCAAAGCTCATGCAGATACTATTTACTCTGGGAAATAATTTCCACTGGGAAATTTTGACTGGAGTTGCAGAATTCTTTGTTCTCCCCCACCGGCAAATTTTGAAGAAGAAAGCACAAGGACCTGCCTCATGTCTGTACATTCATCTGTGTATACACAGAAAATTCACCTGTTTATATACACAGAGCTGCCTGTACTGAGCTCATTACTAGGATTTTAATTGTCTAAGTGTGATTACTTGCACAAGAATACCTGAGACCTTCTTAAGAGTTAGGTATCTGCTATGTGAACCATATCCTTCATTTTCCAACCAGTTATTTTCAGAACTACAGCAAAACATTCACACTTTGTGTTAGAGCAATTCAGTTTGTTGTTCAGACTGTTTACTTTAATTTGTTTTTAATCCAATTTTCCCTTCCTGAAGGAAGAAAACAAAGGTCATTAGAAGTACTAAGTCCCAAAACTGGCCCAATGCAAAGAGAGTCAGTGTTTGAAAAATAGAGATGAGCTTTCTGTTAGAACTGTAGAATCATTTAGGTTGGAAAACACTATTATGATCAAGTCCAACAGTTCTCCCATCACTGTCAAGTCCACCACAAAACCACCTCCCAAAGCACAACACCTACACATCTTACAAATCCCTCCAGGGATGATGACTCAAACACTGCCCTGGTCAGCCTGTTCCATGGTTTAACAATCTTTTTGCTGAAGAAATCGTCCCTGATAATCAATGTAAACCTCCCCTGGCACAGCCTGAGGCCGTTCCCTCTCATCCTGTCCCTGTTCCCGGGGGGCAGAGCCCGACCCCTCCCCAGCTGTCCCCTCCTGTCAGGAGCTGTGCAGAGCCACAAGGTCCCCCTGAGCCTCCTTTTCTCCAGGCTGAGCCCCCACAGCTCCCTCAGCCCCTCCTGGTGCTCCAGCCCCTTCCCCAGCTCCATTCCCTTCCCTGGACACGCTCCAGCCCCTCAATGTTTTGTCCTGAGGGGCTCAGAACTGGACACAGTAAAGATACCACACCAATGTGCAGCACAGGGGACAGTCACTGCCCTGGTTTTGCTGTCCCCAGCACCCCCAGGGCCTTTCCCAGCTTTGCAGCCCCTCTGCCCCAGCCTGGAGCTGCAGGGCTTGAGTGAGCCNGGGGGGCAGAGCCCGACCCCTCCCCAGCTGTCCCCTCCTGTCAGGAGCTGTGCAGAGCCACAAGGTCCCCCTGAGCCTCCTTTTCTCCAGGCTGAGCCCCCACAGCTCCCTCAGCCCCTCCTGGCGCTCCAGCCCCTTCCCCAGCTCCATTCCCTTCCCTGGACACGCTCCAGCCCCTCAATGTTTTGTCCTGAGGGGCTCAGAACTGGACACAGTAAAGATACCACACCAATGTGCAGCACAGGGGACAGTCACTGCCCTGGTTTTGCTGTCCCCAGCACCCCCAGGGCCTTTCCCAGCTTTGCAGCCCCTCTGCCCCAGCCTGGAGCTGCAGGGCTTGGGTGAGCCAAGGGCAGGAGCCAGGACCTGGCCTTGCTGACCTCAGACCCCTGGCCTGGCCCATGGGTCCAGCCTCTGCAGATCCCTTCCTACCCTCAAGCAGACCAAGACTCTCATACAACACGGTGTGATCTGGTGCCAGCACAAATGCTGAACCTTGTTGAGCCACCAGCTCTCCCTGCAGTGAATGCCATTTGGCTTGTGCTGGTGACACCTGCAGCCACTGCCAGGTGACATCCACATCAGGGGACAACCCAGCAGCAGAACCTCCTGAGCTGACAATTATATGTGACAGGCAGCAGTGACAGGCACTGCTTCACCAGTCTCTTTTCTGATGCCTTCTTTGCCTGAGCATTGACACGATGCAACAGAAATTATCACAAATGGAGTAAATCTCAATGGATAGAGAAATTGCACAGAACACTGCTGCTAAGGCCATGCTACTCTGCATGCTTTACATACAGCTCTCACTTTCTTCATGCAGTACCCAGAAATCCAGGTGGGGCAGAATTCCACCTTTGTGCTTCATTGATGAAGGGTATCTAAACAAATATCTCAGTAAATATGGAAGTGTTGATCTAAACAGCCTCAGCAGGCTGAGCACTCAGCAGTTCCTATCACCAAAATCGTTATGCAGCAAATAACCAGAGCACGAAAGTGTTAACAGGGAGCTGAAATAGCACAGCATAACCCTGCTCTTGAGAGCTGCAATGAGTACACTGCTGCTAATACACACACTGGGGTGACATGAAAAACAAACAAGGGGCACAATCCTCTACTTGGTGCCCTTTTCAAAGAATTCCTGCAATGTCATCTAACAGTTTACAGCAAGGGTTGCACTCTTCTGCCAGCAAACTTGGGTTTTGCCAGTGGAACAGATTGCAATTGACAGGTGAGAAAAGCATTGCTTGTAATCATAATACATCTGAATAATTCAATTTTCTACTGATTCTTAATTTAGTACTTCAATGGTTACCAAGCCAACACAGCACCTGCTAATTAGATACCTGAATTTCCCTCTATGGTAATGAAGCAAGTCTTGGCCTTTGGGCTTGCAAAGGTATCTGGCACCAGCACCAAGTGAGTCAGAACAATGTCAAAGTGACTCTGCTTCTGTAATGACCCAACCTGCCACTAAATACTGTCCATCTCCAGGCAGTTTCCACTTCAGATATCTGTGGTGCCAGGTTTTCCATGGGGATTCTGCTTTTACAGTTGCCAATCCAAACTGGATTCAAGATGTATGTAATTGGTCTAAAATTTGATGAAACAGATAAAAAAATGGACAATATCTTCAGAGGAACTTACACACCACAATGGCTTCTCTTGGTTCCTCAACATACCCTGTATTTTGGAAGGTCTATGGGGTCAGGTGAGTTCTAAAGGCTCATGTGCAAAATAAATAAAATCAGCCTGGCTTTTATAAAGTACTCTACCTGTAAAAACCATGAAGGTGTAAAGCATCCTTCTTTAGGTTCCCCTTTGACTTTTGGTTTTCCTGCTCCCTTACACATGTGGCAAAGCAAACCCTGGTGTGTTTAGGGTGCAGCCTGATAAATGTTTACAGGGTTGGTGAATAGCTTGTTCCTCTGAATGCTCATCAACTGATTCTTGAATCTTCATCAAATTTGTGCTCAGGGTTGGCTGGGACTCGTGCATTACAGGGGAAAGGATTCAGAATACTGAGAAGCCATTTAGCAGCTCAGTCATGTCCCCTTAATGTGAAATCACAACTCCATCCAAGCTAGGTGTCCTCCTAACAAAAAACCAGGCACAAAACGGGCACTGACCTCCACTCAGTCACTTCTACATTTGTGCTGTCTCAGAGTGCATTGCTTAGCAATTATTCAGGAGTGATAGCACTATTCCAGAAAGGTTACATATTCCCTTTCTGTCTTTCCTTTGCATTGGTTTCTTTAAAAGGTTATTTCAAAAGCTTCTGTCATTGCATTTTATTATATTACAGTATTTGCACTGATGAGGGGAATAAAAAATGGTTTAGAATTAAAAAAAAACCTAAAACTTTACAAATAAATGTTACAAATAAAAGTATTGGCAGAAAGAAATGACTCCATATAACTGACATGATTCCCATTACTGTTTACTTAGAAAAAAAATCTAGGTTTTCTTTTAGAAATATCAGGCATGACAGGAGTGATATATCTGAAAGCAAGCTCTGTGTTTATGGCCAATATGAGAAACATGAGGTGTAAACAATGCAACCTCGTTACCTACATACATTTTCCAATTACTCCTGAAGCAGATTTACATTGCTATTTAATTGTGGGTGACAGACTTCCCATGATTTTAAGCTTCAGGCACTTTATGAAAGAAACTCAGCCTTTTTACTTTACCACGTAGTGGAGCTTAGGAGGAGGAGCTCAGAGTATTTCCCTCAGTGGGGTTATATTGCTGCAGACAATTTAACCAGGCAGATTCCTTTGTCTTTACTCACTGACAGGAAGGTTTACATCCAAACTTTCAGGCAAAGATGCTCAGCACAAGGCTGGAATTCAAATAAAAGTGCCCTGACTCTCCAAGCCCTTGTGACTTTGAAGGGTTTCCTGGCTCAAAAAATACAACTGAGAGTTTTAAGCTTCAAGAAAGATTTTTCAGGAGAAGGCCTTATACAGCACCTACTGAGAAAGTTGCAGATGTGGTGAGGCCATAAAGTCAGTAACTATAAACAGAAAGGAAAGCACTTCTGGAAGTCCCTGAGCTGCTGACTGTTGGAAGACCAAAGAGTGAAATACTTTGTGATTCTACTTTGGCTGTGGTGATCAACAAGATTTAGTGTTGAATTTAATGATTGCTGAGTCATAACATTTAAGGTTCCTTAACTGCTGTGGTTTTTCGACAAAATGATCCTCTCCCACATGGTTTTTAGGCAGCTGCCTTATTAGATTTAAAACTTGCCTGCAATGCCCACGATGCTGCTGCCTGACAAGATAACTGGGTAGAATTTACCCACCTTTTTTTTTCACTGGTCCAGTTATTTTACTGAATTTTTTACATTTGGACTTTGGTAGTTAGAGCCTTTGTTTGGTCTCATTGTGAGTAATTCACACCCCTAAGGTTTGACTGCCTGCTCACAGCCAGCACAGGAACTAACATGCACATTACTGAGATGTTTTCTTGTAAGGTGTAATAGCAGCTATTTTAAACTGCTTTTTTAATACAGTGTGTAAAGTGTTTCAGAAATATACACTAATATAGTACAATCAAAACCTTCAAACTGAGAACAGGCAAAAAAAAGTTGGTTGTCTGAGGAAAAAACAAAACCATATGAAAAAAAATATCTAATTAGGTGCAGAAACATGAAGGGCACAATTTTTTGGAAAACATCATTAAAAATACACAAAAGCCCTTCCAGCTATATTTTGTGAACAATTCTTCAGAATGCCCTCTGAGAGTCACTGACTCTGTCAGTGCTCATGTGAAAAACAAAGTCATGAGCTTCACCTGACACCCAGAAGTGCTAGAGAAGCAGCAGAACTTGTGGTGAAACTACTCAGTGCCTGCAGCAAGAAAACTTGAGTGATAGCACAGAAAACTGATGAGTAAATATCATATGTTCAATGTCTGCTAGAACAGAAGCAACTGAGCTGCTTTTAAACCTTGGGCCAAGCAGAGTAGGCAAAAAATTTCCATGCCTGCAAACCTACTCTGGGATTGTCTGTCTGTCCATGAGTCTGCTCCTGACAGACTCTGTTCCTGCCTTGTTCCTGTTTAAGGTCCTACCCTGGAGCAGTTTTCTGCTGCCACCATCCTCTCCCAGAAAACAGGAATAAATCTATTAGACAAAAAAGACCCATCTGCCAAGAAATATCCCAGGAAAACACACTGATAGATAATTTCTTCTTTCCAAGATTAGTTAAGTAGTTAAAAGTTGCTTTTATCCTGAAAGAAGAATTGCCTAGGCTCAATACAGAGACTTTCACCTCTCTTGGCTGCCCTTTGGGACATTCCTGCCCAGGAATATCAGGAATCCCTGGTAATTCTGAGCCTGGTCCCCAGAAGATCCAGGAGTGCTGTAGGGCAGAACCCAGGTCTTATCTAAGTATTATGTTCACTCCTGGCCTCCCCAGTGCAGGAGGAATCTGGAACTACTGGAGAGAGTCCAGCAAAACACCACTCATGATGAAGGGACTGGAGCATCTCGTGTGAGGGAGGGCTGAGAGAACTGGGGCTGTTCAGCCTGGAGAAGAGTCAGGGGGAATCTCATCAGTGGACATAAACACCCAAAGGGAGGATGCAGAAAAGGTGGAGCTGGGCCTTTTTCACTGGTGACAGAAGAAAGGGGCACAAAGTAAATCAGAGCAGGGTCTATCTGACCATCAGGAAACATTTTTGCTTTAGGTGGGGGACTGAGCCCTGGAGCAGGTTGCCCAGAGAGGCTGGGGTGTCTCCATCCTTGGAGATAGCCTAAGGCAATGGGATCCAGGCATCCCTGCTGGAGCAGGGGACCTGGACCAGAGGGCCTGTAGAGATCCCTTCCAGCCTCAGACATTCTGTGACTCTGTGGTTCCATAAAGTCAGTGGTGTGGTCCTGAGCACCTTTTCTTCACTACCCTGTACAAGCTGGTGGCATGACACTGAAAAGGTTATTTGTTAGCAGGAACGTGAGCTAGTCACCACAGCTCATCTCTTTTTAGTATAAAATCTTGTACTATGCCAAGGCTTGAACCTCACCTATCTCAAAATTTGAGAGGAGACGAACTACAGACAAGTGTCAGTGATGAATGCTTAGGAATTCAGCATAGAATCATCTAATAGTTTAGGCTGGAAGGGACCTTTCAAGGTCATCTAGCCCAGCCTCCCTGCAATAAGCAGAGACAAATTCCATTAGATCAGGTTTCTCAAAGCCCTGTGTGATCAGACCTTGAATATTTCCATGGATGGGGTATTCATCACCTTGGCAGGGCAACCAATTCCTGTGCCTCACCACCCTCATCATAAAAAATTTCTTCCTTAAATCCAGTCTGCATCTATCATTTTTTAGTTTAAAACCATTACCCCTTGCCTTATCCCCACAGACACTGCTGAAAAGTCTGTTCCCATCTTTCTTACACACCCTCTTTAGATGCTGGAAAGCCCCCCTAAGGTCTCCCTGGACTTCAGTCTTCTCCAGGCTGACCAACCCCAACTCTCAGCCTGTCTCCATAGCAGAGGTACCCCAACCCTCTGATCATTTCTCCATTTGAGAGAAAGCCCTCAAATTTTCATACAGCCTCATATCACGATAGAACTTTTCCCTAGTGTTGTACAGACACAGAGTGCTTGCTAAAAACCCTCATTTACTGGGATCTTTTACAAACAGCAATACTGACATGGGAAATCTCCTCAGTACACAGATGCTTGCTGTCTGGATGGCAACAATATCTTCATATGGCTTGGGTGAGTTGTCTTAAAGAGCAGCTTTGCCAAATTCAGCCAAATTCATGTATATTCCTATATAAAGCTTCTCCCTGGCCCTCCCAGGGTTGACAATCCACACTGAAGCATGCAAATAATACCTGTGGAGGCATCAGTCCATTTCTGTGACTGTAATTTCCACCTCATATTCAGCTGAAAATAGCAACTTTCAGGTCATGATATAAAGGCTAGACCTCATGAATTTGGACTCCTCACTTTCACAGGGAGAATCTGCTTTGTCTGAACCTAAAGTTCACAAGATAACAGATGTCAATACCTTCATACACCAAGAATGCCTCGTGGGACTCAAACAGTTTTATCTGCTTTGACAGAGATGAGATTTCATGTCTGACTTTCTTGGAATTAAATATATTATTAGGTGAGAGCTGATAACTTAATCAGCTGAGAAGCATCAGCTTCTTCTGCAAAAGTCTCTATCTTAGATTGGAAATATGAGAGAAGAAAATATGTATTTAAGGTCTTTGTGGTTCCAGTCATGAAAAAAAACATGGTTTTCACAACCAGATACAAGTTAAAACAAATCAGGAACTTTCCCTTAGGCTGAATATGCTATCTGTTTTCTGTTTCTGAATTTAACTGAAATTATGTGGGTTATCCGAACACTTCTACTTCTAAACTAAGGAAGGCCTCATCATGAATTGGATTATTCATCTAATATTCTGACAAACACTTTCTTATCCTTGCTATGCCAATTTAATATGAATTCTTACCAATCTACTACTTGGGGTGCACACTCTCAGGAACACTGCATTCTGTGCCAAAATACCCCCAGAGCCACCAGCAACAACTTCCAGTATCCACACAGCTTTATGGGGCTGTCAGCAGAACTGGTTGAACTGGAGTAAAACTGTTCAAAGCCGTGGAACTCACCATTTTTCAGGGTATTTCTGATTCTGGTAGAGAGAATACATATATTTAAAGTGAGCAGAAATGGATTAACTCTTTAAACTTTGTATCTGGGCTGAAAGAACTGTAGCTGTGCAACTTCAAAGTGGAAATCACAGCATTTCATCCCATTTAAAAAATACCAGCACTGCTTTCTGAAATGCACCAGGGTCATTGCACATTACATGACCCTCAATGAAAGGCAGGGGACTTAAGCTGTTGGCAAAAGTTTGCAGTGATTTTTTTTTTTTTTATAAAGATGTTTTAACAAAGCACTTCCCCACATGAAGGCAGAGTTTTCTAGGATTCCTACAAGCCTCCAAGCAAATCTGTGGAAATATAATAAAAGACCAGAAAGAAAAACCACTGATTATGAAAGTAGGGTAACAAAGTAAAAAGATGTAAGCAGTGAAGGAGATGGAGAAGCAACAACCTATGAAACAAATACCCAAATTAATTATGCTTCAGGAGAGCCTTGCTGCAGCACAGGTCTGTTTATTCATGATTACAGTTCTGAAGCTTCTAGCCCAAGTATGGCAGCAGTGTTTAAAGAAAGCTTAGCAGAGAAACATGTTTTATCACCACGATGACACACCACGCTCAGGGAATTATCTCCTTTTGCAGTGAAAGGAATTTTTATCTATTTCCTGTGGCTTTGGATCCAGCCTGAAATGATTGATTTCCAGAGGAATGCTGCCAAGTCCTATTCTTCTCCTGGAAACAATAGAAGAAAGCTTGAAAAATAGAGGGACCTTTTGCAGATATGTGTTTAGCTACAGGGAACCCCCTATAACAAGTAATCACCTCCTGGTCTGTCATTCCTAATTTTTTCTTACCATCCCTTTAGTCTAAAGACAGCAAAGCATCTTTTAAGATATTTTTACAACTCTGTAACTTTCCAAAGCATCTGATTACTCCATAAAACTTCATTATCCTACAACTAAAACCCCATAATCTTGCTCACATGCCAGTCAATTATCTTATACTACTAGTTAATGCAACATTGAGTGCAAATAAATCAGCTTAATTTGACAGTAATTCAGTATTGTAGTCAAAAAATGAGCAAACCTATTGGTTCTGCTTATAAACCTGAAAGAAGATACACCAGGAAAGTGCTGGATGCTTAAATGATTATGGGCAAAAGGCCTACAAGAAATGCCAAGGATGGGATGTAAGAGAACAGGGTAAAGTGTCTCGATTTAAATGCTTGTGTTACCAGAAGATCATAATAAAAAGTCATGCAAAACATAGATGGCAATGTTAAAGCTGGAAGAACAGAGCCAGATATAAATGCAAATAAATGCATTCCAATTATCTTATTAGATTTTACTGGTTTAAATAGCTCCATTGCTTTAATAAATATTTTGACTATCCCCAGGATTTAATTTTCTGTTCTTATGCTTTCAGTTGCATTATCCATCAAAGTCAATTCAGGCTTTAAGCTTTAAAAGGGAAAAAAAGACGTATTAGGTCTGCCTGGTTGGTTCCCAATTAATAAATTTAATTAAGTAACCAAATCTGAAGAATCAACAGAGATGGCAGAGAACAGAGCAAGTTACTACACTGCTTTCTCTGTTATCAGCCATTAATAGGCATATTTTCAGATCCAAAAAGTGAAGTGAGGTCTGTCCCATATCTCCACCCCTCTCTTTCTCCCTCCACCTTCACTATGGCTGGAAATGATTTAATTTTCATAACTAATTTTAATTAGATTTTTTAATTAATTGTAAGCAGTGCTCACTTTTATCCAGCACTAGTTGAGTTTCTTCATAGAATCTTATTGTTGTTTGATCATTAAATCACTGAAACATCAAGTTTGCTAAAACTCTGACAGGCTTCAATGAACAGAGCCAGACAGAAATGAAGATTCGACATCTGGGATCTGAAATTTATGGCCCTTCAAGGACATTGGAGTAGGCAGAAGATACAGAGGAATTTAAGGACTGGAAACTTGAGGACTCCCTGTCTGAGGAGAAAAATCTGAATCAGCTCAAGAGGACATGGTCTGAAAGGAGGAAAGTGGTGTGAGCAGAGAGTCAAGAGGAAGGGGCACCAAACATAGGTAAAGGAGTAGCTCAGAAACAGATGAACTCTTCTTTCTGGTGTTACCTGCTGCAGGAAACAGGAGATAAAACAAAACAAAACAATACAAAAAAAGGTTGAACTTGTAATTGCATTTTTCTCCTTTAAAATACAAGTGATAAAAATCAGACAGTGAATCAGAACTGGCATAAACTGATTTTTTCCTGAATCTAGAAGCATGAAGTGTAGCTATTTAAATGAGTAAATTTCCATGAGTCAACAAGGCCTTCACCAAAACAAGGGTTGCAAAATTCAAACCAAACACATCCAACATAAGCCTGTCCAATATTCAGGTCTGCATAGAACTTTAGTAGAGAAGAGACTGAGTGAAAACCTCAATGCTCTTAAATTTTAACCATTTAATTCTCAACCAATCCATACATCTAACCTTATTCAGGCCTTTCCTCTTAATTGAACCAGGATTTAACAAGTGCAGTGGAATTTGTCCCACAGCAGTTTGCAGAGGGTAGGATCTCCAACCTTCAAGAGACAATGCAAGCACCAGACTGTCCTGCCAAACATATTTCTATTGTAAATCAAGTCTCTGCACATGGCTACAGTGGGAAAAGTACAAGAAAATAAAGATTCAGTACTGCAGCAGTCACTGCACTCAGTTTATCGGTGATGCCTGTTTTGCTTGAGGTCAAAGGAAAGACACGAATACTGAAATATCTGGGGCTGGCTTCTGTACACAGAAGAGGGACCTTCATCCTAATTTGAAAAAAGAAAGCAAACATAAACTGGAATTAAAAAAATAACAACAACAAAACAAATATAAAATTAGGTCAAATAAGTTCTTTTATATTTCCATATGTTGTGCAATTGCTGTAAAATTGCACTGTATTAAATGGGGGGAAAACATCCTGGGTTGGACAAGAGAAGGCTTATGCAGTTTTAAACCCCTGAACTGAACTGAATTTCTGGGCATCACTTCAGAACAGAAAACAGTTTAGATGGTTTTTTTTCTTCTTCTTCTTTTTTTTTTTTTTATGTCTTTGTATCTTTTCTTTAAATGCATATCATATACCAGTAAATTAAATTCCTGATTACAATTTTCTTTTCTTGAGAGAGTAATTGATTTCAATAAAGGCTGTGAAAATGGAGCTATCCATGCTACACAGAAAAGCTTCCATGCAGAATTTAACTCGGGTTTGTGGATTTTTCTTATCCTCCAGGCAGTCATTTGCTGAGGTTCATTTAATCAACTCAGGTGCTATTATGTGAACAACCAGCTGGAGGAAGTTTATTTCTAATAATCTTCAACAGATCTCTCAGAGAATATTCTCTCACATATCTGTATTACAAGCAGTATAATAGAGAGTAATCATTTTATACTTCAGTGAATTCCTTATTTAGTCCTGAAATTCTAGGATTAAGAATTAAAGAAATTCAGATGGGTATGTGGTTCTTTAAGCATTAGACTGTGAATCAGCTTGTAGTCTAGAAAATTAAAATTGTGCTTAAAAAAAACTAACAAGAATTCTATTGGGTAAATGAATCTGGTGCAATATGTAATAGAAAATAGCATTACTGGCCATGTGAAATGGCAAGTCCTGCAGTTTACTGCACAATACACAGAGTGACTTGAGGGATGAAACATTTTAGGCCCAGCTTTGAAGTTCCATTCTGTACTATTTAGGCCACACTGTGCTTATCTAGACCATATTTGAGACTGTCACTCCTGGTCCTACCTGTTGTATTTGGGTCTTTAAGTTATAGCTGAGTACAAATTATCAAGTTCCCTCTGTGTCAAAACACAAAGTGAATTCTGGACCGGTGAATACCACACCTACACCAGTCTGGTACAAATATGACTATTGGCAAACTATTTCTTTACATCTGTGATACTTTGCTTGTCTTTCTTGCAATCCATTCAGCACTAGATTCTCATTTAAAAAATCAAAGCGCTGTGGGGTCTAATTACTGAGGCCCAGATTGGTATTTATTATGCAGTTATTCATCTTTATAATTGCTAGTCCCAAGCTTCCAGGTTTTTCCCCTATTAAAAAAGAAAAAAACAAACAACAAACCACACAACCAAAATTCAGATTTTAATTAGAGTGCTTTGAGCATTACTAAATTTGTAAATCATTCATTTCTCTTGCTCTTTTATTTGACAACACCTTTGAAGTAAACCAAAATCTTTCCTACCCCAGTCATGACCATTATCACTGACAATCTTCTCTCCTACTCTAACAAAGAGTAGGAGCCTCTCAAGGCAGGGACTGAAGAGAAACAACCCTAAAGATCTCCCATGAGCTGAGTTGCATACAGAAATCTAAGTCACAGAGAAAACAGTGAGTTAAACAGTGAAAAAGTCCTGCAGTCCTGGCCTGGGTTTCTTTTGAATCCTGATTTAAAAGTAAATCCTGGCAGTTTGTCTGTGCCATGCAGCTGAGCATGCACCAGGTCCTTAACATTCAACACACCCAAAGAGTCCTTGTGCCATGTCAAGCAACATTAGCACAGATTCTGTGTAAAATATACTTACACAACAACTTAAAGAAGTATGGAGAAAGCAGATGTGTCTCTTTGCACTGGACTTGCAGTGTTAAAGAGAAAAAATGGAAAGAAAGAAGAGCCTCTAGCCAAAATTTTTGAAAGATTGTAAAATTAGATTAATTAGAGGTTCCTGCACATAAGCTTGTCAGTTTATCTTTAGTCTAAATATTTATCAAAAAGATGAGCCCACAGATGGCACCTGAGCAGCTCTATTTTGGCATCTCTGCTCGAGCCCTGCATCAGAACAGGTCACAGTTTCTGTAAAATAGCCAGAAAGAGCTGATAGCCAGAGGTAAACTGTTTTAAACCTTAAAAACTTCACTGGAAGTGAAGTTAGTTCAGTTTGCAATTTCAGGAGATGTTTGCCCTGCAAAATCCAGGAGAGCAGTGGTTCAGCTGCTCTTGGGGGCTGCTGGGGTGGGATAGGCACTGCTGTGCCCAGAGCCACCCTGCCCAAACCACACACTGGGCATTCATGATTAAAAGTATCATTAAACAACTTCACACAAAAACCTTACAGCTTTCCTGCACTGGGCTGCCTCCAGCATCTCCTCACACAGGGAATATCCCCTCCGGAGCCCCAGCTGCCCTCTCCCTCCCCAGGATCCCCCTGGCAGTGCTGGGCAAACAGGACTGGGTTCCCCCATTGGGACCAGTTGGTCCCACAGGCCACCAGGGCCAGGGTCATCCCCCTCTCTGGGCAGTGTCCTGTCCCTTCTCTGCCCTCCCCCTGAGCTGCTCACACACTTTTCCTGCAGCCATGGGGTTAACCCCTCTTCTCCCTCCAAGAACCCTTCAGAGCTGTCCCAAAAATCCTGGGGCCAAGTGCTGAGAGGGGTCTCAAGGTGCTCCAGGGTGAAGCAACGAGGAGGTTACAGCCTGGGGAAGTTTTGGCTCTTCTCCCAGGGGACAGGACACAAGGAAAAAGCCTTGAGCTGTGCCAGGGAAGGACATCAGGAGGAATTTCTTCATGGAAATGGTTTCTAAGCATTGGAAGAGGCTGGCTTCACCATGGGGAGGTGGTGGAGTCCCCATCACTGGAGGTACCCACAGAAGGACTGGATGTGGCACTCGGTGACAAGGTGAGGATCAGTCACGAGTTGGACTCGATCTTGCAGTTCCTTTCAAACCTAAATGTTTCTGTGATTCTGTGATTAAGAATAAAGATCTAAACTCCATCAAGACATGTCTTAAATTAGATTTCTTTCTGATACAGAGGAATAAAGACGTACATATGGATTCAGGAAGGCAATTTAAAAGCAGGATAGGTTTTTGGAGTCTTAGATGCACTGCAATCTTAAAGCTTGCTACTAAATTTGACATGATCAAAGACAAAGCTGTCAGCAAAAACACAGCAAGTTATTGGAGCAACAAATTGCTGGAATAATTCTTTTGAATTGTTATCTCTGTTGAATAAAATGTCAAAATAACTTGGGTCTGTTACTTAACACTGCAGGAATTTTAGGTATTATTTTCTTGCATTTCACCTGCAGTGAAACTAAAGTAAAATTAGGATTAAATGGACTGGAATGCAACTGTGTCATTTTAGAGGCCACAGCTCTATGAAAAGCTGAAGGTACAATGCCTCAGTTGTGACAGCATAGCCTGGCATGGACAAAAAGAAACCATTTCTCCTTAAATGACTGCTGATTTTCTTTACACAGCTCTTATGAACTTGCAGTGTTTTTCTGCACTGTGAGCACTGAGTGCTCTGGACTAACTCTGTCTGGGGCATATGCCCGCTCTATAAGCATGAACTTGTTTAAAGAAAATATAATTTTCTATTATCACTCTCTCAGAATTAGAAATAGGTAATCTTTCCCCCCAGTGACAGTTATAAAAAGCATCATTAAAAATGGATACATTCATGTTACATGTGCATATTCATTTTAATACAGTGCAGTTTTGTATTCATACTTCCTTTTTATAGACCTTGTTCCTAATAGTGTCTCGCACTTCTCAGAAATATCCTTGCATGTTATACCAATCTTTTAAAAAAACAGTAAGTGGAGAGGAAATCTAGCCTCCACTGAATCCATGCTCAGTCTTGGGCAGAGCCAGACTGGCCTCATGTAGTAATTTTAACTATATTGATTTGGGAGATGAGTCCCATCAAAAAAAATGGGTCTTTTTTTTTGTTTTAAAAGATACAAAACACTAGGAATCTGCAGCGTGGGTGGTAGAAGAGGGCTTCTTTTGCCTCAGGACTGGCATGTTAATTAGAACGAGGCTAGCACAGCAGATAGTTGATTCTCTTTACAATATGTTTTTGCCTCTGTGGTTAGGATCTGTTTTCACAGAAGAAGCTATTTATGAACCAAACTGTCATGTTCTGTCAAGCAACTGATGACTATTCCTATTCTCTGACAGCTGCTCCTTCTGATTCCACCAATGACAGTTTGCCTCAGGATGGTTGTATCAATCTTTTTCACTAAGAAAATATTCATGCCTTTGATTCCGTTTTCATCTTGTGGCACAAAACCCACCCCATCTTCAGGGAAAGTTCCTATTTGTTAGCTGTGCTACTCACATCATTGAAAATATACCCTCTGAATCCTCTGCTTGCTTTCTTTTCTGACAAAACATGAGCAGAGCTGTGGAAGCAGTGGTATCAGCCACTCTTCTATCCTGTACAGTGCTTCTCAAAAGGAGATGTAACAGATCCAGTCACCACATAAACCTTTTGTACAGATGACAGGGGTTGGAAACATGAGCAAGGAATTCCTGCTTTGGGTTCTCCATGTCAGTGAAGTTCAGGTAGTTGTACACTTTTTTGTTATATAGGAGAGCTTTACATTCCTTTTCCCCTTGAAATTTTGGGATCAGACAACAGAAGTACTCAGCTTTAGACAAAGAGGTAAAGATGATGAAAGGCAGCATCTCAAGGAAAGCATTTGCATGAGCCACTCTCTGTGCCTGCCTTCTTATGGCTTCATGATCATTCCTCTTGTCACATTTCTTTCTGTGACAGAGAATCCTGAAGGAGTTGTAGGTGGAAATCACTTCCTCTGTGTGCCTTTGGTAACTTGACTGATAGAAAATGGGAGGTCAAAATCACTCAAGAGCCCCTCTATTTTATTGAGGTGAGATGGTCAGAACAGTTGAAGGTAAACACCTTCCCCTGCAAATGTGTCTTTCCAGTGTTACCTGAGTTCAAAGCTCCTTTTTCTAACAGGGAGCAGAAAAAGGTGGAGTGACCTTTGAGACAAACTATGAAAAGCTGCAATCCTGCTCCAAAGCAAAGAAGAGCTGCAATGCTCACCTGCCTAAACTCTGTGCAAAGGGAGAAAGTTTATGACCATTAAACTGCTGCCTTTCAGACTGAGCACTGGAAAGTCAGCTGGGAAAGCAACTTTAGGGCAGTCAAAGGGAAGGAAGACATAAATAGGTACTGAAGAGTGGGCCAGTTTATCTCACTTCTTCCACAGAGAAGGGGAAAGGACTTGAGTTAGATCCCAGAGCATCCCTCCAGCATTTGGCTTGATTTAATTCTACGTAAGTGAAATTCTACATAAGCAAAATCTTATTCTTAAAATCGGATTTTTCCACATCCAGTTCTAAACATAACTTACTGTAATCATGCAAGTGTGCTTCTCCTACTTCTTAAATCCTTCTTTTTCCTTTGCAAATCTACAGATGCTCTTTTATAGCTTGTCTATCAACAGAGTTGTCAATTAAGCTTTAGCAAGATAGGACAGTGCTCAATTCTGTCTTAAAGCAAGAATGAGAGTTATGAATTAACAGAACTTGCATTGCTGCAAATGCATTGCTGGTGAGACAAGAGGGGGAGGCAGAGGGGGACCCAGTTGGCTTTCAAATCTCAGTCTTATTTTCTTGGAGGTGCAGTTAGCAAAGTGTAAATATGTCTAGACTTAGAAAAGATTAGCAGAATTACGAAGTTAGTAAGGATCTTCAAATATCTCAGCTATGCATTAATTTTTCAGTCAGCTAGTTTCCAATTATAGGCTTCACAGGCTAAAAACCTGGCTCCAGCACAATTAAAATGGGCTTTCTCATTGACTTTGAGAAATTCTGGATTTCACTTTTTGATGTGTGTATTATTTCTGTAAATGCCTGTGCATATTGTAAACAATACTCAGATTTTGGCATCATCAAAGGACATCAAGGGACTCCCAAAGACTGAATCTGGTCCAAAAGTCATGTAACCCACCTGGCTAGGACTTAAGTCCTGTATATGATTCCTCCTGGGTTTTCCTAATGATTCCACTAGTAAGGCAGAGACCCAGGTATCATTTTGGAGTAAGCACAGCGTGGGAGCAAGAAATCACACTGTGCTCTTGAGAGAGATGCAGACCAGAAGGCAGAAAAGGTAATTTTGGTGATATTTGTCCCTGTATTAATCACTCTGAACCAAAAAAAATCTCCAGAACTACCCTAGTGAGTGAAGTATTAGAAAACAATAGGATCCTCATTCACGCTGGCTCTTTAATGCACTCTAATAAGTTCATTTTGATATGATACCTTTGATAAGATTTTCCTCTTAATCTGTTTAATGTAGCTCAAAACTCTCTTCAGGAAAATGGATGGATTAACAAAAAATAATGGATGTTATGTTGTTCTACATGCTGATTCTATAGATGGACTAGAAGGTGCCAAGTAATCTCAGTTTTCTATTTAGAGTTCTAACAGCAACAGCAGGTTAGACAATCCTGCAAAACACTTCCACAGTGTAAAGGATAAGCTGCTCAGAAGAGCAGGGAGAATATTTTTAGCAAGATCCAGATGTCAAGGCTTTGCTTACTGCCCTTTTTGAAAATCCCATTTAGAAATCTTGATCTTCAAGTTAGTTTGTTTGGGCACAATTAGCAGTAAAAACTTTTTGATCCACTTGAGAGGATAAACCAGCTGAATAAAAACACTCTTCAGTTCTCGTCAAATAAGAATTTCATTTTCAGGCTTAGCTCAGCCAAGTACTGAAATTTACCCTTGGGAAAGGAGCTCCAAAAAAAGTGAGAGGATGGTGAGACTTGGCATATCTGTTTGTTTCCTGAGTGTGTGAGGCATTCAAGCAGAGCAGCAGGCTACCTTCTCAAAATGTTTTCTCACGTTCTTGAGAGTAGAAAGGACAACACCTGATTGCTGCCAACTCTTTTTTTTCATATGTTGCTAATTTAATGACTGCTGTACGTGCATCCAGTTATTCCACATTTGACCTGTCTCTCTTACTCTTCCTAATAGTGACAATTCATTTTGCAGGAGGTCACATGGGAGCAAATTAGACTACTGAAAATGTCACAGTATTACTCAGACAATATGATAAATGCACAGCAATCTGTCTGCATAGACACGTCTGGGGTAACTTTAAATGAATAGCTCAGGTGCAGAGTGCATAATGTGGAGCTTAGCAAATGCTAATTCACCAATTTTGACAATTTTCTGTTAGCTATAAAGCAAAACTCTCATGGCCAAAGCTGGCACTGATTTGTGTCACGCCTGCCACGGGAAGGGGAGATACATGCTTAAAGATTTATTTTAGTCAGGTACACGCAGGTATGCTTTATAGTTTCTTGTTTAAATAACAAGATTGATTAAATAAATCTGTTTTCCTCAGGAGCTGAAAACACCTGCAAGTATTAGCTGAAGTCCTATTTGTATTGGGATTGTATTTTATGCTGAAGGGATTGTATTTTATGGTGAAGCTGCACAGTAAGAGGACCACACCAAGTGATAATAGAGAGGCTGCAGACATAGGCTTTAGTTTAGGTTCCCCTTTTCTACCCACTCCTATTCTCACTCTTTTCATCTAAGTGTCAGCATTTTCATCAGATTTTGGTTGCATTCAACTGAAATAATCAATGCTAACCCTTGGCATTTGCTTTAACCAGAAAATGTCAAATTGGGGATGAAGGGAGGAGCATCCATTTGTCTCCTTTACTCTAAAATATTCGTTCTGATGTTGATAGTTCCTTTTTGCTGTTTGATACATGTGCCCTGAAAAACCAAACACTCCAGGAGCTTCTCCAGAGCATTTATAGGCAGCAGGAACTCAGGAGGTGAGATTTGCATGCATAGCAATAACTCAGTAAATGTGCTGTAGGGAGAAACATCCTGCTGGTCCTGTGCTGGGGACAGGGCTCACATTGCAGCATCATTTAACTGTTAAATGAGGAAAGGTTTATTCTCTGCAATATTGAGCTGAAAGGGATTAGTAGATGGCAATAATGTGTTTCTTCTAATCTATTTTAGTGGAAATATTCAAAATTCATGAGGATTTTTTAAAGACACCAAAAAATAGGCTTTTTTCTTTCCTTTCTGTTTGGACCAAATGTTTTTAAGAAAGTGCAAAATCTAAAATGTTTCCCAGCGTCTTAATGAGTGTGTGTATAAAATCCTTTGCTAAGCACTTGTCACAATTTCTTTTTCTTTTATGAATACTGCTTAACACAGCAGGGGAATGTGGTCACTTATCCCTTTGTGCTACCCCTGTAACAAGAGTGGTGCACAAGAGATTTGTCATGTCACCAGTCACTCATGCTCTTCTCTGGTGGATTTACCACGAGGCAAATTTAAAAGATGGAATCAGCTGTAAATCTAAAATAAATACTTATTTGATAGAGGATAAAATAATTCTTATTTCCTGTAAAAACAAGACAATTAGTTGCTTTTATTAAATTTTTCTGCACCAGGTAAGGTATTTTTTACACCCGGTATTGTCACATTGTAGAAACAGGTATGTGAACTGTAGAATTTTGTGGTGTGAGCCTGTAGCAGACAAGGTCCTCCAGTTATGAATATATAAATATATAAAAATATATAAGATATTTTATATATAATATATATTTTTATATATGTTATAAAATATATAAATTTTATATACTTTATATAAATACATTTTTATTTTATATATATACACCTTTTTACCCAGGAACTTTGTGCTGAATTTACTGAGGTGTAAGAGCAGGGCTATGTCAGCTCTCCCTGGATGTCTGGTCATTTTAAAGCTAAAGATTAAACAAAATTATTCATACTTTCTATCACATTTTCAAAAGATAGCTAAGAAGATTAGGGAAGTAAAAGGACATGCTCCTGAGAGGAGCAGAGGAGCAAAGAGACCTGAAATGACAAATGGTGGTGATAGAAAGGAAGTAATTGGATTTTGTTTAAAGAGAAAGTCCCTTTTTTTCTGTTATGTTCAAATTCCTGCTATTCTAGAGCAGGAAAGGGTCTCTCCTGCTGAGCATCTCTGCAGAACTAATGAGGCACCTTGTTGTTTGCTACACTGCCTTGCTTTTTAAATAGAATCCATGATGGGGGAACATTTTAAAATCCTCCTGCCAAACTCTC
Source organism: Cisticola juncidis (assembly GCA_013400215.1). Taxonomy (NCBI): domain Eukaryota; kingdom Metazoa; phylum Chordata; class Aves; order Passeriformes; family Cisticolidae; genus Cisticola; species Cisticola juncidis. The sequence goes on from VXBR01005912.1 coordinate 373,206, forward strand.
GAGCTACAAATGGAGCAGCAGGGACCAGAATTGCTGGTTCCTGTGTTCAGGAAACCACAGATGAGATCAAAGGGAACACTGAGCCTACAGGTTACCCTGCCTTTTATTGTTTATACCTTTCAACACAGTGATTGTCCCACCAGTGGAGAGGCCCTTCAGAGTCTGTCAGGGCTGTGCTTTACACCTGACAATGTTGAGAGTGCTGGGAGAATTGCCAGTGATATTTTCCCTGCCCACATTCCCTCATCAGACAATCTTCCTGGTGTGCAAGTGTACTTTAGATATATTTTTCTTGTTACATTCAAATGTTCTGAGAGTTAGAAATGGAAAGCAAATGTAAAATAATAGAAACAATGTCATGTTTTTGGATCAAGAGCCCATGTCTATGAAATATTCTTTTAAACAGATGGAGAACATCCTGATAAAAATAAAGTGACAATAGAAGCATTTGGAAATCAGGAATGCTTCAAGTTCCATTCCTTTTGCTTTTGTTTTAAGCTTCTTTTCCACATTCTGATTTTCTTGCAAGTGACTTCATTTTTGGTCTCTGATAACAATGCAAACAAGCTGGGCTTTAAATGCTTTCCTGTTTGTCAAATTCAGTTCCAGAGATATGAAAAGAGAGAGTGTAAGTACATTTAGGAATTTCTCAGCCCTTGCTTTCAGCTCTGCTTTTACATACTGACCCTCTGGGGCACATCATTCAAATTTCATAAAATTTTCCAGCTCCAGGAAAGTTTTGGTCAGTTGTGGAGCTCAGCTGGTTTTCCCTGCATCCTCATACAATGCTGAGGGCTTGAGTTCCAGCCTTGGCTGAATAAAATTCTCCATTCTGCTGTTGTTCCATCCTGTGGTTTTTTTCTGACATTTCACTCTTGAAGTGCTTGTTTCTATACAGTTTTTTAAAGCATTGTGTGAAAAGATCCCTCCAAAACTGTTCTTTTCCTCACAAAGAGTACCAAATTCCTGTTACCACACATAACCAGAATCATTGCTGATTTGTGCTGACTCATAATCCAGTTGCTGTCATAGGTTAACAGATGCAGAACTGCCATTTTAATTCCACATATAAATAATTTCATGGACAGCTTTAACTCAATTTTTCCTTAAGACTTTTGTGGAAGTTCTCCTCCTCTCTTACTTCTTCTGCTTTTAGGATGTGGACTATTTTATCTGACTTTCCCTGAAAATGAAACCCAAAGTCTCTCAGTCTCAACAAGACCTATAAAATGTGTTTTCCTTGTTTGCAGTAAAGTAAAGAATCACTTTGTTGTGATTTCCAGCATTGCATTTAGACATCTGACATCTATGAACAATGATTAGTTTGGCTTGTCTCAGGCATTTATGTAGCATTTATATTGGCCTTGCTGAAGGCAACACTAATCACTGTATGAGTCTCCTTTGTGAATTCCTGTCAAAGTGGAACTTATACAGTAATTCATGATGTCAGCTGTCAGTCCTGTAAAAATCCTAATTTCTGAGTCATTTACATAGCCTACTTTTAGTGGCTGCTAAACAAGCTTTTCAAAGATCATACAGGAGAAGCAGCTCTGCGTGTCCTGTACAAGCACTCAGTGAAGGCCTGGGCAGGGTGATGTGTGTGTATGCTGCTGAAATGGAGTCAGAGGGATTTTTAACAGTAGGGCTCAAAATCAGCTACTGGTTTCTCAGGCAACACTGAACACTGGGCCTCTGAGATTCAGTAGGAAAAAGGACACATTCAAATGGGTAGCTGAACCACAGGTTATGTGGCCAAACACTGACCAGGAATGAGCTGCTTCCAAAGCACCAGAACTTTCTGTCATTCCTCAGCAAGCAAAATCAAACCTCTGCAAAGGCTTGGGCAACTGTGTGTAACACAGTGCTCAGGACAGGTTCACAACAGCTGGGTCGTTTTGGTTACTCACACAAAAACCAGAAGGGAATGAAAGACATGAGGAGATAATTCACTCAGGAATCTCAAAAAACCTCTTTTTAGTTCAGTTTCTAGTGTTTTCCCAAAGCTAGTACGTTTCCATGCTTTGGTTTTTCTGGCCCTACAAGTATCACTTGAGTTGACTGCATCTTTCCTTTTCTCATTCCATTTCCATCTTCCATGTTGCTAAGAGGTTTCCATCACAATCCTAATATTGGAGTAAGGAAGATGCTGCTGAGGGGAGTCTGGCTCTCTGGTCTGGCTGAAGCCAGCATGTGCAGCTCTGCTGTGTGTGAACCACACAGACTCACTAAAAACTATCATCACCTGCTGTCAGTAACAAGGGATTATATAATATCAGCAGGCTGCAGGGAAATGAAAAGCAAAATGCTACTTCTCTGATCCTCTGCAAACACAGTCTCATTGATTTTGTTGGAACTACACTAATTTCCCCTGTTTGAGAACTCAGCCCAAACAAATTGCTCTTGTCGCAGTAATTCCTTGAAAAGCAATGTAATTAACATTGCCTGCACTGAAAACACCACTGTCCATTGATGCCAGAAAACATTAATTCAATTTCTCATTACCCTACAACTGGAGATACTCTGAATGGCATTCTTTCTCTTTATAATAACCAATATTTGTATTTGCCTGCACGGCCTCTCACTGTGACTTGTAAGCTATTTTCAAACAGCTCAATAATTACAGTTTTGCTGCAGAGCTATTATGCCTTGGGTGGGACTGATATTTTTCAAAAGGAATAAATGAATTATGATAAGGCTATCAATTAGATCCAGAAAGGGTAGTAAAATGCAAATCATTGTCTTGTTGTGTTTAGAGGTTAATTTATTATCCCAAGCTATTTTATTGATTCAGCTTACAAAGATGTGGCTCAGGCAGTGTGCACCTTCTTGCAAAGACACACTTGATACAAAAACCACTCCCTGCACTTGTCTGGAGCCACATCTCAGGGCTGGGCTGCAGAGACAATGCCTGGAGATTCAGTTTTCCTGTTCAGGGTGTGCTCTCTCATGTGAAGAGGGGTTTTTCTCTCTTTTGTACAAAGAGCTGTTCATCAGAAACTGAAACAGAATCAGAGATCTAAGTTCTTCCAGCCAGTCTGTCTAATTTCACTACAGGCCTGGTCCGGGTTCAGAAAAGCTCAGTCAAGAAATTTCATATTTGGAGGTTATAAACTATCCCTGATAATCCACAAACAGCAACATGACTATGTACTTTATCTAAACCAGCCAGTTCTGACTTACCCAGGAAACATACAGACATCCTAGGGGATAAAAATATTTAAATACTGCTTAAATATACTATGACTTTAAAAAAAATGAAAGTTTTCCAAAGTTACTGTGCGCTAGAAGTCTTAGCTAAAAAAACCAAACCAAAAAAACCCAAAAACCAAACAAAACTCCACATCAATCCAGAGTATTACCACTCATCTTGAAGATTCCTCTCTGTCCATGCTTGGCAGGGAGAAGTGGGAAAATCAGTGGTTTTGGCTTTGCTAGTGGTGCTTCAGGAAGTCAAGGGAGTGCATGTTCCATCACTGTGTTTATGCCAGAAAGTTGTATCATCTCCTGCTGCCTCCCAGGACACAGTTTTAACACAGTTTCTCAGTCCATAAAGCTAAATATTTATTTGTGGGCAGTCTTACAGTTATCACAGTGAGATTAAGGCTTGCCCAGTTGAAGAATCCCACTTTCAGCTTCTTCCCAGTTATGAAAGGGTAAAAGGAATGGTTGGGCTTTGTTTTGGATTTATTTCCAGATCTCCAATCTAAAACAGAGTTGTGCACCTGGAGAGAGTACTCAACCCATATGATCAGACCAGCTGCTTTCCTGGAAAATATTTGAAGCCATGGCTCTACCTGCTGGAACAGTGGGAAATGACACTGCAACAAGAGGCTGGTTGGAGAAATTGCCTCCTTTGTATCAGGCATTTCCCTCCAGGATCCACAATTCAGCTTCTGCCTGTAATGGCAGAAAATTTCAGTACATTTTGGGGGTTATGTGGCTTGAGACTCAAGACTTGTCTGTCCCATTCCCTGCTGGAAATTTGTGTGCTGGGCTACAAACTGGCCTTTCTCAAGGGAACAAAGGAAGGCACTTGTTAATTAATAGCAGGACCTCTCTGGCATTAATCTCCTCTGAAGTCTCTGGTACAGGCTGATTAAGATGAGCTTAGTCACTGGCCTATTTCCCAATGAATAATAACTTTACAAAAAATAGGGAGGTGGCTCATGGATAACATTTTCAGGGCATCCAGGTGAGTTAGGCAATTCTGAACACTGCATGCAGTGCCACTAAGTGTCTATGAAGGCAACAACAGCCAAGAGTCAAAGGGAGCCCTTTGAGCTTTATACAGTACACTGCTTTACAGTGGTTCTTTTATATTTGGCAGATTTGTTTTGATTTTGTTTGTGCTTTGGTTTTTGGAAAAGCTTTGTACTTCATATCAGTCAGGTTAAATTTAGCCCTATTATAGAATGAGTTTTCTCCAGGATTTATGCTGTATTTTTTTTATTTCTATAGCGTTTCCATCTAATATTCTAAGTTCTGCTTTGCAACACTAACAAGCTAAGCCATAATGTTGATGCAATCATTTCTATTATTCTCTTTCTGATGCACAGATCACTAGAACATCTTCCAGAGCTGGCCAAAACAGACAGTTATTTAACAAAGAACTGATGAGAAAATAGATTTTAAAAATATTTTTAAGTAATTTGTGTGGCTTTGTTAAAATATATTTTGGTTCTACAAACTTATTTTCTATTCCAAATGCTTATATTTGTAATCAAAATCATTTATGAGAGTGCAAGGGGTCTTTAATAGGATGCTTTTTGGTTTATGTTTCTTGAAAGAAATAGAAATTATTTTGCTGCTGTTCTTCCTATTTTGTCCTTTCTCAAAAGCACTGGAACATTACAATTAGAATGTTGAGAGAATGTTTAAAAAGTCACGAAGGGGAGCATCTATGAACAAAACCATTTAAAAATCCTCATTTGTGAAATGTGCTTTGTGAAGAGCAGCAGAGGGAATGGTTGCCTGGTCCATGCAGCACTGGGCAGAGTGACTGGCTCACTGCCACAGTGCAGAGCTCAACACACCAAGAGGCAGCACCTCTGCACTCCTGGAGCCTTCCCCGATGTTAGTGCAGGGCTTTCCTCCTGGATGTTCAACAGGAATTCCACAGGAATTCCACTGGGGTGGGCTGTGCTTGTCCTGGAGCTTGGCTGGGCAGTGCAGGGTCTACACGAGGCAGGGGTGCACTGCCAGCAGAGACATCCTGACAGCCACCTCAGAAACAACTAAAGTTCCTTTTCCACCCGATATGACATGAAATTCTGCCAGTAAGATACCAGAGCACACACATGTGCATTCACATGTCCTGCTCTGTCCACACACAAAAAATGTAACAGTTAGCAAATTTCTGACATCTCTCTGAGTCTGAATATGGAACTCTCCAAGCCTACAGAATGGTCCAGGTTTGAAGGGACCACAGGGAGTCTTCTGGTCCCACCTCCCTGCTCCAGGCTTCATAAAGGACTTAGAAACCCCTTATTTTATTTCTTATCCAGCTGGCTGGTGGATTTATCACAAAGGAGAATTTAACTGCATGTCAAAAAGGACAGTTAATGGAAGTTGGGAGCATACAGTATTTTTTCAAATAGTTTATTATTATAATACATGAAATACTTGGATTACTGCAGCAAAAGCTCTTCCAATGATGCAAAGCAACCAGTATAATTTAGAATATCTTTTTAGCCTTGATTTATGTACTCTGTGCAGGTATGCAAGACAAAATAATTTTTTGTTCTGTACTGTTAGTTGCAATCTTGTACTATTCTGAGGACTAGACCATTGAGCTGAGAAGAGACAAGTGATGCAGTAAGTAATTACAAAGAGCAGAGTTTTCTCTTTTTAGTCTGGGATGGGCATCCATGAAAGGCAAATGATGGATCTGGAGTGAGGCTGTATGATGGTTTACATGGTGCCTCTGCTGAAGGGAATCATCCTCTGTACCAGGAAAGAGGCTTTTAGCTTTTGCATGACATCACTTCTGTGATGCAGTGGCCAAAGTGAGGCTCTTCTCCAAGGTTTTCATCTCCAGTGAAATCCTGGTCCTTTGAAATCCATAACAAATCTGTCCCACAGGTAACTCTCCCAAGACCTGCAAGGTCTTTTAGGAACAAAGAATCTTTTAGGAACATCTCTCTGAGGTTTTTTTGCTTCTGCTTCTCCTTGGGCATATCTGCGAACAGAATTGGATCAATACTGCACATCTACTGGATGACTGGTCTCTGACAATTTCAACTGCAGCATCCTTGGAGGGGCATAAAAAGTGGTCTTAAAAATATCCAGAGGTAAAATAATCCTTTTTTATTATTATTATTGAGATTACTCAAAAATTAAAAAAGAAAATTTCCAGCCAGAACAAGCCATAAAATTTTCATAATTTTATGCAAAATTACTGAAGCTCTTGGCTCTCAGCGCAGGCTTTTCCACTGAAAGACTCTTCTTGTCTTGAAGTTAGGAGTTTCAATATGAAAACCTGTTAATGCAACATGAAAGAGAGGTGCAAAATACTGCCTGCCCATGGCTCTCCGCACCTCAACTTCAGTGACAGCAATTTAAAAAAAAAATTTTTTTTGGGAAGTAGTCTATTAGAGTGGAAATTTAATCTCTGACTGCCATGGAGGCTAGTAACAGGAAAGGGTTTTTTTGTTTTACTTGGTTGTCTGAAACAAGATTCCTTCAAACATCTTCATTGCTCTAAAGGAAACAATAATGATAATTTGAGCGTGAATGGATAACATCATTCAAGGCTGTAGAGTTTCAAAGCTCCCAGTATAAAGACACATCAATAAACATGTGGAAATATGGGAGATGGCAAGATCTCAGTTTGCAAGCTGGGAAGGGGAGCATGCTGATAAACCCACCTGAAGTGCTGGTAGGACATACCAACTTAAATTTTAAAAACTCTGTGCACATGGGTAGATTAAAAAGAAAGAAAACCACAGATCTTTGGTATTAAAACCACTGAATTTTGGAGGGCTTCATCAAAACCACTGAATTTTGGAGGGCTTCAATACCATCAAGTGACAGAATTCTTGAAACCTTTGGAAACCAACAAACAGAAAAATCAGCTTTCTGTGGTCAAAAACATTTCAACAAAAGTTGAGCACCTGATCATTTTCAAGGCTCAGAGACACACTACTGCCTTAATATTTTGCTGTAAATGGGAGCATTCCAAGTGAAGACGGGAGTATAGGTGGGATCAATACTGCCTGGTAGGTTTTTGACCAAAACCAAGGTTCAGTATGTCAGTTTTCATAATGCCACTTCTCCATGTCAACCAGTACAATCTCACAAATTGGTAAGGAGAACACCTGAACAAGGAGGCAGCTTGGAAAGCACTCTTTAAGATGGAGACCGTGTCCTCAGAAAGCTTCACCCTGACCTTAGATCTGTTCAAGTTCATGACTGACTCTTCTGAAACTCCTGTGTTTCATCTAAGCATGATGGCAATTAATGTGTAGGTGAAAGCACCTTATCATCCAGGAGAGGCTGGTGGGAGATACGGGAGCTGAGTTGTGTTCTGTACCTTTGCTTGCACATGACAACACCATTCTCTGAGAAAAAAAAGAAAAAAAAAGGCTTTCATTTCTTTTCAAGGCATTTTGAGCAGGTTATTTTGAAGTAGCTGTGAGACTGCCTGGGGTGTCTGTTTCAACGTTGCTGAAATTTCACTGCCTCACATTAGAATTAAAAGTGACCCTCTGCTATTGTGGAGTCAAGGACTGGAATAGGAAATCAAAGAGTTCCCCTCTCTGCTAGCAGGGAAACATGCTTTCTCATTTAGAGGAAACAGAAGGAGGGAGTTGGGTTTCCATAGTGATTCATGAGGAAAGGACATGGTTACCTGGAAACAGGACTGTTCCCATCCGCTGAAAAAGCCTTTCTTGTATTTGTTTATTGGTGAGAGATCAAAGCCAGCTCTTCACTCACACAGGAGTTGGGAGGCTGGACCCAGAGCAGGTGCTCTGCATCTGATTTGAGCACAAGCAAGTAGTGGGAGACACCAAAAACTTTCAGCAGGACCTCCACCACCTAGAAATTACTATTTCTGTTTGTAAATCAAGTCTGTATTGTCAAAGGCTTCAGAAAAGTGGCCACTAATTTAGAATGATTACTGCAGTCACTGCCAGCCCTGGCTGCGTGAGAGCCATGACAGCATTTGTACAGCCAGGCAGCTGTACCTGGAGAGGAAAATCTGTCTTGATCCTCTGCAGTTGTACTCTACAGATGTTTACAGAGCTCACAGTGCCAGCTGCTCCTCTCCACATGACCCTTCCTTCCTTGCACCAGGGTCTTGGGGGGTCCTTCTCTTCTCAGAACAGAAGAACCAAGGAGGCAAGATTTTGAGAGGCTCCAGTGGGATCTAAGGGGACAACTGGAACTTCTGGTTATCTGTGAGCTGCAAGCACTACCCAAGCATGTGAGGCAATGTAGGCAGGCAGCCAAAACAATCAAAAAACTGTGGCTCAAATGCAAACAGTAAATTTATTTCATTACTTCTGTCACCAGAGAATCCCAGAGCAGCACCTGAGTGGTGCTGAATTCCCACATTCCACAAGTGGGAATGCTGGCATGGTCGGGCTCAGTCCATCCCAGCTGTTGGCACCCATTTTCCAAGGATGAGTTGTTTTCCACCATGCTGTGACCTCTGTGTTCTTTTCATGAGCTCTGAGCTTTGATCCCCTCTCCCTTGAAACAGAGAGCTCAGGCATGTCTGTGAGAGGGCCTCTAAGCCTCACCGAACACTTCCATTAGGTCTACACAGAGGTTCTGCTTCTCAAAGCAGCCAGAGTATGAACAGCAATCAGCACAATGGATGGGCTTTCCCACACTTATTCTCCAGGTCTTGGCATTCCCAGCTGTAAGGTCACTCAGCAAACCTACAATTGTCCTCAACATCCTTCCAGTTTTACCCTTTTCCTTACAACACCATACACGATCACCTTCATCAAGAATTTTGTTCAAAGCACAGAAATATTTCTAGAGAACTTGGCAAGTCTGCTAGTGGTCCAAGAAAAACTGAGCTTAACCTTAACCTTAACAGCTAAAACTCTGGATTGTATCTCAGCTTCCATCTTTTCCATAAAGCTGCTCAAGCACAGTCCTTGCAATACCTGAGTGTACTTAGGGAATTTCCTCCCTCTGTTAGAGACAATAAACTGTGCTGCTTTTCTGAATAAAGTCCTTCTTTCAGAACAAAATTATGGAAAAAAGTGAAGGATCTAGCAGATACCTATTTCCTCTTTAACTCTTTCTAAAAAGCTGCACAAAGAAGTGAAATTAGAACTGCAGACCTAAGCCTCTGATCAGTCACATGAAAGGTCATCAGAACACTCTGGAGGGAAAGCACTCAAACATAGTTTGGCTAAAGAAAACAGTGAGGCTCAATAACTATGCCTCAAAAGCTCGTTTTGATATTTCTTGCTGTGAGTTTTAAACAAAATACTTTAAACTCAAAGGAATGAGTCTGTATCCCTTTTCCAATGTTTTTGCCTAAGCCATGCTTGGAGGGTTGATTGCTGTGGTACCATCAGCTCCAGCATAAGGAGGATCAGAGCTTGGCCACAGGAGAATGTAGGGGACCACAGGATCTGATCCCCTCTGCTCATGTGAGGGGTGTTTTACCCATGGGCTTTCACAAGAGACCCTAAAAGTCCTTCTAGTCTAGTGTTTCCTTGCAATCCTGCTATCATTTTTCAATGGCAGTGAAGGTATGGAAAATGGAATAACAACTAAGTCTTTTAAACTGGGAAAGAGCAGGAATACAGGTCCTGCATTTCCTGAGTGAGTGCTTCACCCACAGTGTGATGGAGCTGCACCCAGATTGTGCCTTCAAAGAAAGGTCAAACCCTTTATCAGCACTCAAAGGAAAAGTGAGAGGCACTGGAGAAAATGATACCTTGTGCATCCTGCCCTTTACCCAGGTACTTATCTGTGGATATTCTTCTGTGTCCATATCTGAGGAGAGAAAAGGTTTTACAGATGTCCCTCTTGAAGGTGTTGCCCAGTAGTTTTCTGCAGGGCCTCTCTCAGAATGTGCTACCTACCCTGAATTCTGGGCATGCACTTGCTTCATTCTCCTGAGCCCTTACACAGGGAATTTCATCTCTTAACAGAGCCTTGGTAAATCCCTCTGCAGCCAGGCACTGAAAGCCCCTGCTCAGAACCAGCTTTAATCTTAGATGCTGCAAAACTGGGCAGGTGGATGTCTCTGCTTTATCTCAAAGGTACCAATCTACAATATCTTTCTTGACCACATTTCTAGCCTCCAGCACATATTCTGCCTTGTTTCTAGCAGCTGTTTCCTTCCCATGCTGGAAAGAACTCAAGCTAAAAAATAAGAGGGGTACAGTGAAAGATCCTGGCTGAGATCTGAGGAATGCTCAAACCTGAGACTGGTATTGCCATTTTATGAACAAGACAAAGATGAAGTGGTAGTTAAGCACCTACTTGCCCTGCAAATGCCTCATTCATCTTTTGGATCCAAATAAAAACCTCAAAATTCAGCCTAATAGCTGTATTTTTTCTATTTGTAAAAAAAACCTCTGCAAAGCATAGAAGAGATCCCCTCTTTCTTTTTCTCTCTGTTCATTTAATAACAGGGAAAAAAATAGGAAAAACTCTCCAGGGCCCCACTAGTAAGTTAGGATTCTGAGCAGAGATAAAAGATGCCTTCTGCATTTCATCCCTAACTCCTGGGTCTTTGTTTTGCCGTTGCTTAGAGATCAAGTAATTAAGTTGTTTTCACATCTCCCACAGAGGCTCAAACTCAGGGTCAATATTCAATAAAAGCATAGCAGTAATGAAGGCTCAAGAACCTTCAAGACTTGGGGACAAGGTGATTTTCCCAAGGTCCCACAGAAGTGTAGTCAAAGAGGCTGTTGCACCTGTGACTACAATCCCACTGTGCCACATATTCCCAGTGTGAGGCCCCAGTCCTGACCTCTTACACTGGTTACCAGTTCCTTGTAGAAACATAAATGTGTGCCCCAGAGCTTGACACATGCTGCTTTTCCTAATGATACTCTATTTACTCATGGGAGAATAACAAATTTCTTGAAAACTGGTGCCCCATAATTCACAGGTCTTGAGAGAAAAAGTACAGCCCTGAGAAATGGGAGAAAAATACCTTAGCTTAAGGGAAGAAGCAGCAGCTAAGAAAATGGGGGTGAAAAAAAGGCAGCAGCTGAGCAGCAGGATAAGGCACCTTTCCAGTCTAGAAACAACCCCCCAGTGTGTAGTACTGCACCACTGAGCATCACCCAGTGTGTAGTCAGACATAGAAGCCAAGCACTGAGATTCTTCTTGTAAAGGTATAAGATCTCAAATTTGAATAGGCAAATGGAAGAAAGGAGGTGTTCACTTAATTTTCAGCTTTTCCCTTCAAAACTCTCTCAGCCCTGATCACCTGGGTAGCTCAGACCATCGGCAGCTGCAGCCACCAGTGCTGACTACATGGTCTCATCTCCTTGGAGGAAATATTTAGGGTCATCTTGTGTTTTTCAGAGTGTTTTCATTCTCTGGGAGCCAGGCCGTGCAGATTGTGCTTAACATTAACTTTAATGCTATTTCCTGTCAGTTCAGTTAAATGAGGAAAAAGGTAAGCCCGTGATTGTGAGCTGGCTTCACATGGAGACTTTGCCTCGGGTTCTAATTTCAGATTCAGCCTTAATTTAAGATCTTCTCTTTGACAGCTGATTTTGAAATCCTTCTGAAACAAACAGAAAAAACAGAACTATCAATCTGGCTGTACAATGAAGAAAACTAACCTGATTGAGCTCTGGAGCACTATTAATTTATTGCTCTATTACACAGTATACTGGTAGTTTACAAGAGCTCCTGTATCCTGTAAATATTTACTTGTTTGTTTGTTTATAAAGAAAAACTCCAGTAGTAATCATTCTAAATTAGTGGCCACTTTTCTGAAGCCTTTGACAATACAGACTTGATTTACAAACAGAAATAGTAATTTCTAGGTGGTGGAGGTCCTGCTGAAAGTTTTTGGTGTCTCCCACTACTTGCTTGTGCTCAAATCAGATATGTACAATATGTCTCAGACACATTATTATGGCAATCACTTTCCTAGAATAACTTTATGCTCCAAAATGGAAATCTTTCTGCTTAAATATATGTTTAAGTGTAAACCTTCCACAATTCTTTTTCTTTTGGCAGAGATAAAAAAGATTTTAGTTTGAGTACCAACAGTACTTATTCATACCTCCATATACTGTTATATATTTATTTGTAGATGTGTATTTCTGCCTTAGGAAATTGGTCTGCTAAATAGTTCCTTTAATGCCCTAATATGCTTAAAAACCTTGTTAACCTTCCTTCACTGTGAACAAAAGATGTTATTTTCTTTAAACATTTTTGCTTCCAGTATCACCCAAAAAGAAAACACTGTATCTGAGAAGTTTGTGCTTCTCCTAGTGTGTTCCTGCACTCTTCCAGAGTCACTGCATCTTGGTGATAAGGATGCCATTTATTGTTAATTTATTCAGTTTACTGTTGAGTCAGAGCCGGGGTTTGATATTTTTTCCAGTAAGGTAAATTGGCTGGGATGAAAAAAACACAGGTTCTTAGGAAAATAAGCAACCCCAAGAACTTTGACAATTTCTACAGCCCCCCCTCCACCACTGCAATGTTTGTAACTCTCCAATAACCGCATCTGAAAGCTTTGGGCAGGTCCAGCCACAGAAGTCATTACTGTCACTCAGACCCTTTGGAGCCAGCACAAGACAAATTCCGTGTGCATCAGTTACTGGAGGTGTTAGCTGCTAATTGATTCCCTCTGCACAGTGTCAGGCTTTGAGTTCAGTCCCCAGCCCCTCCTTGTTTTCATGTCAGGCAGCAGCACAGCACTGGGGCTGCAGAGAGGATGTGTGTGGAGCAGAGTACATGGGGGCCAAAAGGGCATATCAGATGCCTGAGCACAGGAAAATGGCATTTAGTCTTTCAGCTGGTGGCAAATAAAAAAAATAAAAAAAAAAAAAAAAGGAAAGTTATATTTCTATCTAACTGAATAGAAGAACACAAAGAAACTTGAGGTAAAATGCCCAATGCTACATCTTTGCAGCATTTCACAAAGAAATAGAAAGACATTTTGCAAAAGGTCTTACTGTTCAGGTAGCCCAGGTTTCTCTCTGCAATATCTACTTCAGCTCCAGCCATCTGTCTTGCTGAGCACTAATTCCTCTTTCCTCAGCAACATCCCCACTATTTGTATTGATTTGTGAGACACCAAATCAGCAGCTGCTGCAGCAAACTGAATGATTAGAGCAGCATAAACAGGCACTTCATCCCTGATCCATATTTATGGAACAGTCAATCTTCAGACCTCCTTAAAAGCCTTGTGTTCCTGAGCAGGAGGGATTGCTGTGCCTGCACTGCCTTCAGAGGTACGTGCATTTTGCCACTTAATTAGCCACTTTGTAGGCTCAACCTAGTCCTGAAAAAGCTCCTTACACTTTGAACCCCAAAGTGATCTTTTACTCCAGCTTTGCTGTGGGCAGCTTCTGCCTCGAGCTGCTGTGGTTGTGTCTTAGGGAGGAACACCTCCAAATATCTGCATGTGGACATGTGATGCACAACAGAGCAGCTGCAGCAAAGCCACCATCTACACCTGTAGTGAGGTGACCAGGCTAGGATGGTCCAGCATTCACTGGAAACCACAGTATATTTTAGGTATTTATCTGCCACTATCTGCTCTGAACCTGAATTCCATGCTTCTTGTAAGCACTGGTAACACCCCTAAGCTTCATTACCTCTTTGCAGACAGGAAGCAGAGGTGCAGACAAGAATACTGTCCTGTCTGAAGTCAGATCAGCAGTGGCCATCAGCACATTGCTAATCCCTTCCCGCACTTTTCCTTACACAGGAATAGCTGGGTTTGTTCCTCTTTCCCAGCTTTGTCTGAGCACAGTGCAAAGCTCCAGGGTGCCACAGGATTATCAAAAGACAGTCAAGATTTGTTGAGTGGTCACAGATCTTTTATAGCACAGCAACTTCATGGTTCTTATCATCCTAAAAAACTGAACAAATATTAACTAAGGGAAGTTTCCTTTTTACAGTGCAATAAGCCAGAAGCGCAGGGGCAGATGTCATTTTCTGCTCTGTTTCGCCAGGGACAAGACCCAGGGAATGGCTGGAGCTGTGTCAGGGGAGGGTTAGGATGGATATCAGGGAAAGGTTCTTCCCCCAGAGGGTGCTGGGGCACTGCCAGAGCTCCAGGAGAGTTTGGACAATGCTCTCAGGGATGCACAGGGTGGGATTGTTGGGATGTCTGTGCAGGGAAAGGAGATGGTCTGGATGATCCTTGTGGGATCAAGCTCAGGATATTCTGTGATACGTGGTTTTGATAAATTGTCCTCATGAGCAGAGTTTTCTGCTATTGTTATTCACATAATTTACAACTCCCTGATGAGCAGACTGCCATAAGCAATGAAAGAAAAGATGCTTAGGAGTGCTGTGTAAGTGTTGTACAGAAGAAGGGGGGGAGGGGGGGGGGGAAAGGGCAACCTGAAAAAATATCCAAATGTAATCAGAGCAGAGCGGTGGTTTTGGTATCAGTAACTCCTCTTATGAGAAGATATTCAGATGTAATCAGGCTCCATGTCACAGAGAATCAGAACTAATAACTGATGCAAATATTTGCAGGCTGAGGATATAATATTCTCTCTTTTGTCTGTTAAGTGTGAGAACAGCCTCATAGAGCTGGCAAAGGCTTTGAAAGGTCAGAGCACTCTGGTGATAATAACTACCAACTTGTAACTGATGAACTTTCCTTCTTGCTTGTTATATTAGAGTTTTATTTCCTTATGATCCATTTAGCCCCTCCACTTTCTGTAATAAAAGCTGCACTTGTTCAATACTGAGATGGAACATGCCTGAAAAGGTTGTTTATGTGAGGTTGATTTCAAGGACTGGATTTGTGATTGCACTCAAATCTGCCCACCAAAGCACTGATGACTCTGAGTCATTAGTGGGAGCCTCTGCGGTCTCACACCTGACACCTGTGACTCTCAATCACTCCCACAGAGCAAAATACTGTCATTCAAGGGTTTCAAAGATCTTGATTTGACAACCCTTTTACTGATGTGAAATCCACAATGAAAGTAAATGTGGAGAAGCAACCTTCACATTCTGTTCATCGCATTATTTGGGGTGGGTTCAGTTTCATTCCATCCCATCCTGGTGGCAGCTGTTATTTGGGAGTGCCTGAAATCCCAAGAGAAATCAGGGCCCCTCAGTTGATTTCAGCCTATCAGAATATTGACAGGCCAAGTAATAAACACAGAAACCATGTATTCCATGTTCTGTTCCTTATATAATGATTGTTTCCCTTGTTCTTTCTCCCTTGTTCTTTGCATTCTTGTGAATGCAGAATGACTGCATTCACACTAGCAGTGCTCCATCACCTTCATTCCTTCAAAGTGCTGTTAAATAAAGTGAATGAGATGAAAGTGGATGATGAGAGGCAGAACAAGAAAGCAAGAGAAAAAAGAATCAATTCAGTCAATTAGTGGATGACAAATGAGAGTAAAAAAGAAACTTCACAGTTGCAAGGGACATCAAATTCAGAAAGTAGCTTGATGAGGAATAATGAGGGTACCAGACCTTGTCAAAAATGATTATGTTGCTCTAATCCAGAGAAAGCAAACAGTAGAACTTGAAAGGTAAGGGTCAGATTATGACTTTGGCCTTCTACCACAGAGCTCTGAAGGAAAGGACACAGAACTGGGCAAGAGATGACACTGGCAAAACCTCCTGGAGATGCTGTGAGTTTGCTGGGAGAGATGAAGTGAGTCCTTTGCCTTTTCATCAAGTGGGTTTGCTAAGAAAATGAAGTTTGCACAGCTCTGTTCCCTTTGCCTGACACCTCAGGCATTTCCTTGGCCATTTTCCATCACGGGTGACAAAGAGGAGACTCCAAAGATGTTACAACCCCTAAAGTTTGATGAAGGCACTTGTGTGTGCTCGAGTCCTACCACTCTAGCCTCTGACTGAATACCCAAGTATGATTTTGATGCCAGAAAAGAAACCGGATATTACAGACAGATGTTAAGGAGTGGCCACCCACAGAAGTCTTTTTCTTCTCCTGTCCTTCATTTTCATCCACCTGTCCTTTTTATCTAGATTTTGAGTCCCCTGAGACTCCTGACTGCTGTTTTATCTTTAGACCACAGCATTGCTGGGAGCCCCAGTCTGCCAGATCTTTCCCGAGATGCATCTCATAACACAAAATAATTTCACTAAAAAATAACATTATTTATAGAAAACACAAGGCACAAGAAACAAACATACCAAAACCTTGGAGTGAGAAAAAGAAAGAATTCTAAGTATTCATGAGTGAGACTGTTTCCCAAATTCATTTCACAGGTGTGGCAATTGTGTCCAAATAATTTAGCACACCTTGAAAGCTTGATGACCTGCCTGCTCCATGACTTTATGCACAGTGCTCAGTGCTGTGCTACTGTAAAAACTGCGTGAAAATCAGAATGATGAGTCTGTCCTTATTAGAATTAAACAGCCATCCCTGAAGGTAATTTGAAGGGCTGGTATGGGCATCCTGCATTTCCTTCACAGATCTAGGCACTGGGGTATTGCCACAGTGCTGTAAGAACAATTTTGAAAAACAAAATAGATTAATTGAAAGGTAAAAAAGTGATAGATTAAGAAGAGGGATTCACCCATATCATAATTATATGATTTTCCTGTTCATTAAGTACAAATTTGAACACTGGCTAATAAATCACACTGCTGTTAAGTCAGATTATTTCAGCATTAATTAATTCACTGTAAAGTTGTATCTACTTCAATTTTAATGGAATTTAACTCAGAATCAACTGAACTTTTTTTTTTAACTGAAGTCTTCTCATGGCACTAGTGGGAGCAAGAAGTACCCTGGGTTTGTTTGTTTTTAGGAGAAAGTTCTTGAGTTGTATTTAAAACACAGTGCATTATTTTTAAGTCCAGCTGAAGGAAAAGTTTTCAGTTAAGAATACCATTTTAAAAAATCCTCATAATCCTGACAGTATTTCAATACAAGTATTACCTAAGACCACCACTGATCTTTAGCTGTGCAAAATCTGTCCTTACCTCATAAGATGACTCTAGAAAAGACTTTTTATTTTGATAGACAAAACATTTTAGTAGTCACCTTTAAATAATTCAGTTCAGTTTTCAGTTCTCATAAAACTGATTTTTTACTGAAAGAAAAGAATCTGTAGTTTTGAGCATATGTTGTTTTGTTCCTTTGTAAGAGAGAGGCTGAGCATTAGCTTAAACTGCAAAGCTCCTCTGCAGCTGAATCATAGAACTGTAAACTATTCCATTTAAATGCAGAAACAAATCAAGAGTATTATCACACAGAAGAGAAAGGGGGTTAATAGTTTGCCATGAAGCACACTGGAACACTGGATGAGTATGACATCTACTATATGATGTCATTAAGCACAAAGTTATTGCAGGATAATTTGATTTATAAGTTCTCACTGTACAATTTAGCTTTCCATAAAATAATTTATATGGATGAATTAAAGGCAAAAACTACCCATATTGGTGTCATAAGGCATTGGATCCCCTTAGCAAATGCACTACATTGTTTAACATTAAAGTTTTGTATTTGAACAGTATCAGTGAATAATGCCATGAGCTTTCCAATTGTTTGCCATAAATTGAGAGATTCAGCAACTGAATGAGGTCGATGTCATTTAGCTGCTACCTTTTTTACACATTTATTCTGAATCATGAAAATAATTGTTTCTGGCTAAGCTTTATCAAGCTGAAAATAAAACTGCCTCTCCCATTTTTTCCCTATCCATCAAAACACCTGTGCATGGCAAATTAAAAGTGCTATGCTTCACATTCTTGGAGTTTATATGGCTTTAGTGGATGTCACAGTAATCAGTGAATGCACATAAATCCTTTTGTTCTAAAGGGGTTCAGCAGAAGAAAATCAAGTGTTTTACGGAGGAGATTTTAACAGTCAACTTGATTTGGGGCAATCCTAATAACTCTAAGGAAAAGACTGAAATGAAAGAATGTGACAGAACTATGCAGCTACCAAGCCTTTTGCTGTCAACCTTTGTAATTACAAAATTCTTACTTTCCCCTTAATGCTATCACAAACATGAACCACTGTAAACATGAAGTTAACTTGGCGTGTTCAGGGTCATCAGGAGATAAAACTCAGCAACGCTTTTAGCACTTTAATGAAATGCACTGAATTTTACTGAGCCTCATTTCTCTCAAGGGCGTAGAGTCACAGAACCACTGGGTTGGAAAATCACCCCAAGATCGTCAAGTCCACCCTGAGACCAATCAATCCCTACCTTGTTACCCATCCAAGAGCACTGAGTGCACATCCAGTCACTCGTTGAACTCCTCCAGGGATGGAAACTCTATCACCTCCCTGTGCAGCCCCTTCCAGTGCCAGAGCACCCTTTCCATGACAAAATTCCTCCTGATGTCCAACCTGAACCTCCCCTGGCACACCTGAGGCTGTTTCCTCTAATCCTGTCCCTGTTCCCTGGGAGCAGAACCTGAACCCCCCCCAGCTGTCCCCTCCTGTCAGGAGCTGTGCAGAGCCACAGGGTCCCCCCTGAGCCTCCTTTTCTCCAGGCTGAGCCCCCACAGCTCCCTCAGCCCCTCCTGCTGCTCCAGCCCCTTCCCCAGCTCCGTTCCCTTCCCTGGACACGCTCCAGCCCCTCCATGTCCTTCCTGTCCCAAGGTTCCAGAAGTGCCCCAGGGTGGCCCCAGCAGTGCCCAGCACAGGGGACAGTCCCTGCCCTGGCCCTGCTGCCACCCCATGGCTGGCACAGCCCAGGTGCCTTTGGCCTCTTGCCCACCTGGGCTCCTGTCCAGCCGCTGTCCCCAGCACCCCCAGGGCCTTTCCCAGCTTTGCAGCCCCTCTGCCCCAGCCTGGAGCTGCAGGGCTTGAGTGAGCCAAGGGCAGGAGCCAGGACCTGGCCTTGCTGACCTCAGACCCCTGGCCTGGCCCATGGGTCCAGCCTGTGCAGATCCCTCTGCAGAGCCTTCCTGCCCTCCAGCACAGCCACACTCCCACCCAGCTGGGTCTGTCCATGAACTGACTGGGTGTGCCCTCCATCCCCTGTCCAGATGAAAGATAAAGACAATAAACAGGACTGGCCCCAGTGCTGAGCCTTGGAGAACCTCTCTGGTGCCCGACCACCACAGGGTGTGGCTGTAGATGCTTTACCCTGAGGTATAACCAAGGAAGAGTTTTTGTTGGCAGAAATTTCCCTGGACTGTAGACAGCAGCAAATCTTTCAGTGTTTTCTACTGGATCAGGCTTTAATTGGAAAGAAAAAAACATAATGCAGGAACCTTTTCCTATCTTCTTGTAACTGTTGTTGTATTAACCTGACTCCCCATCTCATTAACTGCCTCAAATTACAATATAAATACAAATATTTGAGGGTGGAAGGTTATTATCTTCTCCCTTCCTGACATAAGTAGATTGCATGGTACATCACTGTCCACTGGAAGTTCTGACATTATTGTGGAGGAAATTAATTGCTTAATTCCACTCTCTAAGCTTCCAGCTAATTAGCAGAATAGCGCTAAGCATTATTTACCAGCTCTACAGTATTTTTTTTTGCCCACTTTGTTCATTTTCTATGAAGTCATAGCAACTCCCAAGAGTAAACTCTCAAAATCAAACAGCATTTAAGAATTTAAACACAATTGGAGGTATTTCAGATTTCATATCAACCAAATTGTTCATTCAAATAATTCTAAATCCAAGATTAACTGTAATTCTGTTAAGTGTTTCAGTATATGAACAGCAGAGATTCATAATGCAAAGAGTAAATTATTTTGTGGTCTCCAAAGAAAGTGTGCAATTCCTTTGGATTACACAGAGTATTTAATCAAACACCAAAAGTTCAACAAACTATATGATATGACTCATAAACTTACCTTTCTCTGGAGAATACTGTTAATAGTGTCTAAATAACACAGGTAATTCTCTGAAATGTAACCACTGCATGCTGATTGCTCTTCTTCAGTTCTCCTCCAGTTCACTGCTGTCTTTGGAGCATTGCTGTGAGACTTTGAAAGATAAAAAGGCTTTACAATCTCAGAAAGTGTTGCCCAGAACATTCACCATCAAAGTAAGCCCATGTGCATGTTTTCCCTGCTGTGCATGGGACTGGCAAAAGTTATGCTGAAAAACAATTAGGAAAAAATCAATTAAAGTCGGTAGAGTTATTGTAGAACCAAAATAGGTTCAGATCAATTCACATCATCTCCATTTCAAATTGATATTAAATCAGGAGAACTGAAATACAAATTCCATCAATTCACATTTTAAAAGCTCTATAATTCACATTATAAAAACTCTGTTTCATCTCTATAGTGTTTATTTCTTCCATGCCTTATATTTCAAAAGTATCAATATGCTTGCTTTCTTCTTCCTATACACTGGAAATTATTTTATTTAGAGCATTGAATTTTCTCAAGATGGCTGTAAATTTTGGTGCAGAGATGGTTTTATGTGTTTTTGTTTACTGCACCTGAGCAGAGCTTGCCTGCTCAGAGGCACACTCTGTACTTGATTTGAATTCTGGATTGGTTTGGGTTGGAAGGGACATTAAAGCCCTTCTCATCCCACCTCTGCCATGGGAAGGGACACCTTCCTCTATCCCAGGTTGCTCCAAGCCCCATCCAGCCTGGCTCGAAGCGTTTCCAGGGCTGAGGCAGCCACAGCTTCTTTGAGCAGCCTGTGCCAGGGCTTCACCAGCATTCTAAAATAAATTCATTAAAGTTGCCAGTTTAGTTTTGTTGTAGCCTTGTGACTGTCATTGCCCCAGGGCTGAGAGATTGGTTGGAAAACTCCAAGGAAAAGAACCCAGCCTGGGAGATGACATGGTTGATCTGTGCTTATTTGTCATCTGTCAGGACCATAATCCTGGTTTATGTATAGAATCTGCTAATTAGAGCTGTAATGAACTGTTCAGTTCACTTTGTTAATGCAGTAGCTTGCAGACTTACAGACAAAAGCCAGTTCCTGAAGACCCAGGGAACTAATTAAGTACACAATGTTTCAAGGAATTAACATCCTACTCAGATGCTTTCAGTGACAGTAAGTATATTATGCTGTCATTGCCCTGCCCTAGGGTGTCCTTAGGACAGGTTTTTTTAAACACTCTCATTCTTGCAATTGGTTTTATCATTTAGCCAACACAGATGTCTGGGATTCTTTAATAAATTTTTAAAATAAACCTGTAAGAAAACTTTTCTTCCCAAAGAAGTCACTGCCAAGTTTCTATGACCCAAACTCTGATCCTTAAAATTAATTATTTGTGTATCAATTTAAATTAAATAGACCTATTGGCAGAAGAGGGTTTTTTTGCAAAGTATTGATGCTGATTGGATCTGTGAAGATTAAAAATCCAGCTAGACATCTTTCTGCATACTGACAACTGTCCTTTTGATCTTACATCTTTGTGAGTGGTGTATTTAATATTTCAACTGGCAAAATGCCACTTATGAAGAGTGAGCAGCAAAAAGTGCCAAAACTCCAGCTTTTTTGTCAGTTAAATACATTTAGGAATGTGCCTTTGGTTTTCCTTATAATTTGACTGTCTTGGTGCTCTAAAGGCAAGGATGGTCATGTTACTTGAACCAGATGAAAATGAGGAGGAAGAACACCATGTGCCACTGAGGCAGTGTCTGCTTGCCAGCTGAATAATGAGCCTTGGTAAAATGAGGCAGCATAAAGCCCAGTGACAGTAAGAAATACACAACTGCATCATTAAACAAGCAATAAGTTATCAGAGGAAATTCTAATCTGGAAGAACAGATCAGATCTATCCTTAAGATGGTGTCCAACAACAAAAAGTAAAATAATTCAGAGGCAGTAGCAAGACTTCATCATTTCATTTCACTTCATTTCATTTCACTATTTCTAGTGGGTTAGTTCCTTAAACATCATGAGGTGGTATGAGGAAAGCATTACTTTGTGTCTTCTTGGTGGGAGGTGAGTTTATCCATGTGTTTCCCTGCTCCTCTGCAGGGAAGCAGAGATTGCTGCATCTTTCCCTCCCATTTTAGTCAGCAAAGTAGTCTTTTTTTCTTTTATTTCCAGAGGTCTTGTGTGAAAGGTTATGGGTAACTTTCATTATTTTGCAGCCTTGGAAATGATACCACAGAATCCCAGGACAGCTCAGGCTGGAAGGGACCACAGAGGGTCAGCTGGTCCCACCTCCCTGCTCCAGCAGGGCCATCCCAGAGCACAGGGCACAGGATTGTGTCCAGAGGGGTCTGGAATATCCCCAGGGAGGAGACTCCACTCCCTCTCTGGACAATCTGTTCTGGGCTGGGTCCCTGCCCAGGGAAGAAGTTCTGCCTCATGTCCAGGTGGAACCTCCTGGGCTCAGTCCCTGCCCGTTCCTCTGGGGCCATTGCTGGGCCCCCAGAGCAGAGCCTGGGCCCTGCTCGGAGCCCTCCCTGCACACAGGGACACCCAGGGCTGAGGGCCCCTCTCAGCTGGGGCTCCTCTCCAGGCTGGACAGCCCCAGCTCCCTCAGCCTTTCCCTGTCAGAGATGCTCCAGGCCCTGAATCATCTCTGCAGCCTCTGCTGGCCCCGCTGCAGGAGCTCCCTGTCCCTCCTGTCCTGTGATCCCAGAGCTGGACACAGCTCTCCAGATGTGCCTCCCAGGGCTGGGCAGAGGGGCAGGATCACTCCCTGAGCTGCTGGCACTGCCGTTCCTGATGTCCCCCAGGATCCCATTTGTCTCCTTGCCCCCAGGACACACTGCTGGCTCAGGGACAGCCTTGCTCCCTTTTGCCTCGGGCTGATTGGAGCCTTGTTTGCTCCTGGTACTTTCACCAGCAATACAAGTCAAAGGATTCAGGATGTGTCACCTTTGTTTTGTCCAGTTGTTGTCAAAATTTACAACCAGACCTTCCTGGTTGCTGCCAGCCAGTAGCAGGCTTGTGCCTGGGAGTGCAAAAGTTCAGTTTTAGAAATTCTCTCACGTACAGACCATTATCAGCTGCCTGTCAGCACTCACAATTTAAGTCATCTTTTGTCTACCCCAGAGACCCAGTCCTCAGAAAACACAGTACTCCAGCATACAGAAATTGGCTCTGATCTCTACTCTTTTGACTTGTATCACCATAAATCAAACTAGCAGAGACCTATAATATGACTAGGGCTTCTGTGTAATGTCCTGTTCCCAGCTTTTAATGATAAGAACTCTTATGTTGTTTTCACTAAGGTGAGGATCCCCAGAGCAAAGATGTGTGGGAAGCAGAAGAGCCTCCCTGGGCACAGTCCCTGCCTGGTGGGCTCGTGGTGGTGGAGTGCATTTTTGGGAAAGCCTTCATAAAATATTGCAACATAGGCCTCTTTAGTGTTAGGTATTATCAAGCATTTGTGTACTGAATTTCTACAAAGAACAAGCTGAGCCTGAATATAGTTTGATTTTCTAACGTTCCTTTAGGATCCCAGAGTAACTGACTTTATTTTGTTAGGGTTTAATGCAAAAAGTTTAAATGCATTGGCTCCCTTCTAGCCTTCATTTTCCAGACTGCCCCAGTTAGAAAAGATTTCAACTCTGTGCTCTACAATTAATAAATGCTATTCAGTAATAAGCTTCATTCTTCAAGCATGATTTCATAACAAATAGGATTGTTATGAAGCAGCAGCCTAATTAATGTCCCTCACCACCTCCCTTTATATTTACTTCTTAGAGAAGTCAGTAATACCTTCAGAACAGAAGAATTTGCTGCACAAATGGAACAGTAGGAATTTGGAAGGTGAATCTCAAAAGTTTTTTTAATTTTTCTTGCTGTTCAAAAGTGTTGGTGCATACATTTCTGCAAGCCATTGACTATAAAATACATGTGTGTGTGTACCTTTCTGGGATTTACAGCTAATTTGTCATGCTGGAAATATTTGGCTGTTAAGATAACAGTCTAAATTTCTCTTGAGATGTGAGATCTGCCACCTCTCTCTAGCTCATATAGATAAGATTGAAAATTGTTTTATGATTTTTTAGATGTGTTTATCTGTTATTTAAACATACTGCATGGGGGAACCTAATCACCCATAGAGAGAGAAAACTCCTAAATAAATTTTAAACTGTTCTGTCCTGCCACATCTTACAAATCAAAGAAATTCTTACTAGAACGTACTGTAATCTTTACCATCTCTTCCTATTTTAGTTTACTATGGACAGAAGAAATTACACTGGTGTCCTAATTTTTCTGTTAGTCATTATGGGATCTAAACTTTTGGAAAAAAAAGTCTTTTCAAAGCTGAAGTGGACATAAATGGATGTGGGGACAGGGAAACTGTATAGGAAATGTGGCTGGGAAGTTCATCCAGCAGCTAGCAGAGCCACATGGTTGATAGACATAATGTAAAAAGATGGTTTAGGGAAGTTGGAATGAATTTCCCATTGACTTTATGACCAGGATTTCACCCATTAGTGTTCGAGAAATCAAGATCATTAATCCCATACAATTTCTTACATGTAGCTGTAATCAGAGAGCTAAAAAATATCAGAGCTCCTCATGCCTGCCCAAGGACAGATACTATCACTGGGACAAAAAGCTGGAAACATCTTCTTGTTTCCTCAGTAGGAAATGATACATTAGAATCTCATTTCTACTTAAAATAAACGAGCTTTTCCATGCTTTTCTTAGCTTTTTGGGGTTTTGGGGGAGACTGGGTTTTTTGGTCCTTCTGGTCCTAATTAATTATTATTCCTGGAGCTCTGTCCTCTGGTTTGACCTCTTGTATTTCTACCAACAGGAAGGTATTCTCAGATTTAGCAATTCTGCTCTGTAAAGACACCAAAAAGTTCTGTGGAAGTTTAAAAATCCCCCAGAGATGTCTCTGCTGTCCCTTAACATCTCTGCCATATGAGACAGCAATGTCAGTCAGATCTTAAAGCCTTGGGGTGAAAAGTACTGAATGACAGCAAGGGAGACAATCTTTGTTTAAGAAACAATTGAGTCCATCTCCTGATTTGTTGCATATCTGAAAATGACTTATTTTATGATGATTCATAGGTATGCATTGAAATTAACTGCCTTATTTTGAAATGATAACTGGCATTTTTCCTGTAAAATAGATGCTCAGATGATGTTGATAAACAATCCTGATTCAGTCTTCCTTCCCCCTTGATAGACTTCACCTGCATCCTGAACATATTTCATCAGATTCTTCCTTGCTTTTGGCATGTTTATATGACAGCATTTTATGGGCTGTGATTTATTTTCCTTTTAAAAATAACTTGTTCATCCCTCTCAGATTTCTTCTCCTACTTTGCAATACTTTTATTGACAAGCAAGTTCATTTTGCTTGTGTTAGAGATATAAAAGATATTTACAGCAGCCACATTTTTAAATAGTTTCTCATAGTGTTTGTGAGTCTGAGGAAGGTCTCAGCCCTTTATTTAACATTTTAATCCCACAATGCCTACATGCCAAGCAGATGAGCCCTGTTATGTCAGGTTCTGCATGCAGTAAAATTACTGGAGTCCCTTGATTCACCTCTGCGGCAAACTAGGGAGAAGAATAGAGCCAGCAAAGTGGGCTTGGTGGAGGAAAGAGCAGTAGAAACAGAATAAACCTCACATATACTCATAAATTTCAAGTGGGAAATGCCACTGGAGTGAGAAACCATCCCCCAAGTGGAAGATTGTTTAAAGAAAACTTAAGAGGGTGCTTGGTAGGTTTGGTTCTCCCTGTCCAAGGACTTTTGGGTTCTTAGTGGCTTGGCTGGAATTCACAACTATTTCTCACAGCTACAAGTATCAATAACCCCCAGGATAATACAGTCCCTGCAAAGCCACTATCAGAAGGTTTTTTCACATGGCATGGCCTATTTCAAAGCTTTCAATGCCATTCCAACCTGAATTACATAGCTCTGGGTTTTTTAAGTCCTGATTCATTACAGAGTAGCATCACAACTTGTACAGTTACTAATTTCCTTTATAATTCTTGCTTTTTCCTGGCTTTAGACTCCACATGCCTGATACTCCACACCCATCAACAGTAAAAAGCAAGATTTGGCCAAGTATGATAAGAAAAATAGGAAGGAGAAATGCAAGGTTTATAGTCGGGCAGAAACAATGACCCTCAGAAATTTAGGTTAGGAAACTTATGGTATGAAACAACTCTGCAAAAGAGGATCTGGAGCCTGCAGATCTGGAAGCTGGAGCTCCATTGATGAGATGAAGTTATTCAGAAGGGGTAAAATATGGTCTGGTGTTGCAGGAACAAAACTAGAGCCTGAAAAATAGGTGAAGTGTTTACTTTTGTTCACAACTAGGCAGGTTCCACATGGAAAAGTGCAGTGCCCACTTCTGTACGTGATACTTCAAGAAAATGTAGTTTCACAGAGGAGAGTCTAGTGCAGAGAAATTTGATCAACCAGCAGTTGGAAAGGGTGGTTTGCAGAGAAAGTGTGAATGAGATCAGGTAACCTGAATAAGGTTCAGAGGAAAGGATATGATGGAATCTGAGATATGCAAGAGGCTTTTGTAAAGGAAAGACAATAATAAGTTTCAGGGTTTGGAGTAGAATGGCAAGAAATTGAAAGAAATTTTTAAATTGCTTCAATTGCAAAACAGATGAGTGGCTCATATTATTAGAAAATACTGGTATTGAAGGGAGGTTAAATGTTCTCAGCTTCTGAGAAGGGTATAATACCTGAATAGTCAGGACAGCTGGAAAATTCTCCTTGGTGCACTTATTTTTTTCTTCAAAGTCAGTACATGCATTTTGAAATCTAACACCTTATTTAGCCAGCAAGACAAAGAAACTGGATTTCCTTGCTCTGAATTCACATTAACTTCCCCAAAGCAGTTATTGCAGCCAGCATGAGCCTGTGGGAAGTGGAGCCCTGAGACTATAATCAGTCAGCAATGCACAGACCATTGAATGTGAATAAACAGTAGGACAGCCTAAAGCAAACAGCAGCTTGGGCTTTACAGCCCCGAAGGAAAGCAGGAAACAAATTGATTTGAGAGGAGCTCATCAGGAGACATCTCCCTTGTGCTTTCCTCTAAACCCTCAGGACTGGAGCCTTCATTCAAGGAGTGCCAGCCACTCCATGAGGCCTTCCCAGGGAGTAATTGGGAATTTTTTTCACAAGCTGACAGAGAAGTTGAGGTTGGAAGGGACCTGAGAGACTGCCTGGCCCACCCACCCTACTCAGCCTGGAGCAGGCTGCCTAGGACAGCAACTCATCTGACATTTTATGTGAATTAAAGTCCACTGCAGAGTGTGTTTCTTTTGGCTCAGAGAAAGACACCAAGTAGCTAATGGGGGACACAGCATATTCTCAGTTTTCATTGTGGTCCCAGAAAGCAGAGGATGTTTGCAATGTTTAGGTTGAATGATGTAGCACATTATATTTTCTTGATTGCTCTTTCAATGGAACATATTGGGTAAAGAATTCCTTATATTGTGTGCTCCCAGAGCAACCACTGAAAAATAAATAGGATTATTAAAAAAAAAAAAATTCTCAGTCATAGAGACTGACCTTTGAAGCAGGCATTTTTGCATTATGAATATGCTAACTTGCAGAAAGAGTTGATTTTTGCAGCTTTTCAAAGGCCTCCTTGGAATGAAAAAATCTTATTAGAATTCTTCTTAAATTTGTTTCTTCAGCAGCAGTGTTTTCTACACTTGTTTTGTGTTTCAACAAAGCTAGACCATAGGTCTTTGAAAATCTAATGGCAATTCTACGTCAGGAAGCAGTGAGCAATTCAGGCAGAATTCTTCTGCTGACTGGAATATACATATATATTTTTTTTTGGAGAGGTCAAAATGTGTTAAACTTATAACAGGAGAAAAACCATGGAATGACTGCAATGGATATTTGTCTAATATATGAAGAGGCTGGAATGAAACTGTCCAACTGACATAGGTAGAAATGTCACTGCTACATCATAAATATTTAACCTGTCATTTGAATAATATGCAGGCACTCTCCACTTGTTATTTGGATCTAGATGGCTGCAAAGAGGAATCATTTTTCCAGGTTTGTACTAGTTTTGCTCCCAGCTGCAGAAGAATTCTCTTCTGATATTTGCTGGTGCATTTCTCCAACTCACCTAAGCCAGCATTTATTCCATGCTGGAGCAGCAGGGTTGGCAACAACTCCCTTCTTTCTCTTACAAACCCCCAGTGTGAAAATACCAAAAATACCACATTGAACCTGTCTCTGAAGGGCAGTTAGGCTGTAAGGAGAAACACCAGACTGGTCTGGGCAGGTGCATTGGCAAAGGCAGTTACAGAAAAAGAGGAAGCTGATGAACACACTTGATGATAATGGAGACATCATGCAGGAGAAGACAAAGGGATTCCAAAGGTGGCTTGCACAACCATTAACTGATGAAGATAAATGAGGAGAGAGAATGGCTTGACTTCCACATTCAAGTTTCAAAAAGATGGCTGTAATAAGACATTTCCAAACAGCACACGTGAACTGGAACCGCAACATTAATGGAAACCTGGGATGTTGTTTTTATCAAGTTCACTGTCAGAACTGCATTTCTGCCTGATTAAATAATATGACAGCTCACACTGAAAAAAAAGTCAAAGAGATTTCAGTCAGATACTTGGTTTAAAGTGTGGAGTGGACCACTGAAGAGGGAAGCCATCTCACCTTATTCTTCCACAGTATCATTCATATTTATTTCTAGAATTCTTTGACTCTATTCACTTCAATGAGGGTTTAGTGAAAACAGGACTCAGAAGAGTCAGAAATATATTTTTCAGAGGGTAAGGAATAAAGAAGCACTAAAGAGTGGCACAGTATCAAATCTGGAGTCAACAGCAGAGGAGAACACAGTTAGTGCTGAAGGGAGCCAAGCCAACAAGGGAGAAGTAAAGAGAGGAATAGAGAGGGAATCACAGGTCACTACAGGAAGGGTTCAAGACTGATACTGGCTGTCTCATCCACATGGTTAAGGGATGCATTTATACCAGCTCAAAAAGTCATGAAATTAAGTGAAAATAACTTTTGTGTGAATCCCCTAAAGTTTTTTCTAAGTTTGGTCAGGACTGAACAGAGTGACCCATCTGACTTGGAGAAATTTTTCTGCAGAGAAATATCTCAAAAGGGGTTTTAAGAGGATGCCAAACTCTTTTCAGTAGTGGCCAGCAACAGGAGGAGGAGTTTAATCTCAAATTTAATCTCAACATGAAGAAGAAATTCTTTCCACAGAGGATGGCAGAGCCCTGGAACAGCTGCCCAGGGAGGGAATGGTCTCCCTCTCTGGGGACATTCCAAACTTACCTGGACATGTTCCTGTGCCACCTGCTCTGGGTGGCCCTGCCATGGTCTGGTGATCTCCAGATGTCCCTTCCAAGCCCAGCTACTCTGTGATTCTGTGAATTCTCTGCCTAAACTGTTGAATTAGCTCCAGCCCTAATCCACATCTCCACTGGAAAGCATCTCGGCCTCTTAGCAAATATTGTCCTCTGGATTCAGATCTGCTGGTGGAGGCAGGAGCTCCCAAATGGAGTTTTTGTCTTTTTGAAGCTGCCATCCCCTGGATCTGCTGGCAGAGAAGAGTGTGACTGCTCTCAAAAATGCTGAAGAACAATCAGCTGGTTTGCCTCAGTCAACCGGTTCAGACCCCACACACAAAACTTTGGTGTAAAGGGAGAAGTTCTCCAACAGCTTCAGTTTTGTCTTGGGTTAAATGATTCACCATTTCATCTTTCTGAGCAATCAATGTGTTTGGCTACTAACTTTTTGTAATTACATTTGTCCAAATGCTATAGAAATCAAATTAAATAAGAATTAAAGCAAGCAGGATCTTACCCCTTTTGCAGGCTGTTTTGTAGTTTTATTTTGGTCAAATAATCACTTGGAGAAAAAGATTTCTAGGTTGACTCGATGATCTGGAAGGTCTCTTGCAACCTTGATTATTCTGTGATTCTCTTATCTATACCTAATCTTGTAGAATATATGCAGGTCTCCTATTTATATGTATTTTAGGAGTTGTTATGGTAACTTAACTTTATTCAGTATAATTCAGAGTAGCAGTGATAGATCATTGTACTAGCAGATGGGGAAGGAACTAGCACTGCTTAAAAAATTAAATAATTCAAGTAAGAGCTGTGAGACTACTTCAAAATGCCATTATGAAATACATTCTAATGAAATTATTTCGGTGTTTGAAACTTTATTTCCTGCCATGAATATTCATGCAAGCTGCATATTTTTTTAGCAATAACATTAATTTAAAAACTTCAAATGAATCATGCCAATATGTGTTTGCCCTGAAAGTGTTGTGAATTCTCAGATGACTCTGTTTGCATGAATTTTCCCATCTATAAAACTTACTCAAGTCCTTTTTCT
Source organism: Cisticola juncidis (assembly GCA_013400215.1). NCBI lineage: Eukaryota > Metazoa > Chordata > Aves > Passeriformes > Cisticolidae > Cisticola > Cisticola juncidis. The sequence continues at coordinate 403,571 of VXBR01005912.1, forward strand.
TGCCCTTTTAAGTGGGATTGGATGGTGGAGACAACCAAATGAATACCCTGGGATTTAAGATGGTAATAGTACTGTATAAACAGCAAATTATATGTAAAGAATGACAAAAGCAGCTTCAGCCTGAGGTAGTTAATGAGAAAGTTATGGGCAAGAATATGATCACATAAAAATCCTTTCTAAACAATGACAGCCAGCATATTTTGTTGAAATAAAATAAAATTATTTCTACGGCCAAGGAGCAAACACAGAGAGAGGAGCTTTATATTAAATTCATTTTTCAGCCACCTGTGGCTAAGAACTAAAATAGTGCCTGTTCCTCTTCTCCCAGGAGGCTGTATGCCTGCCTTAAGATGAGGACCATCTTGGCTGTAGTGAGTGTAGTATGAGCAGCAGATTGTCTCACCATGTTCCTAACAGACATCAGGATATGGCTTTTAATAAATTTAATGCATTTTTAGCAATCATAATTCTGACAAAGCCCCACCATTGTAACCTAATATGTGATAAAGCCTTGATTCTGGGAAGCAGAGTGCCTGGATCTAAGTGTCAATATTAGGTTACCACATCTTGCTCTCAGGGCAGCAATTCACAGACATGAAGTGCTAAAATCAGAGCTGAACAAAACCACGGCCAGTATCTGAGCTGGAGGGGCCTGATCTGGGGAAGAGAAATCCAGGTTGAAGCAAACACAAACCCAACACCAGTGAAGGAATAGTTGGCATATGAAGTATTACAGATGCTTGAACCCTAAGTTTTTGGGGAAAAATAGTTCATAGCTCACTTCAAGTGTCATTCTTTGCAGAAAATATCAATGGGCCTTGATATCCTCGCAGAGGGTTTTGAGAGCTGTGTGAAATCATTGTGAGGCCTTTCCCCATGGTCTTTAGGTGTAAAAGGACCTCCTAAAGGAGAATGCAGGAAATTAAAGGCCCATCAGTCTTGCTTCATTCTGTGGGGAAATCATGAAAGGGATTCTCCCAGAGGCTGTCACATACTGACTGAAGGAAAAGGCAGCACAAGGACAAATCATTCTTGACAAACCCAGTTGCCACCCATCACAATGCATCCTGCTCAGCTGATGTGGGCATTGTCTATCTGGATTTCTCCAAAACTTTCAGTGTGGTTTCCCCCAGCCTCCTCCCAGACAAGCTGGTGTGTTACTGTCTCACAATGGTCCATGGTCTGGGTGGCCTCACTGTGACATTCCAGGACCTAAAGGGAGCCCACAGGAAAGAGGGAGAGAGACCCTTAACAAGGGTGACAGGATAAGAGGTAGCAGATTCAAAATGAAAAAGGGCAGGGTTAGATGGGGTATTGGAAAGAAAGTTTTCTCTGTGAGGGAAGTGAGGACCTGCTACAGGTTGCCCAGAGCAGCTGTGGCTGCCCCATCCCTGGAAGTGTCCAAGGCCAGGCTGGATGGGGCTCTGAGCAACCTGGGCTAGTGGAAAGTGTTTTTGCCCATGGCAGGGAGCAGGAGAGAATGAACATTAAAGTCTCTTCCAACCCAAACCATTCCACAATTCCATGATTCTGTGATCCTTGAGATCACTTTCAACTTCACATTCTATGATTTGCCAGGAAAGTAATTTCTTCCTTAGCACAAAATAAATAAATACATAATCCTGGAGGAGAAAGAACACAGGGGTTTGGTTTTTCACTCCTCTAGAGCCTCAGAGTTACACATAGAATTTTGTTAGACTTGGAGAGGAGGTCATATTCTCTTTGCTTTAAGGTGAACATTTCCCACTGCTGGCACTTGGGTTCATGGGGTACCCCCAAACTCCAAAGCTGGTTGCCTTTAATAGACCCCTCTGCTCTCTGCAGCAGCTCTGCCCAGGCTGGACTCCCACTCATCCCTGGTACAGAGAGCTCAAACCTACCTGAGCCAGGCCCTGACCTCCTGTCAGTGAGGAGGAGGAGAAAGGAGCAGGAATATCATTTTTAAACACAGCACTGTTTAACCCCTAGTGCTCAGTCTGTCCTGACAGACTAAGGGCACAATCAGGTAAAAATATTAATGGATTGACTTTCTAATTATCAGTCAGGAAGACAGAATACTGGGGAAATTGAGCCATGATTTACAGATGGATTAAATTGTTTTTTATGTGAGAGGTATCTGAAGATCTTGAAATTGCTTTTTTCAGAACCCTGTCCTCTTGATAATATAGATGAATAATAATACAAAAATAATGAGGACAGGTGAGCTCCAAATTACCCACTTTGTTTAGAACAGAGAAGTACCACATATTCCTGCCAGGCTTGTCATTTAGATGGAGATATATTACAATGAAAAAATTGAATCAGGTCCTCTGATACTGAATTATAAGAAAGAGAATTTTGAAATTATGCTTACAAATGCCAAAAACACATTCTCCCACAACATGGTGAAAAAGCAGAGCAAATATGAGGCAGACAAACCCACCAAAGAAATGGCTCTCAGTCTTGTCCATTAGCTACTGAAATTTGGCCTTTTCCAGTCAATGTTGTGCTCTCAAATGTAAAAATAATGACGCAGTAGCACTGCATGCTGAGTGGATAATGAAGTTTGGATCCCCACCCTCTTTCATCTGAAAGTCAGCTAAATATCTAATGTTCCTCTAATGATGTGTCCATTTTAGGCACAGCCAGGGCCTAAAAGCTCATGGACTTCCCACAAAGCACTTCATTTTTCCAGACCCATTAATACAGTCCCTGCCTAATTACCAGAAATGTAGGCTTTGTTTCTTTTAATTGGCAACAAAGAGAAAGAAGCAACTCAGCTCAGGTGTTTTCTGTCTGCCTTGTCTTATGCAACCAGCCAGAAAGAACAGAGCACAGGTGATTTCAGGTCAGGTCAGGTATGTTCAAAGGCCATTTCCTCTCAGGTTTCAACTGCTTTGTTTTGCAAGCAGTGAGCAGCAGTTTGGCCAGAGAAGCAAAAACAAAAATATGTAGAATAAAATCAGCAATGTGATTCAACACTTAAATAGTTCTCTGATATTGGGGTAGGGGAACATGTTCAGAAATTGTCAGAGGGTTGGTCATGCCTGGCTCTAGTCTGGAAAGTGAGGGAGTGAGAAGGAATTATGCACTCTGGACACTGCTCAGCATACATGGGTGTGAAAGGGCTGCCTGGCTTGGCATTTCTTGGAAGTGTCTTCATATGGATGGGAATGAATGAAGCACTGGCATAGAAAACCCTCTGGTTCAGAGACAGGGAGTTTGACTGTCCTGTTTGAGGCCACTGGAAGGGAAGAGCCCTTCAAAAAAAGGAGAAATAGGGACTTTTCAAAAGGCACAGTGCAGCTACCAGATTTCTGATTTTCTTTACTCCTCTGCATCTTGCCAGGTATGACAAAGTCTCTCGTCTTTAACCTGCAGAGGTTCTTCACTTGGTTTCAAGATTTGTCTCAGTTCTGAAAAACCTGCAAAACCCCCCTTAGTTTGGATGTTTCTGCTTTGCATTTTGGCATTCAGGCAGCAGCACTTCATTCTGGCCCAGCCTGTCACACACAGCACAATGTAAAGTGACACCTTGTTTGCCAGAAACCAAATGATTTTGATATTCCCTTCCCTCAGTCTGGAAAAACAGTAGCTTGTGTGCCTCCTTCTCTAGGAAAAGTATTCTGTGTGGGAAGGGAGGGTGGGAGCAGCATTTTGATCCTGGGGGAGAATCTTCTAGAATAGTCTTTAGAGGATTTGCTTTATCCTTGGGAGGAAACACTTTACTGTTGTCAAAAACTGTGCAAGTTACAGAATGTGTCATATAGCCACAAAAATCTTTTGTGCCTGCCCGTGGGTGACCCACTGAGGAGCCACCAGTGAGTTTCTTCATGAAAAGCCCTTTAAACATAAGCTCCTTCTGCTATCTTTTATGTAGAGTACCCTCATTTAGCCCCTGGTAGGTGAGTTATCATAGCTTATTTAGATATGTGTTAGAAAAATCTCAGCATTTCTTCAGCTTTTTACCCCAATTTTCATTTTCTCAAGCATTTAGCCCACAGACTTAGATGCTGCAGGGTTTCTAATTCATCCACTGTAAGGCACTCAACACACATTCACATGAAAATTCCTTAGTAGAGTCATGCCAGTACAAAAAAAATCCAAACCCCGGTGTTCAGTGATGCACAATAGTATTAATGTATGATTTTAAGTTGAGAAAAAGCCAATCCAGCCACATTTCTTGAAGATAAAATTACTTAGGCTCTGAAAATTAATTTCCTGTTTAGCAGTGAAATAATTGAAAGACTGAAGTTGCTCATGAGCTTAGAAGGCTGTCTATGGGTTCTGTCTGTGAACAGACTTTCATGCAGAATGCCCTGCAGAGACATTTTTTGTCACTTAGGCATTTTCTTACAAACAGGGATGTAAAGTAATCACTGCAAAGTGTACATTAAATAATACAATGATTGGTATAATTTCCTGAAAGTGGATGGCTATTCTTAAATGATCACAACACTGCAAATCTCTGAGGCAGAACATTTCTGTATTTGTACTTTGTGTGCAGAGCTTGGAAAATGTTTTTTCTCAACATTTTCGCTGTCATCATCCACCATCTGTCCACCATCTAGAGCCTTCCCAAAGGGCTGGGAGGCTTCAGGATACATGGGAATGATTCCCTGCTTCTGCATTATTCTGTAGGGACAGAAACACTGGAGCAACAAGAAATAAATTCTATAAAGTTAGAAAGGAGACACACCTGGTTTTTCAGAAATCTCTCCATTTGAAAATCACCTTGCACTTGGGGGTAATCTGTCTGGTGTGGCTGCAGCATACTTAGATAAATCTGTCTCTCTTGCCTCTCTAAAAACTATAATTTTCTGCACTGATAGGCCCACTATTTATTATTTGTGCTGTTGCAGAACATGAACAGAACAGGTCTCATAAGGCACTGAATGGTTGCCTAGAAGAGAGCCAGGAATGTACAGGAGACTCAGAAAGGAATCTTGATTTTATTTTTTACTTGCCAGATCTGACAATGGTGGGTTTTGGCATTTTTATATTCTCCACCCGTCAGTTTATGTACCAGAAATTTTCTTATACAATCAATAAAGAAAGGCAGAAGTTTCTCCAGTGGTAGTGCAGAACAGGATCCTAAACTTGAGTGTTTCTCTGCTTTGTGGAAGAAAATCTGTCTGTGTGCTGAGCATTTACGAAGACTAAACCCCATCATACAAACATCTTTCTGTCTCCTCTGGGTCCTGTATCCCTACTTGTGAAGTAGGAATCAATGTTCATTTTCCTCACAGAGAACAGACCAGAAAGTGCCCATATAAATTCATGGTAGGACCACTAAAATATGGTTGTATATTGGTGTATATACAAGTGTTTGCATAATATATGGCTGTATATTTGCTTTTCACCATCTAAAATTAATTCTTTGTCATTGTGTACAACAAGTATTAGGATACTACAACAGCTAAATTTAGATGTTTTTTGCTTTTCACAGGAAAAAAATAATTGAAATATTTTGGTGTTGGAGAGTTTAGAAGCAAAAAGAAAATGTAGAAGAAATAACATAATTGTGTCAGTTCAGGTTCCTGGAGTAGACCTATTTCTCTGTGCAAAGCAGGAATGATAAGAATGGATACAGGAGTTCATCCATATTAACCAGAAAGTGGAGCTAACAGCAAATGGGAAAAAAAATGATTATACTCACCAGACTGTTGAAGACAAGCGAGAAAAAAAAAAAAAAATCAGTGTTTTGTAATTGACTTCCAGGGGATTGAGCAAGGCTGCAGTTTGGTTATCTGTAAACAGCAGGGGCTGAGGGAAGGTGCTCATGGTTCTTGCAGATTCAGAACAGGCTGGCCAAGAATGGCCAAGAAAATAATGAAATATGTAGGAATGAGACACATAATACACCTGGATGTGCACAATCCTTTATTTTGTAGACAACCTGGGTAGCTTCAGCACCATGAAAATATCTGTATGGATCTGTTTGGGGGACTGTATTTAAAAGGGATCTTAGAGATGCTGTAAGTATTACTTACTCCTGGTGTTCCTGCCAATAGTTTTGGTCAGATCCTTTTCTAGTGGTAGGTAGCTCAGACTTACCCTGCTGAGGATCTGGTGACTCATGTGATAAAACACAATAGTCTGAGATGACTTGTAAAATCATTAATTTTTTAGTGAGATCTGTGCTAAAAAGGGGGACTAGTGGCGATACAAACACTGTCTTGACTTTTGGCCACACAGCTTGTATTCAGTCCTCATCTTCCTCAAATATGCCTCAATTCTCTTCTCTACCCTTGCTGAAAAATAAGATTATTCAGGCATTGCCCCTTTCAGTGGCCTCCACAGAAATGGCTTATCTGCACAATGAATTGCTTAGCCCGAGTGACAAGTTCTGGAGGCTGGGCAGAGCACCTTTCCATTCATTTCTCCAGCACAGTCCTTTTTATCAGCACCCTCCAGGCACGCTTCGCTCTCTGTTTGTGAGAGATAACAAATGGAGCAAAAATTTTTAAAGAATATTTTCTATTTTACAAACCATGGTTTCTGTTTGTTGTTAACCTCCTGAGCAATGGGTGACTTTCTAGGTGGAGAAATAGCCATTAAGGTGATAAATCAAACTTTTTTAGGACATGTCCTGTTGTCAGCTGCCCAGGTTACTTTGAACTTGGGTGTGGATTCTCTTACTGGCTGCCCTCCACTCCCTAGCTCAGCCACAGGTAATGTCATGTGTTTGAGGCAGTCTTGGCTCTTTCATGAATGGCTCGTGGGGTTTTGTGTGCTCCAAGAAAACTCTGGAGCTCAAAGCCTCAGTGTCTAATAACCACCTTCCAAATCCTGAGGAAAAGCAAGGGAAACCCCTGGCTGGAATCACAACTCACAGAGCCCAGTTTGTCTGTCTGTGAAATTCTTGTTGCAGAGGGATCCGACCAAATGTTTTAATTTCCATATGCATATTCATTCATATGCACAAATAAAACAAATAGCCCACTCACTTTATTTACACACAGTACTTGCCAGCTGATCTGTTGTTTCCCCCTCTGTTTTGAAGGCCTGCAAGGCTTTTTATTTGATCTCTAGGAACTGTCTGCCTGGAGAAGGCAGCTTTGCTCCTCATCTCCTGGGAGGTAGTGCTTAATTCAAATCAGATTACAAAAAATAACAGCAACTTGCTGGAAAAAAAACAAAAGTAGCCATTAATCACTGGCAGGAAGGAGAGAGAACATCCTTTGAAGACAATTTGTCCTTTAATTCACAGACTAATGCACATTTTCTTTAGCTGTGATGTATTTGAGGTGTGGAGCTTCAGCTGGCATGTCACAGCTGTGTCACCTCCAGTCAGGGACTGCAAGGGGGGATTCCTCTCAATTTATAGTTCAGGCAGCTGCTGATGTGAAGCTGTCAAATATCACAACTATAAAATGTCTGAAAGCTAATCAGTCTACCAAGTTTCTTCCTCCTTTCACACATAAACATCACACTACATTAGCAAGTGTAGAGATGGGTGGATAATTTATAATGAACAATTAGTCTAATTGTGCCTGCTTCTGTTGCGAGCTGAGGATGACGGGCTGAGACTGGGTGTCTGAAATAATTTATATATTTCTAGTAAAAATTTTTTCCATGTGAATGTCCTGTGAGTAATTCATTGTGAATTGTTGAGCTTCAGCCGTGGTGATGGTTGCTAAGTTATGGAAGTCACTGGGATCGTTTGTGTTTCTCTAATTAGATTATTTGTGAGTCTAGACAAAACATGGTGAATTTAATTTTTTAGAACTGAAAACGTCATGACAATGGAATAATAGTTGGAAAATACCTGAATATTTGAACTCAATATATTTGGCATTAAAGCAAAACCATTTGCATAAGTGGAAAATTAATATAGAAGACCCATAGACATCATTATATTTACCTTTTTTTCCAATGAGAAGGCTATTTAATGATTTTTTTTAATTCCTCCAGATATAACAGAACTTTTTCAGCACCTGCATTTAATTTCTATGTTGTTCATGGAGGTATATTCCATTAATTAACTATTCACTTGTGCAGTTTGCCAAGGTCCCAGACAGTGATATAAAACCCTGTCTGAAATGAAATTTAAATACTTTCACCGATGCCACCAGCACTGTGATTTTATCCTTTGTTCAGATTGCCTCCATATCACAGGATAATCATGGTTGGATTTAGGTTTGATGCTGCTATGCAAAATATTGGGATTTCTGGGAGTGAAAAGAGAAAAGCAGAGTGAGTAAAGGGCAGTGGGAGAGCTCCTAGAGGTCCCCAAGTGTCCTGCAGTGCCAGTGGCAATGACTGAATCATGCCTGGGTGGAGGCTGGAGCTGCTTGGAGACAGTAATTTTTCCCACTGAAAACTTCTGACTGTATATCTGAGTCTGCTGCTTTATCACTTCTCCTCATGCAGTTTTAAAAGGCTGACTTTTCTTCCCTTGGTATTTCAGCACTGGCTGCAGTGTCAGGTGTGTCCCCATATCATAGATAAGGGAGCTTTCCCTAAGATGCTTCTTTTCTGCACATTTGTAGGGATGATAAAGGCTCTCTCAGCATCAGGGCATCCTTCCCCTGTGTAATGTGTCAAAGCCATGGCAAGGAGATTTTTACCAAGGGGTTTTGATGCACCCCAAAGCTGTTATGGTCAGTTATTTACCTGTACCATTGAGAGTGGATCACAGGAAAGGATCCAGCTCACAGATGTGCACTGGACACCTGAGTAGATTTTTTTTTACCCAGCCTTTATTTTTTTTTGGTTTTTGTAATTTAGTAATCAAACCAGCATTTTTTTCTTATGCCACTGGTGTTTTGTAAAGTCCAACTAGCATTTGTGAATCCCAGCATTCTGGTAATAAAGGACATCCAATATGCTCAGAAAGAAATGAAACTTTTTCCTTTGGTTTGGACACAGCACTGTAGCAGTGGAATATCTAAAAATCTGTGGAATGCTAAGAGGGAAAGGGATGATAGTTCACAGGTCCTCAGAGCTCATGAGGTGTTTTTCATCAATCATAACCCCAAGTTCTTCTCTCAAAGTTTCTCTGTCCAGGTCCCTCTGGATCCATCCCTCCCCTACAGCCTGTGACTCAGTGAACTTGCTGAGGATGCCTCGATCCTGCTGTCCATGTCACCAACAAAAACGTTGAACAGTATGACGTGGATCTTGTCCCAGACCCCTCAGGTTCCTGTTCTGGTTTGAGACACTGATTTCTCCTTCCTGGGTCAGCTCTGTGTGTCAGTGATGAGGTCAGGTTCCAAACCTGCACACACTCATTAGCTCACCACACACAGTGTCACACAGGATGGATGAATTCAATAACAACTGAGATCTGGTTTAACTCCTGATTACGCCTACGTAGCCAAAACCCATATTAAACCTTCAGGTGCATCTCTAAGGACTTTCTGTTCCGGTTGGTAACTGTTTGAGCTGTTTTACAAACCCAGCAGATAATTCAGGCCACCAGGAGTCCATTGTTCCAGGAGCTGCTGGAAAGTCAGAAAGTGAATGCTGCTTTTCAGAGATAATTAAAACTTTTCAGCGCCCTTCATAAAATATTCAGCAGAGTCCAACAGAGATTTAAATTAAAGCACATTGCACACATTTTAGTGGTTACCACCTGTGACCTGGCTGCCTGAGTCACTGATGGAATGGTGTTTTGGGAAATGCTGTTCCCTGGGCTTGCTCTGTAATTGGCTCCTGCACCTCATCCTGAACAGAATTCCAGCATGGTTTGGGCAAATGCAGACCCCCCCTTAACCAAATCTTGTGTTGATGCTGTTTGTAAGAAATATTGTGACACAGGGACAGCAGGTTGGCCTTGCTGCTGTGCTGACAGAATTCCCCATGGGTGGTGACACCCTCATCCTCAGGAGAGTGCACTGAGAGGGGCCAGGGCTGCATAAAGGACAGTGCAGTCCTTGTCACTCCCAGCAACCACTGAAAACTCTTGTACAAAATCACAAAGGCAATTTTAAATAAATTCCTGGAGTCCTGCAATCACAGACTGGTTTGGGTTGGGAGTGACCTCAGAGTTCATCCAATCCCACCCTCTGCCATAGGCAAGGACACCCTCCTCTATCCCAGGTTGCTCCAAGCCCCATCCAACCTGGCTTTGAATCATTCCAGGGATGGATGCTTTTTCTGCACACAAGCACCAGGAGTGTGTCAAATGCAGCCTGTTTTGGAATATCCATGGGGCCTTCTCACAAGGTTACCTGAGTACTTCCCAATCCCTACAAAACTAAATCTCAGCAAAGCCTGTGAGAATCAAGAAAGTGTAATTCATTTTCTACAGATGAGAAATACAGTAGGTTAATTGTAAATTCCCTGCAGCAAATTACCTCAAAATCATACAGTAATGGATTTTATTTTCACTAACATCTTTATTACATCTCTTTGCATCCAGTGTGTAACAGAGGCACCAGGAGATCAGAAAATGAGTGTGCAGACACAATACACAGCTCCACACATGACTCTGTCTGTGTGTTCTATCCCAGAGTCAGGAGATCATTCCCACTCCAGTGTGACAACAAAAATACCAGGGGTATCTGTTGGCATTTTCTGATGTATCCAGTGGGGATCCATGGGCATCATTTTGTGCTTCCAGGTGGTTTTGTTGGTTTGTGTCAAGGCTGAAGCTGTAGAGGCAGAAATTGAGTCAGTGTTCCCTTTTGACCATAGTTTATTTCTTGGGTAAAGTAAATTTCTTTCACTTATTTGTTAGAAAGTTAAAACAACCAAGGATCATTTGGGGAATTTTTTTTCAGGTTGCTTTTACAGTATCTACCTGATGGTAAAATATTGATTTATGGGATATGAAGTGATAGCTTGCTGCAAAGAAACAGAACCATTCTTTCAATGCAAAAGCTGTAAAGGCAAAAATCATTGATCTTCCACTTACAAAATATGAGATAATTCCTTCTGTAAAAACACCTCATATCAGGTTCCTGTGGCTTTCCCCATTCAATCTGAATTTCTAAGCACTGAAGTAATCTCATTATTGAGAAGTAAACCAGCAGCTCCCTGGCAAAATGGTCACAGCAGTGTGAAATAGAGCCTGTACCACATTCAGCAGCCAGATCAAGAATATGCTCATCACTTACCCACGAGGCTCATGATGCTTAAATGCCACCTACATCTGAGCTCCTGGTCTGGCAGCCCTTCTGCTTCCCCTTTTTGCCTTTAATAATGCAAAGATTAAAAGGCTTACAAGAGCTATTACTTTGAAACTCATGTTTCCCCCAAGTGTCCCTTGCAATGACACAGAGAACATGAATTCTGTGAGAATACTTAACTCAGTGGGCTTGGATATTTAGGTTTCAGCAACCCCCCAAAAAATATTTACATATGTCTCTGAACTCTGAGGTTTTCTTCCTGATACTGTGCCAGTCATTTTAGCTCTTCATCTATCCCCACCTCCCTTTCAGCCCAATTTACTAGTTTGGGCTTTTTTTGTCCTATTATTTCTCTCAGTTTCCACAATGTTCCTTTTAACCCATCTCACTCACCTCAGACTGCAATTAAATCTTCCTTTTTTCCACACTTCAGTAGCATCCCACAGTTATTTTGATAATTTCAGTCAGAAGAATTTAAAGATCCTGCTTTGATTTTTCTCTCAGTCTAATTTGCTTTAGACTTGGTTTTAAATGGTGATTTGTAGAAGGGTTGTAAGCTGTATTTAAAAAGGTTCTTTCAAGGCTTTTAGTTCTTTTTTTGTGAAGCAAAATGTGTTACATAAGCAGTCTGGCATAAGGAGAGTCAGAAAGTGAGTGGATGGGGAATTCCTGAGAACTGTAGAACAAAGGTATCTAATGGGATGTTACTTGAAAGAAAATCTGGGAAATAGAGAAAAAGCAGGGGAATACCATGAGGAATACCTTGTCCAGTTTTTTCCTACAGGCCTGCAATTCTGTACACAGCAGGATCCTGTACACAGGATTACACAACTGTAATCCCCTTTTTATGACTTTATTGAGACCTTTGATGGGGAAGAGGAAGGAGTATGTTAAAAACGGGCCAGGACTTCTGGGCCACACAGAAATATCTGTTTAAAATATTGAAGAATATCTGTTGCATTGGTGGTATGGCTCAGTGAGGGAGCTGATTATGGTTGTATTTTCAGATAAACCAGACTAAAGGAGAGAATTCATGCCCATGGAGGAGCTGTAAGTCAGCAGTTGGTGAGAGACAGGAAATGCTTTTTGCTCTGAGCAGTTACAGGTGTAAAAGGTTTGGGCATAGAGATAGAACAGGAGCTTTATTCAGTCCTCCATTCCAAATTCAGTTTTTCTTGCTGCCAGACACATCTGAGAGCTTTTCTGCTTTCTATGGCCCTCCAAGTGAACATACACAAACACACAAACACACTCACCTGCTCTCTTCCTTCCAGGCTCCCACAGATCTTTAAAGGCTTTACTTATCTGTGTACTTTCAGAACTGAAACTAAAACAGTTCTGAAGCCTGAAAGCATAATCAGTATGTTGCATTATAATTTTTACTTTTTGCTGCTCACTGCTGTTCCCTGAAAGCAGCACCCCTTAAAAGATATATTCCTGCTAGGAATGTTGACATATTCAGGGGAAATTTTTGAGTTATTACTGATTAGTGATAAATGTCCCACTCCATAAAGGTGTTTTTTCCCCAGGAGATGATGCAGTGCCACTCTGTCTGTGTATTCCTTCTTGAAAAGTATGTGCAGAGCCTGTGTCTGTGTGTTCAGGGAAAGCATTGGCACACTTGGAGATCATGAATGAATCCCAGGAATTTTCCCTAAGGGTCAGTGAGGCTGATCTGGAAAAAAACATGGAGATACTTTCTAGGAGTGGAAAAAGGTGCCTTGAGGATGATGATTGAATTAATTGTCTCCAAACAGGGCTGAGGAAACACTTTGTTCTCTAGCCTGATATGCTAAAAGGCTTTTTTGCTTTCTGTAAAATTTGTCATTTGTGCTTTGCTTTTCTATTTATAGAGTCAGACAAGGCCTTGTCTGAGCTCCCATTTGTGGGAAGGTGGACAAGATGGTCTCATTAAATTTATTTTTTAGCTCAGTTTGGGTTTTGATGTGAATATGCATATGGAATTTTTACATCACAAGTACTAACAAACAGAAATGAAAGCTTTGCCTGCATTCAGTTTTCTCATTTTTACATGGTAGTGAAATCACAAGGAGGTGATCTATGAAACAGCCAGAACAGAGTTTCTGGATGATAATAGTCTTGTCCTCCAAAATGGGTGTAAATGCCTTTTGCCCTTTTTAGGAGTGAATGGGGAATATAGATGTCAAAACAATGCTAACCCCAAGTTGTGCAGCTGTTGACATTCTGTTCAGCTGGTTGACTGAATCTCCTCATCCAGTGTCAACTTCCAGCAGGTTTCACAAGCTGGACGATGATAAAAAGGGGAAAAAAGAAGGCTGATAATTTCTCCCACAATTGCCACCTGCAATCCCAGAGAGTGAAGGAGAAATGAAGCTGTAAATAGCAAGAAGGATTTGTCCAACTGTGCAAGATCAGAGCATTGATTCAGCCCTGATTGGGCTCCCCACTGCTTTCCTTTCATTACTTGTGTCAGGTTAACCTCTAATTTCCAGCAATGACATCTGTTCCCCATCTACTCATTTCAGGGAACATACCGTGGTTTTCATTTTGTCAGCTGCTTTTCCTTCTTCTGATTACTTTGGAGCAAAGCTGCTGGGGTGGGTTTTATTTGAATAATGCCTAATTCAAAATGAATGTGCTTGCTATGAGATAGGACACACGATAAGGTGCAGTACATTCCATAAAACCTACCAAACACGTACAAGATGGAATCAAAACCAGCAGGATCTGATGGAGGAAGCAAAGATGGAGGAGAGAGCAGGCTGAGCACCTGAGAGCACCAAGGTGAAAGCTCCCAGACCTGTGGGCAGATCTGTTCCACAGGAGGAAAATGCAATCATGGAATACCATGGAGGTGAACAAAACAAGCAGGTGAAGTGTCACCCTCAGGTGTCTCAGCAGAATCCTATGTGCACTTGATGCTAGAATCTGCCTCTGGTCATCACTTAGTCCAATGAAGTCTGACAGCTCTATTTCTGAATTTAGATTGGTTGTTCTCCGTGTGAATGGGGTCTGTTTTCAAAGGAAGCCTTTGTAATACAGCTGGGTCCTCTCCTCTCCTCTCCTCTCCTCTCCTCTCCTCTCCTCTCCTCTCC
>VXBR01005912.1:424585-483229 GCA_013400215.1 Cisticola juncidis
AAAAAAACAAAACCAAACTCAAAACCAGAGAAAGCAAAGCATATAGGAAACAAGTACGTACCCCTGACTTTATGCAACAGCAGGTTAAACAAGATAAACATCTGTGCTTAATTTTAAAATTCTCAAGGTTTTCAAATACTTTGGTCATAGGTATGCTTCATGTCAAGAGACACAGATGCACAGTGATCCAGATTGTATACACAAAACTGTGGGATTTTAGGGGAAAAAATATTGTATCTAAAAAGAAAAATATTCCCCAACTGTTTCATTGTTCCCTGTGAGAATATGGGAATGAAAGTGCTTGGAGCAGAGCTGAGGAGTGCTCCTTTCATTAACCCAGTGCACATCTAATTTCAGTGAGAATAAAGCTGCCCAAGTTACCAGAAATGTACCAAATTAGAAGTTGAAAGAAATAGGAGCTCACACAGTTTCTGTTCCTTTTCTTTATAATCTGAAACTGCCTCTCTGTGGTTCACTGAGAACATATTTAGGTGCATATTCATATATTTATGAAAAGAAGCTCAAACAGAAGCAGCCACTGTGTGGGGGGTTCATTCTTTCGTTGGAGCACACGTGAAATGATTTTGATACAGGTGGGGTAAGAGTTTAAGGTGACTTTCCATTAACATATTGTTTCCAGTTGCTCAAAAGCTTCAAACATTTTGACTGTTTGTGCCAAAATTACCAACCTGGACTAAGTTTATGTGCAGGGAAAGGAAAGGATGAGGACCCAGAATGTTTCAACCAAAACAATTGATCTCTTTCTGATGAAAAATGTTTTTCAGTTGAGAAATTAGGAGTTTCCTTCCAGACCTTCTACATTTTGGACTAAGTACATGCACAAGTACATTCTATGACAAATGGTTACAAGTATGATGCACATCCCAGCCCATGCATGACCCACTATTACCCATCTTCTTAAAGTACAAAACACATTCTAAATACCTCAAATGGGTACCAAATCCTGTCCCATGCAGCCAGTTCTAAATTTCCTCCCAACCACATGCAATTTTTTTTTTTTTTTACTTCTTCAGAATCCTTTGACTTTTTGCTGATTTAGTAAGCCTGTCTTTCAATGACTTAAATTTCTGTGAAGCCAAATTTTGTTGACTTCATGTTAATGTATCTGCTGCTGAGGAGCATGAATTAAACTGAACTGTAAAAGGCAGGAAAGCTGATTTCACTCCTTGCTATATGGAAAGTGCTCTCAGTGTCTAAGTCCATTTGTCCCAGCTGGTAGTGTACAGCATGTCATAAACTTTCAAAGTACTGTTTACCAAACAGTTTTATGACTTATTAAAGATAAAAAAAGCTCAGAAACTCAATTATAACTTATAAAATATGTAACCTTTAATATAGTATCTTGTTCATACAAATTACTGCAGTAGAAAATTCATTAAGTTTCCTTTAAGTATGGTCTGGTCCAAGGAAGATTTATTATGGGAAGTGACAAGGATGGTTTTTAATGAGTTGCAATCTGGTAATCAGAATTTTTTTTTTTTCTGAAGCTGCTCTCTTCTAATTAGAGCTTAAAGATTTTTCATGCAAACTATCTTTGTTCTGTCTAAATAGAAACTTTGTGTGATTGTGACTATCATTTTCAGATCTCATTTTCTCAAAAGGATACTTGGACACAGCTACATCAATGCTTTTGGGAAGTTTTTATGGTTTGCTATCTGAATTATTTAAAAGTTTTCTGGATTGTTTTATCCTCCTTCTGAGGTTCTATATGCTTTTGAGTTTCCCAGAAAGCTGAAGGGGGAGTTTGTGTGGCTCTAGTTCTGATGTACCACAAATGGTTCCTGTACCTGTGAAGGTGAACTCTGGGCTCTGAAGTTGTTTGTTTTGTTTTTTTCTCAGTGGTCCATAGCCTTAGTTTGTCTGTACTAGCAGATTTTGTATTTATCTGTGCCCAGTTCCCATTTTATTTATGTCCCTAACCCTCAGCCAAGTGCCTTGCAGAGGTACATTAGGTGATAATGTCATCAGTTATGTGGAAATTTCTCTTTCTGCAGAACCCTGTTCTGTTTCTAAAAGCTCTCTGCATGTCAGAACTCTTCTAAATAGTATAAATTTGTCCTCTTTTGAGTAATTCAAGCCTAATTCGTAAACCCTTCAAGAGCCCAACCACTGAAGAACTATAAATGTGTTGCACTTCCAATTATTTATAATACTGGGCACACTGTAATTTTCACATCAATGGAAATAAGCAGATGATACATGCATCAAGTGGAGTTTTTCCTGAACTTTAACCACCTGCTTACACTCCCTTTAAGAGCTGCATCTCGAGATTATTTGCAGCACTGAAAACCTGTGAAGAGTTTAAAAGCAGCTGGCATATTTGCCTGGTTAAAAAGAAGTAACACTCCTTCTCTCCATATGTCTCTTTGCTACGATGGCTGAACACTGTGCTCAGCTTTCATGTATTTCCTGGGAATCCTCTAAAGCAAAAAATGGAAACAGACTTCTGAGAAGGAAGAGTGTCCTTGTATTCATACAAATAAACACAGTCTAGGTGTGTGCACTCATCCTGAGCAGCCTGAGGTGCGTGCCTGTCCTGCCTTCAGATTAAATTAAGGAGATTATTGCCTTGAAGGTGTGTTTGCCAAACTGCAGCCACAGGGAAGAGGTCACAAAGAAGCAGAGCTGGAAGGGATCAATGATCACTGAGTGCAGCTCCTGGCCCTGCACAGCACCATTTGTGAGTCTGTCTGCCAGCTCTCTTTGGGTCTCAGGCAGACACAAACTCTTGCAGGAGAAAACTTTTCTTTTTGAGTTTTGTGTGTGTTTATTCTGTGGTAAGAGAGCAAGGGGTTATGAACATCACTTTCCTGTTGTATTCAGAGCTGCTCCCTGAAACTGATTATTTTTGTCTCCCATGCATCAACACAAGTTATGCTGCATTTTAACACTTTTGTTATCTTGTTACGTCCTGCTGGAGGCTTATTAGGAACTCACCCTTTGGGTCAGATGTAAAACAAACACAAGGGACACTGAGGCTTTGCTTCAAGCATTTGCTCTTCCCCTTCCACAGAGAAACTGCAGCTCTAGCAGCTTGCTCTGACTCAGATGGTTTGGCTACAAGCAATTCCCCTGCATGCATGGCTTTTTTCATAGAAAATAAGGAAATATTTTAGTGCCTTGCTCTCCTAACCAGGTTCCAGATGTGGAAGCGATTTGATCCTGCTTCCTGTCACTGCTGTGCTTCAGGCCAGCTGACTTCATTCCTATCTCTAGGGATACAGAAGGAGGGTTTGTAGGTAAATATTGCAACATTGAGGGTTTGGACAACCAAAAATGTAAGCAAATCTCGTGCCACAACCTGTGCATATTCTTTTCATTACCCTCTACATAGTTTTGCCTCTGCTTATCGAGGGGCTGCTTTCTTTTCTGCTGCAAGCTCAAAATTGCCCTGAAAGGAAAGCATTTCCTGCTCCTACCTCAGACAAATAGAAGCTCAGAAAATTATGATTTATTTTCTTCCCCCTAAAATTTGCCTCGCAGGTTGAAAATGGGAAAGAGGATGGGCAAGCCTTTATCTCTAAACACAGCAGCTAAAACCTTGATGCTCAGGAGAACTAGGGGAAGGAAAACAAACTGTTTGGACTCCCCTGCCTACTCTCCCCTCCCCATGCACCAAGGAAAAGCTCTAAAAATGGCCTGAGCAGCCAAAGGCCCTGCAGGTGGGGGAGGCTCAGTGCCCTGCCCTGTTGTTTTGGCAGCCCTGGTTCAGGGATCCCTGCTCTGTGTGAATCCTGCCCCGGCACACTGCAGTTATCTCCTCACTGCCACCCTTCTCCCCACACAAAGGCTGTGAGAACAAAGAATACCTGTCCTGCCACAGTGCTAAATCATCCATCTTAAGGCCTGGTTTATTCTAATTTCACTAATTAGTTCCGTTTACAATCCAAGTCCCTTTTCAGCCCTCTGAACTAAGGTGCAGGTAAGATTGGCTAATTTGTCAATTGTCTTATTATCAGCAGTGGTGAGCAGTGGTGTCTATGCTGCTTTATACCCCCAGGATATTTGTATTGAAAAAACAAAACACCTTCTCCCACCAATCTCTTAAATGAAAGAAAGCAGAAAATGTGTCTGACTCCACTAAATTTATAATAAAATATAAGTATTTTATTTCTGTTTGATAGCAAATATGTAAGATCTACTGCCACAGGGGCCTAACAGAAAGTGAGTAGTAGCTAAATAGGATGTGTCTAACAAGACAGAGAGAAATTAATCTCTAAAGCAAAAAGATGGGGATGCTGGTAGGATAGCACAAGAAACTCTAGCTTTTCGGAGGCTTTATAGTTAAAAACATAAATGGTGAGGAAGTTCTGTTTGGAAGTTTGATGTGTGAGAGCCTCAAACTTCCTCTGACAAGGTGTCCTCAGGCCATAAACTTGGACATGCAGAAGAAGAAATGCAAATAAAGAATACATTTAAGTTTTTGGCATGAATGCCTTGCTGAAAGCCAGGTGGAGTCCTGACATGAATGCTACATATAGAGGGTAAGGCAAAGTCAGCCAAACCTTACATGGATAAAATATTGTGGCTTGGAGAGATTTCACCTCTTTTTCAGACAGAACTAACCTATTGTGGCACATCAAGAACATTATTTACATACTTCTGGGGGAAGAAACTTGGAACCATGGACCTTGGCTGGATAGAGGAGGGAGGGAATCTGCCCCACAGAGGAAGGAGGAGACTTCAGAGAGGCTCTCACTGCAACCTGCTTGGAAGTGGAGAATGGGATGGTGTTTTCCAAGAGATCACACGGAATAATAATCACAACCAGAGCTGTAGCTGAATATATAATTGTAGCTTTTGTGTTTCCTTATTCTGTGCCTGTAATTATCTTCTTTAGAACCTTTTCTGATTTGGAGAGATACGTGCTAAATTTCAAGCTGAAGAACTTCCTTTATGGAGTAGGGCATGGGACCTAAATTACCTAGAGTGATTCACAGCCTTTTAGATGAGGATGCTGAACAAAGTTGGCAAGTAGCACTTACAGGGTCTTGGTTTTGTTCAAATCAGGAGAAATGATAAAACCATTGTTGCCAGGGAGGAGTGTGATGTGGACATTGTAGTGACTTACACAGACCTCTTGCAGAAACTGTGTGAGAAGGAGTTAAGAATTGGTATTGCAACTTTGAAAACCAAAATTGAAGGGCCCAAACCTCTGTCTTCCTGCCATGCTGCCAGCACACAGCTTGCTCCCCTGGGGCAGTCTGGTGTCAAACCCAGCTGTGCCTTGCCAGCCTCTGCACATCTGTCCTCCAGCTGTCAGATACAACAGGCAAGCTGGGGATGTGGCTCTGAGAGCATCCCCGAGTTCTGTGTCACAGAAAAGATCATAAATACTGAGTAAGTGTCCCTGGGCTTGGGAACTAAAAAGCTGCCTGCCAGTTTGGCAGTAAACCCTCTTCTCTGAAAACAGGGATTCTCTCAGGAGCATGCTCAAGGTATCCAGGACCATATGCTGGTTTATGTCATGAAAAAGAGTGTACTGAGCATTTGACTTACACAAAACCTAAAGCAATAAAAAGAAAGAGAAGGCTTTGAGACATTTGGAAGAAATCTGGCCTGTTCAGGAAGAAGAGGGGTGGGTTTGAAGGAAAAGCTGCTGAGCACCTTCTTTTCTCCCACAGCAGCCAATATGATCTAAACCTCCCAATCATGAAGTGTGCAATACATACAATTATGGAGAATGTAGCAGAGTCTGGAAAACAAAATACTGCAAGTATTTTCAAGAATACTGCGAGTATCTAGCTTTAAAACAAGCATCTTCCTCTATTGTTTTATCCAGTATAAACAGAATATTACATATAGGAATTATTCAAGAGGTAGGGGAAAATTTTGGTGGAAAGGAGCAGAAGTGAAATGAGGACTTGTAGTCTTCACTTAAATGGCAAGATTATTATGA
This sequence comes from Cisticola juncidis, assembly GCA_013400215.1. NCBI lineage: Eukaryota > Metazoa > Chordata > Aves > Passeriformes > Cisticolidae > Cisticola > Cisticola juncidis. The sequence goes on from VXBR01005912.1 coordinate 430,506, forward strand.
AAAAATTAGGAAAATAAGTGAGCTATTAAAAGTTCACTCTGAGATTTTCCTTTGCTGCAGGCTATTGTTTGTGGTCTTCAAATTTTCTTTAGATCTTCTTTGTGTCATAGATTAGTTCAATGTAGATAGCAAGTGCACACTGTGCTCTTCATCCATTAATAAAGTCTCATTTATTCAGATATCATGTTTGAACAGCCCTCAGGAATATATATATATGTATATATATACTGCTTGTTTAAGGGAAGGCTTGTAAATACTGATTCTAACTTAATCACTTCCTGCTTTATATTCCTAAGAAGCCTCTTATGATTAAATAGCTGGGAATTACAGCTGGGACTGTATTTCTTTAAAAAGTGACTCTCAAATAAATGCTGGGTTTTTACATGCTGGAAGTGTGGCTTTTGATTTTAGAGTTTCAACTTCTAATGAAAGCAGCACTAACACTGCATTGTGACTGACTTGTGGTGGCTTTTCCATTCCTATTGCATGTCATAAAAGAAACTGCTGAAGTTAGGTCAAGCTAGCTATGAATATGAATTTTCATTTGGTGCATGCTTCAAATCAATGCAAAAATGTTTCCAAGGCAATAGGAGTACTCCAGTCTGCACACATACCTCTGAGCACACAAAGCCAAAAAACAAACTTTGAAAATATTACTTTGCAATGAATGGAAGGTTCATCTCCTATTGCTTTAGCCCAGAAAGACCAGGTCTTCCACCCTTTTCTTTCTTTCTTTCTTTCTTTTTTTTTTTAGCTGTCATAATAAAAGTAAATAGCAAAACCTTAAACAGAGTCTTAAAATGTCTCTTGGACAAGGCAAAAGGGCAGGTGAAAGATGGATTTTTAAGCCTTCCTACGGAAGAACTGTGGACAGAGTTCAGCTGACCCTGTGAAGAATCAGAAAGTGAACCTTGATTGCCCAAGTCCCAGCACAGCACCTCTATCAGATCATTGTGATCAGCTGCCATTTGAGGTGTATTTCCTGCAAGTTTGCAGTTTGTTTCCAGGGGAGATAAAGTCCTGTGTTATTCTTGACAGGTATTTTTAAGTTAGTATCAAATTAATATATCCTTTTGGACACAGAAGGGTGGATTCGATGCTTCCTTCATAAAGATTCAGCCTGAGAGTAGTTTTGGTGGAGACCTGGTTTAAGAAAGAAGTGATTTTCTGGATGATTGACCCAATTTTGGACATGAGTGGAGCTTTAAAGTAATGGATTTCCTCTACTTTCTCACTGAAGAAGAATAGTGAACAATCAGTCTTTTTTTTAACAATGCTAAGATTTCATTCATCTGGACTTTTGTTAAGGGGCACTTCTGTACAGAGCAGAGGCTATAACACATTTTTCTAAGGATTCCTGACTGTATCAAGCCTGGTATAAATTCTCTTTATACTAAGATATTGCTCAGAAAATCAGAGCCAGCTTTTAGTGATGGACTGTTTTCTCATTTAGCTGTTGGTTGACTAAATCCAGCCATGATCTTTCTCATTAGAACAAATGTGGATTCTAGGGGAATACTTATTGTTTGCTTGTGTCTATAGATGATCTAGTCAATCTGTACCATTATAAATGTTGATAATATTTTCAGAATTATCCCCTATGAACTAATCCAGGTTTGCACTTGAAAAATATTGTTTGGGGGTACATAATCCCTGACAGAAAATCTGGGTTCTTTATGATCAGATTGGCCTTGGCAAACTGTTGTTTCTGTCTGTTGGCTTCAGCTGATCCTGGACTTCAGAGTCAGAGATAAGTGTTGAAAATGATTTTTTTTTTTTTTTTGTCCTGGGTGCCAGCAGTCTGAATACCTAACACAGAGAAAATTAACTGGTTTTTTTAGCTAAGTTTCTAGGTCTAGCTAAGTTTTAGGTAAGTTTCTTAGTGCAATTTCACTACCTTAGATATATTCCCGAAAAACAGTCATCTTTTGAAGTGCCTCTTACATATTTATGTTCAATACAAGCAGCCTTTCTTGAAGTATACTTAAAGGTTTATGCTTAAAATGCTCCTTCCTATTGTGTGCTTGGGAGAATCTCTTTTGCTTTCAGAGCTCCTGGTTGGATCCATTGTCAAAATTCACATGAGCTGATGAGCTGTGACCCATTTCTTGGTTTAAAAACTAAACATATCCTGTACTTGTCAACACTGGTGTTTTTAAAATTACATGGAATTGTGGACAGCAGGGGTAACAACCCCTGAGTGATGTCACTGGGATGTCCAAGCTCTTCCTTGGAGCTGTCACCCTCTCTTGCTGTGCTCCGTGTGCCATGCATACTAGAGCTGCATTTTCCCTTTGTTAGAGCACTGTAAACCTGATTTGATTTTTTTTCTGCTGCCTATGGTTTCCCATCAGCAAGAAGAAGAAGAAGAAAGAAGACTGCAACTCCCCCAGACATCCACCCCCACAAATTCACAGCTGGGCTAGGAGCTGTGTGAAGAAAAAGTGACAGCTGCAGTTCTGGATCTGAAAATCTTCGTAAAGCTCCCCTGTAGTTCCTCTGTAGAAAGGGGTTGTGCACCAAATATAAACCTTTCAGCCAAGAAGGAGAAGATAAACAGAGTGCTCTAGCCAGGAAAATTAAAACCATATGAACTGATAATCTGATGGGAGATTACCAAATGGTTTCTATCTGCTCAACCTGCATTTGAGACTTAATCTGATTTTGAGTTGGAATGGAGCTTTAGGTGACTCCAGAGGACAACACCTCACTTTTGCTGGGGTAAGGGAGGAGAAGGACTTTATTTTGGAGTGTGTTACAGAAATGGCATCCATTCTCTCACATGCTCATTCAGAGCTGCAGTTCTCCTGAATTTATGTGGAGCCTGGAAAAGATTGATCAGTAGGCAGTAATTTGAAACTCATTATTATTTGTTTTTCAGCCCCATCAGTGGGGACAACTGACTTGCTGGCAGGCAATGCTATTTATAGACCTTCTTGTAGGTATAAATTGTTTAGCTCTCATTTTGTTCTAAGTAAAGATGCTAATATTGCTCATTCTTAAATACCTGGCAAACTGTTTTCTTTGGGTTTGTCAGCAATTATTTAATGTGTAATGCTCCAGCCAGTGATTATTGCCAAAGAGAAGCCTTCTGGAGGAATTTTGGAATTTGCATTAAAATAAAAGTTGTTATTTTAGTGGCTTTTCACAGAAGCTTTAATACATGCCAAAAAAGAAAACTTCTAAGGCAGATACAGAAAAGTTGCTGTATGTAGATTTATTTTTTTTAATTTGACTGGCAAATTACTCTAGATTTTTCTGTCAGCATGCCATCTGCACAATCTCAAAGTCTTCTGTCTTTTCAGAAAAAAATCTTTGTAAATTGCCACTTCCACGGGATTTCTACTGTAATGTATTTCCAATCCTCACAATTATTCTATGTATATTTAAGAAACTGCTGCTAGTTTAAGCTGTACTCTTCAGAAAAAAATGGAAGTCTACATGCGAAATGACAAATTTCCAGCCTGACAAAACAGAAGGTGTTGAAAGGTTAGAGTTTGTAAAAGGAGAATATTCAGAATACCAAATGTGAGCTCTTACACAGCTTTAGCTCCCAGAGGAGCAGTGCTCAGTGGACAGGAAAAGGAATGCACAGACAGATGCAGTTTGTGCTTTGTCTGCACAGACCTCTGGCAGGAAGGTGAGCCCCTTGTGCCACCCAGCTGAGCAGGAGCAGGGACATCTGTGGGTGATGGGACAGGGACACCTTTGCCCTGTCACTGTGTTATGCCTTGTTCAAATCAGAGCAGCACCTCCCCACTTGCTGAAGGGAGTTGTCTTTGCAGGTGACAGTGAAAATCTGCATGAACTGTAAGCTGGCACAATTATTCTGTTAAATATCTTTTTGTCTTTGTTGATGGAAATGATTCACTTCATGCTTTGAGAACTCATCCTACAGTATAGGGACCTTTCTGAATATGATTTACTGACTAAATTGATCCTTTGCCTGCACAAAGGATATTTAAGGCAAAAGCATTATTTTTGATCCCAATTACCTTGTGAAAAAGCAAATTGTTTTATTGAACTACTTGGGGTACCCAGGATCATTTCTATACCTAGGATGCAAATGTTAAATCCCTCTTCTAGGCTGAACTGCTCCCTGAATTGATGACAGCCAGATCAATTGCAAGCAGGTTCTTCTGACTCAGGATTGAACCACCTGGCTGTGAAGATGAGAAAAGGAAAATCATTATTGTGACAGCTGCACTAGTAAGATAGCTCCTAGCACGGACTCATTATGTCTTCTGAGTGTAACAGAGCATAAAGGCAGGCCATTGTAAAAGTTTCTTTAAGCTTTGAGTTTCAGACAGTTAAAAATGTGGGGTGCATTGGTCATGTGGCTTCTTTGAGGCTGTGAAGGAAAGGCTGTGTATGGAATCTGCATCCCATACTGTCTCCTCTGCACCTCCCTATTCCTTTGGATTATCATGGCAGCTGGGGAGCCAAGGTTGATGGCTGTGAAAAGAGGTAATTTTGTCTAAGGCAGACAGTAGGAGGAGTGCAGCAGTGGGGCTGAGGAACTGAAAACCTCTGGCTTGTCCTGAACCTCTCAGAGGGCTGCAAGGATGACAACGTTGAACCCAGGGAGTAAAATCAAACTCAGCAAATGCTGGACTGAAGCTGCTGTTCAGTATCTCAAGCTGTGGAAAGCCTTTACCCTCTGTGTGTCTAATTCTTGCCCTCAGTAGGTGAAATGCTAGAACAATTAAGAGTATGTTGAAATAGTGCAGTAACAGCAGTGAAAACAAATCCCATCCTCCCAGCCTTCCTGCTATATCAGCTGAGCAAACAGGATCGTGCCAGCTTTGAGTCTGGTGCTTCCCCCTGCTCCTCCTTGGAGACTCTGGTGAACAGGAGTTTGTGTGCCCTTGCTGGGGAGTCCAGAAACACAGGTTAGGGTATCACTGGTTTAATGCTGCAGGAAGAGGTTGGTTGGTGACCTGTAATTCAGCTCCATGAGAAAATACTCATGGTTTAGAAGATATGTTTCCATTTCTGTGTCAGCATTAATCTACCCTCTTTTTTCATGCTGATGAGACAATATGCTAGCTTATCCTGAAAGGAAATGCTCTTGAACAACTTTAGCCAGGGAGAAAATGTTATTCTTGAATCAAGACTTTTTGGGATTGAATCGTTTCTTGTGCTTGTTGATGATTTTTCTTATCAATGGCTGAGGATCCCAGACCTGCCTTCTGCATGTACTGCAATCAAATACTTAAAGCTCCAGTGCTGAGGGAGGATGTAAGGGTTATTACTATGTGTTGTTTGTACCCTCAGAAGCCTGATTTAAGAATCAAGGCACTATTAGAACATCTGCCCAAATTCCATCACAACAACCACTGCAGTTCTTGCAGGATGGGGTTTCCTCACTGCAACACAATAAAATGTAAATCTTCAGGGAAATATTTTAATATCACAGGATGTTTGACATTTTCATGGGGGTACAATACATGTTTTTGAATGGATTTGTAATTGTTCCTCATATATGGAACTCTTTTGCTGCCATCATTTGAAGATTAAGAGAAAGTTTAGGAGCAAGTGAATAACACTGCTACCAGAACATATTTCTGCCTGGATGGGTTGACTTCAGAGATCTTAGAGTCTATGACCTGATCTAAATTTATGTTGTTGTGCTTTTATTGAGGTATCCTACAGCACAGGGGAGTAGCCTAGTTTTTTATCTGTTCCTCTGTCTGGATTATAATCTGACTCAAATCCAAGGAACTGTCCTAAGAGCAAAGACACAGCAAAGGTTGGTGTAGGATTGTTCCAGACAAAGTTAGGCCAGAGGATAAGAAAAGTGTACAAGAACAGCACCTGCAGAATGTTAATAAACATTTCATTTATCTGTTTTTCTGAAGTTGACCAGGACTAGAAGTATATGCTTGAAGTGGTTTTAGACTATTATCAAAGGTCTAGGTAATAGCTGCTAGATAAAACCATGAGTTACAGCAACATTTTAGCCCGTTCAACTTTAGGGTCACCTTATCCTCAGAAAAAAAAGTGTCTTGCAGAGTTTTACAGAACTTGATATCCAGCAGGAAGAGCCCTTCAAAAAAGATACAAGGAGACAGTAATTTTAGACAACAAATTTGTTGTGATCTTACTGATATCACAGTACTTTGCAGACCAGGAACTAAGGCATTGGAAGAGGAGAAAATAACATTCAGTATATATTTATCCCCATAGCCTGGGGCTGTGAAGGTGCTTTAATAGGATTTAAACAGGTAAAGAAATGAGTAGTGGAAAGCAGTAGATTTTTGTTTAATCTGTATTTTATGTAGGAAATATGTGAAGCTTTAGATCTGATTATCACCAGAACAAAAGGGCTTTTACAGACCATGGGCTGGAAATGGCTTGGGAATCTGCCTGATATTTTTCCAAACTCTGCTGAACCTAAGCACAGCAATCTGGGCTAGATCTGAGTAGAATAGGTGGCAGCTAAAGTTGCTGAAGCAGATCAGTCTTGGTAAAGCAGTGGGAAACACTGGATATTGTCTGTGTTTTATGAGAAAGATTCTGTCTTTGTCCCATGTCCTCCCTGACTGCCTAAATTTAGACTCTGAGATGCATCCTTGAGAACAGAAATAAACATTGATGGTTGTTTGCATGTGAAGGTCTCATTGATTTTGGTGGTATTCAGTGTCACCCTGTGCCATTAAACAAAGGCCATCTTTGAGGTATGTGACTACAAAATTTGGGGTTTGCATATAATTGGTGTAAATTTCAGTGGCTCGGGGAAAATGTCATTTGAAATGAACAGTAACTTTAGCAGGAGTGCTTGGAAAATGTCAACTGCTTGGCTACCCAAAAGAAAGCATTTTGAATATTGCTAATATATGGGAAAGGTTTGAAGAACTTTATATAAGCTGATGAAGAAAAGAGGCTTCAGACTGTGCCCTTATAGACTCAGCAGAAAGTAAAATTCTGTGGGATTAAAGGAATTGCAAGGTCCATTTTCAGTGTTCAACCCACTAGCACTGTGACTCCTAAAGAGCTGCTGGGAGCCTGAAAAAGGGAACTCAGGGGGATGCAGGGAGCTGGAAATGGTTGCAACTTTCAGGTACTGGCAGTGGGAAACAATAGATAGAAGAGGAACTAAGGGCCATGTAAAAAGAAAAGCAGCAGATGGAAAATGGACTTTTGGGAAGTGGCTGAATAGCTGTGTAGCACAGGTATTGAAAATGGTTTACAGAACAAGTATATGGAAGACTAAATATAGAAAGGAGATGAGATTAATGTTCTGGAAACCAGCTGCAGATGATGTGACGTGCTCTGGACACTCTGTTCTCTGTTCTTGTCTCATCCCCCTGGTATCCAGGCACTTAACTGGCAGATGACTCACTGTGTCTTTGTGCTGCAGCTTGCTTCTCAATTAGATAAAGGTAATTCTTCCCACTTTTGGAGTGATGCTGAAAAGGATTGATCTGTAAAGTGCTTTGAAGATACACTAACATTCACAGAGCCTCTGAAGCCTAGGTTTTAATTGTGGAGCTGCAGATAATTTTAGTACATTATTGCAGCAACAAAAATGCCTAAGTGCAGTAATTCTAGTCCATGGTACATTATTTTTGATGCTCCAGATACCTGAGATGATATGGAGGCTGGGTAAATTGCTAACATAATACCATTGGCTTCACTTACACTTGTTCCAAATGGGGCTCAAAACATTTTTTTCTGTTTGGGGATTAAATCTCTCTGTTTCCAGTGCAGCTTTCTGAATGCTCTCAAGATAACTTATTTTTTTAGCTGATGTGCCACGTAAAACTTCAAGGTTAGCTTTGCTGTGAGCAAGAGTGAAGTAAAATTGTTCTGAGTGAGATACAAATTCAAAACTTCACCATTTCATCCAATTTGCAGAGCTCACATGCCAGCTTCAAGTGGGATGTCAGAGAAGGTTTGTCCACAGCTCTTGGCCTATGGCCATATCAGCTCTCATGGTGATTCATCTCAGCTTTATTGACATTTTGATGTTGTCATTGGTGCAGAAGATAGTTGTTGCCAGTGAAAAATCTACTAAATCTAGAGAAATTCTGTTAAATATGTTTTTTATTGACCTCACCCATACTTGTGTTTAACCTGGACAATGTGACTTTTCTGACCAAGCAAAAGGTTGTCTTCAACCCAATTAGAGACAAGTTTAAAAAATCCAATGAATCACTAATGTTTGCTGAAACTCTCTTTACAGCTCTCTGTGTACCTGGTTTCTATCCAAAACAAATGCAAAATCAAAGTAACCGAGTGGGACTGCTTGGAGAACTCCCCCTTTTAAAAAGAATCATTTCATTGTGCTTCTCTCTAACTTTTAGTGGTTGTGGGAACACACAAGGTCTGAAAACAAACTGTCTGAAGCCTGTGACCTTTCCAACATAAAGGTACTTTCCTAGTCCTGATTCCCTTCCTGCTTGAAAATCTCTCAGTGTCTGTTTTACCAGTTTCTCCTTTCCCAGATAAAATGATGCATAATTCTTCATCTTTTTCAATTAAATTTGAATTAACTCTCAAATTCCTTCTTGTTGTTTTCCAATAATACTTAGGTGAAAAAAAAACAACAAAGTGATGGTGCTGCCTTTTTTGGCCCTAAGTGCTGGAGTGGAAGCCTCAGCTGCAAGAATTTGCTGGAGTACCTTTAAAGAGAAGGTTTGTCCCTTCCAATTTCTCTGTTTAGTTACCAAGTCTAAATATCAGCAACAGCTTCCGATCTCCTCACTTGTTTGTCCAAGAAAAAGGAAAAAAAAAAAACCATGGGTACATCTTAGCTGTTAGAATGTGGCACTTAAAGCAAGTTCAGATAACCAAACACTAGAGTGGACTATTAGGCAGCTGCTGCTAAATGTGATTTTATTGTTAATGTAGAAAGACCTTACTCAAAAAAGAACTGTCCATCTTTCTAGACTAGTGCTAAGTCTTCTGCAATTCCTTAAAAATGTTACAGGATATTTTAATTTTTGCCTCCCTATCTTACAGATTTTTTAAAGGTGATCTGAAAAAATAATTCTAAAGATATTTGTATTTCAAATGGCTTTTTCTCATTTAATATAGTGTTGCTAGCTTAGAGCCTTTCTGATACTCTCTCCTCCTAAGATTCCTTGTTCCTCAGGTTACATCATATATCCACCATAATTCCAGAATGCAGATTCCTCTTACAGGACTTGTCTACTCAGACATTCAGACTTTGAGGCAGATAAAATTCCTGAAAACTGCGAAGAGCCTTGATCTCATCTTTAGTGTATGCTGCTCTCATCTGTGACCTTTTTCATATACTCAGAACCCTTCCTTTGCTCCCTGTATGTGCATGCACTGAATAGAAGACACTAAATCAGATCTCAAATGTCACATCATCAATTTAAAGCAGCATCTTATCCATTAATACAGAGAGTGAATCCTTTTCTGTTGCATAACAGGTAAGTTAAAATAAACAGGCTGAAGATATGTGGTACAAACAGGGCACTCAGCTCTTTGCTGTTTATCTTCCAGCTCTGCCTATTAGAATTACTCTCTCATCAAACAAATGAGGCTTTTACAGATATTAGCAGGAGATGTGCATCTGCTCCAAGCCATGCAGAGTCACCTGATTCGATTAGTGTGTTGAATAATGCCTACATGATCTTAATCCCTAAATGTGCTGTGTCCTTTTTCCTCTACACACATGGGAGCAGCCCCTTTTGGGCCTGGCACTTATGTACAGCATGCTGTAGATAAATGATTTAAATAGTATAGAGTGGCTCATTTAAGCAGGACCGCTCTTCAGACATTAAATGAGTGTTAAATACAGTGCTTCTGGGTGTATCCCTGAATTGCGTTTTCCTGTGTTACAAAATGTGGATCAAAGCTGTTCAAACCCTGACAAAGTCTAGAAAAACAGTCTTAGTTTGATAAAAAGTGAATGTTTCATTGGATTTTGTTTAAATGAATCATCTTTCCTCCCTTTCTGTGGCTTCTTGACTATTATATAGCAATCACCCTTATAATGAGAGTCATTTTAGTCCATATGGTAAATCAAAGTAGTTGGATTGTTTAATTTTAAAGCCATTCAATTACAGAGTTTAGGTAAATTGATACAATTTTAAAATTCCCATCTCCTTGCCCACCAAGGCAAACTTTTTCACCAGTTTGCTAAATATTATCCACCACCCTACCTGATTTTGTACAGACTCTGAGATAGCTCCAGTGAAATTTAGCAAACTCAATTTTCTACAAAACACTTGTTTTTCCAAATAGTAAAATCATAAGCACTAAAACATCTACCTTTTGACATTCAGTCTGAAGCCTGCATTGCAGTGTCAGTGGCTCACCCCAAGGAGGTTTTCTAGTAGTGTTGGATAACAAGAACAAGTAATTTTTAATATTTAGCACAAATTTCATTTTGCACCATCTCTTTGAAGCAGCTGATTCCTTCCCATCTGAAATACCTGGCTGTGAACAATTTTAAACACTATATTTGGCATATTATTCTCCACCTAAAACTCTTTCTTCCTATCTGTGACAATTTCTCTTGACAAAGCCACTGGATTACTTGCCTTGCAATAACTGAGGTTTAAGGAACAGGGTATGTTGCATTTAAAAGGGGAGAAGATTTAGAATTGTAAAATGATTTTGGTGGTAACAGGAGTCCAATGTCTGCTGCAGTTTATTCAAGAGCTGTACTGTATGAGAGGCTTACACTGCAAACAGTAATATTTGTGTCCACATATATTATATAATATTCTGTGCCATCAATAGCCAGCCTGCAAGGAAAGGAGATTTAAAGGTTTCATAACCTACAAATTTGCCAGTTTGTTATACTAAAGGAAATGTCTCATTCCCTGTTACTAGGTCATTAATTCAATGTGTAATTGCTATATATAAGTACTCTAAATTCTTTCTCTAATAATCGGAAGCAAGAAATTGAATTAAAGCCTTTAAATGATCCCCAGCATCTTGATTAGAGTGGTGAAGCCAGGCTGCTCCAGTAAATTAAGAAAATCCCTATTTTCTAACTTTCCTGTTTCTCTTTTTGAACAGTGGAGCATGCCTTGGAGTCCACAGAAAAGGAAAATAGTCCTGTGCATAGGGAAGATGCCTGCTGGGATTTCACTATACAGCTGTGCTTGGGTTCTCACTCCACACTTGCAGAGGTCTAAAAGCACACGAGGACTGTAGATTTAGGAGCAGTCCCCAGAGTATTTACTCCAAGTATTTACATGCTGGAAGAAATATTCCCTAGCCTCAGGCCAGACTGAGGGGGCCAAGAACAATGAAAAACAACTTCTCTCTTCTGGTGGTTGTGCAGTGGCGTTAATGGAGGAACACATCACACAGGGAAGTCCACCAGCAGCAAGGCAAAGGAATTAAAGAACTTCAAACTTGTGCTTTTTCCATTTGGTATGATGTTAGAAATATCTATCCCCAAGTGGAATACAGCCTGCAAAAATTCCAGTAGCTGTCACCGAACTGATATTTGCCAGTAATGAACCTGCACAGAAAAAGAAGGTAGGAAAACAGCAATGGAAACCCAGGTCTAATATTGTTTTCACTGGAGCAACCTGCTGCTACTTTTTAATTTCTGACTCATAAAATTAATTTTATTAAGCTACTCCAATACCTCTATAATAATTTTGAAGTCTAATTGTTTCCTGAAAAAAATGAATTATAAGTTTCTTCCCCTTTGATTGTGTCTGATGGCTATTTCATACACGCCTCTGAGAACAAGTTGTGAAGGGCTTTTAGATGGGAAGAAGCTTCTCAGGATTATACATTTAAGATTTTTCTTTTTTTTTTTCTCAATTCCAATGCAACAAAAGCTCTCTTCCCCTGTTGCTTTTAGTGTATTTATGTAGACTTACACAACTCAAATTTCAGTTTCTCTGAGTTTCACTCTCTGTCCTTTATTTATCTGGCAGAACATCATGTTTTTAGAAAGCTGACCTTTCATGGTTTCACCAAAAACAATTGGGCTCTAATAAATAACTCTTTGCTAGTAATATTCTTTTACCTGACTGGGAAGTCCACTATTGTAGTGAGAAAGCAAGGGAAGTTCAGCAGTTAATCCATGAAAATCTTGAATAATTCATTAAAGATAAACACTTTAAACTCTGGTTTAAGTTGTTAATAATGATGAATAGTTCATTCTGAAGACTTCTGTTTCTTGTGCCGAATGTAAAGTAGAAGCAGGATAAACTCACTTCAGATATGTTTCATCTGTAAAATTATTTCACCTACAGGAAAGTGATTTTTTTCTTATCTTCCAGTCTCTTTTCATCCATTTCAAGAAGATGTTTAAGAGTCACTTCTGCTTTTACCAGCCTACATAGGCATGTTACTGAAAAAAGACATTTGACTGAAGGATATTCACAATATTTAATTGGAAAAGGCAGCATCAGATGAAAAGCTTTCCTCTTGATATTGCTCTTTCCCTCAAATAAGCTCCTCTAAAATATTATGAACATAAACATCCAGCTCTGGGAAATACAGGATTCTTTCCCTGCAGAGATCAGAAATAAGTGCCAAGTAAATGTCTTAAAATTCTTGTTCAACTAGAGACTTCTCATACTAAAGGAATGAGGAGTACATTGTGGCCCTCAAACATGGAGAGCTCCAGGATTCAAGGAAATGAGTAACCCCTTCTCCCTGGTACTGTTTGCAACTTTGTGTGGGGAATAAATGGAAAATTTTATGTTTTATTAACCACTAATAGAGGGGAATGGTCCTTCAGCATCCTCAGCAGGGGACATAGGAGAGATGAAACTTTAATGAGGTAGAAGTGGGTCTTAGCAAATTGCTGGAAAATTACTTTTTTAAAAAATTAAGCTTTTAACTATGCTTTCCAAAATATCAGATTGGGATGTCCAGGGTGATAGTCACAGAAATGCTGCAGCAATACAAGTGTTTATCCACAGCTCTGCTTCAGAGCCTAGAGCTTGTGCTTTGCTCAGCTGCATTACACTCAGGCTTACAGAACCCAGCATGGAATGCCCTAACAAACTACAAACCCTATCTTGAAAGTTAAATCTTTTTCTGTTCTTGTAAACTAGAATAATTCAGAGTGAAAGAGAACTCATGAGAACTCTACCCCAAACTCCTGCTCAAAACAATGTCAGAACTCTTTGGAGCTCAATCCAGTCAGATCTTGAAAGTCTACAAAGACTACACGGTCTGAAGTTTATATCAATAATTATATTGATGAGGGACCAAAATTCTGGTGACTGAACCATAGGCAAGAGTCTTTCTGATCAGGGAGTTATCCTAATGCTTTAAGGACAGGACTTGCAGACATTTGCCATATAAAGGGAAGGAGCTGTGAAAAGAGGATGTAAGAGAGCTCTGCTCTGCAGAGATGGAAATACAGACACTGGTCCTGAAGAGAGTGGGAGCCCATGAATAACCAGGGAGTTCCTGCTGGACAGGTGCATACTCCTGCATTTTTAGGGTGTATTTAAATATTTTGCCACCCTTTCCTCTGCTATTAAAAGTGCTCACAGGAATCTATCTGAATGGAACACTACATTGTGTGAAAACGCTTCTCCAGCATGGCCTGGGAAGGAATAAATCAAATATTTCAGCACTGCTGCCAAGTGAATTTCAGATAGCTGTGGGTTGGTTTGAGAGGCTGAAAATAAGCAACAGCAGGCAGGGGAAGAGGAGCCCGGGCTCTGGGGTTTATCAAAGGTGAGCTGCCCTCAGGAACTCCTGGCTACCCAGTGCTCAGTGCTTGCAGAGGTCATGGAATTCCTGGAATGTGCTGTGGGATTATCTGAGGGGTCACAGTGTAAACCCTTCAGTGTAAACAAAGTGTAAACTTTAAAGTGCATTCGAAAGAAACAGGGCTGTGTGAATCAACTTCACAGCTCCTCATCTTTGTGTCATCACAAGCAATTTTGTTGATTTGATTCCTGCTCTAAGTGGGCTTCTGTGAGGAGAAAACTTTGTTTCCAGAGTAATTTAAACTTCTGCAGGGCTTTATTTCATAATCTTTTTATGCCTCAAACACCCTTATTACATTCAAAGGCTTAAAGATTTCTCTTTAGTAGTTAAGGCTATCACAGCCTGAATTTTCTAATGGTAAAATCAAACTTTTTTCTTTCACAGACACCTCTGTGACAAATTGTTCTGCACATGATGTTGTAGAGAACAGGAGGGGATGTCATGGGGGAACTGACCAAGCTCTACCAGGCTACTTGGCTTTATTCAGTGCTTAGTGACATCAGGTATCCCTTAATGTGTCATTTTGCTTCTGTGTTGTACACCTGTATGCCATCACAAATAACCACGAGGTTATTTATTGGCACTCAGCAGAAAACAAAAGTTTTATAACCCATAAAATAGTTTGTATGACAGGGGCAGATGACAAGTGAAGCAGAATGAAATATTTGATTATTCATAAGTCAAATGACCCCTGAAAGACAGCAGTAAAAACTGTAGAAGATGTTCTAGGGTGATAAGAGGCTTCAGGCAATGTGACTTAGCACATTTTGCAGTGAAAACATGCTGGTTTATGAGCCGTGGTGTGTTTTGGCAGGGGATGAGAAGCACTATCCAGCAGAGACCTGCTCTGCACTGCTGAAGGACAGAGCATTTCGGTGTCTCACCTCAGAGGAGAGAATAAGAGAAGGATTTCTCCTCTCCCATCACCATCTCACCTGTGTCACAACTTAACTGTGGGGCAAGGAGGACTGGCACCACTGTATTTTAATTTTTACCATACTTGTTTCTCTTATGTGAGTCCTTTGGCCCAGTCACACCAAACCTTTATTTCATTGCAAATAACTGTCAGGTGGATGAGCTGATCTAGAATGTGGTTTCATAGAGGCTTGTGCAGCCAAGCTGGGGGTAATCCTTGTCTACCTCTTAACCTCTGAACTGTAGGCTTCATTGTCTTCAGAGCAGCACAAAGCACAGGAAAATAAGAAAAACACTCCTGCAGCATTTTCTGAGAAATAATATGCAAAATATAGGAAATATTTTCACTGGGAAGAGTGGAAAACTGCTCTATTAATGTAACCTGAATGAAATGAGTGACTTGTGACGTGTTCTCTAGGTGCCTTTTGTTTTCCCATTCCAATGCTCAGTCTGTAATGTGAGTTTCAAGTAGCACACCACGTTTTTTGGTGTTGGAACATCAGTCTGTTTCCCTTGCCCAGTTTAAAGCAGCACTATTTTTGCACAGTGTTTTGTCAAGTGCTGTACAAATGCCACAGAGAAGTCTCACTCTTGGGGAGCCTTTGTAACATTTCAGAGAACAACCCAATAATTGCTCTGCCAAGTCACTTCTGTAACCTTCAATCAGCAAGTCTCAAACAGATGCTGCCTGCTTATAATGAACTTCAGCTACTTTGTTTCCTATTATCTCTGCCCTAATATTTAAATTTATTTAGGTCCCTGGCCCTTAAGGTTTCACAGAAGGGCTGAAAAATGTGAATCAAAGTAACCAGTTCATATAGTTAATAGTGGATACTAAGAGAATATCACCCAGGGAATATGAATTCCTTGTGCACCTAGGAAAACCACAGCTAAAAATGGCAAAAATCCCAAATATAATCATTAGTTGCTCTAGGATTCAACTGCTTGGAAAGTATGTTAGCTTTAAGTTCACGAGCCAATTTGAAAAGAAATAATTATATGGCTACAGTGTGACCATTCTTTTCCCAATAAAAAAACTGTTGTGATGCAAGGGAGGGGACATAATGGGCTCTTTTAATTTTAATTTAATTTAATTTAAGTACAGGCATTCATATTCAAACACATATTCAAAGTTCAATCTGCTGTGAAAGGAAAGTGGTCTGTAGGTCTCTGACTATACCTGTATCATTATCCAAAATTGTAGGCAAAAAAAGACCTGGGGAAGGTGGCAGTTTGGTTTCTCACCCTGCTGGCATTAGTAGGAATTCTATCTTTTTCTTCTTCAGGAGGGAAGACAAGGAAAACAATTTGTAGGTACATCCAGGAGCCTTTTTTTCTATAAAAAGACTTCAGTATTCATAGCAAAAATCACTGAATTATAATCAGTCTTTATTACTTGTCTCTGTTTTAGACACTTTAACTGTAAAAACTCATCCCATAAAATGCAATATTTATTTAATTCAACACAATTATGTGTGGATAAAATTTAAATAGGACTGTTGTCATTTTAATTTAAATTCTTTGGCAGGCAATTCAGTTTAATGGTAGTTGATTAATAAAAGAAAAATGTTCTCTAGATTCATAAATCAAGCCAATGTTCAATTTATTCAAAACACTGAATTAGGCACTCTGCTAGTGCACTGGAGAAGAAAAAATTACATTGCTTTCACTAATAGCTTTTCTGAGTATGCAAATTTTTAGTCAATTGTAAATGGCTTTGTAGAAAGGAGACTGGTGTAGAAATTTAAAAAATAAAAACCCAACAGTGTTGTGGTAGTGAATGGATCTATCTCCACTCCTGCCTCTTTTGGTTTTTATATAAAACAAATTATTCTGACACCTAGTGAGGAAAATTTCAAATTGCCCAATCTAAAACCAGAATCAAAACTACTGTTTGCTGTGCAATGATTTCTTATTGAATTTAATGGGTGTTACTGGTGCAGATCACCATGGGAAGGGATTCCCTGGCATTTTTTGCTGACTTTGCCGTGGTGCCTAATAGGGAGCTTTAGTGGAATGAGCAAAGACAGTCTTCAGATTTAAGGCTGTTAAAATATTTAATGCTCAGCTCCAGTCCCACAGGTCTGTAAACCAGAGGGAAAACTCTTTGCAGCCTGTCAGAGCCCTGATGTCAGTGCTACAGCCTGAGGCTCTGCCTCAGTCCTTGCTTGGTGCACCTTGTGCACTGGCTGTGCACCACGTGTGGGGTGTCTTGGTTCAGAAATGCTCTTCATTCACCTTGTCCCAAATTCACCTGTGCCTCAGGGCCTTTGCTGTCCACCCCAGGGAGTGTCCACAGGGATCACAGCCCCTGCTCTAGGTGTTCCAGGAGCTCCCAGCAGTGTGGGGGTTCCCTGTTGCTCCACACAAACCTCTCCAGGACAAGGCACTGGGTGTTGGGGCAGGTCCAGCTTCACCTGGAAAATGCCTGGCTGAGCCTTCTGTTGTCACCTCTCATTCCCCCTGCCCGAGATTTGGGGAGGGTGAGAGGAACCTGGCTCCTCATCCCTGCAGGATGCCTGGGGATGGGCTCCCAGGAGGGCTGGCAGGTCTGGGCAGTGCAGAAACTCTGGCACAGCTCACTTCTGTATCCTGAAGGGAGCTACTGAAAGACTGGAGCCAATCTCCTTCTTTCCAAATGGCCCCTCCAAACAGGCTTTCCTTGGAAACTGCTATTAGCAGTAGAACTTGGGATTCCCTCTAATTATGCAATCTTTTCTCCTTCTCTTCTAGGACAAGGATAAGACATCCACAGTGGATTGTTTGATATTTGTTGTCCCAGCTGGGACAGCCACCCCTGCTAGCCCAGGATGTGGAGACCAAAGCCATCCTTTAGGTCTCCTGATGTTTTGTTTCAGCTTCTGAAAGCCTCCAGAATTTTTCTGTGTGTAAAACAAATGTCGAGCCAGGCCCAGTGCTATTCTGAATGCCAGATAAGCACAGCAGCATCTCCTGACACTGAGCCAAGCTAAGCTTTAATTCTGCAGCACTTCCTGGGAATGCTGGAGGACGTGGCAGATCCATGCCATGGCACTTTGAGGGTGTGTCTGGCCCTGCCATGTGTGTCCTGGCTTTCTCTCCCCTCTTTACCCCTCCAAAAAAAGGTCAGGATGACCACAAGTCAGGGTTTCTCACCTCTCAGATACTGAAACCTGTAAAAGTGTAAAAAAAACCCATACTTGTGCAAACGTATTGCAGTCCTGCACTACTGCCAGGGTGCTGGAGTAATGAATGTAAAAGATGTGAATGGATGTTAATAAATGCAAATCTTTCATATCAGTTTGCTATTGTGCTGTGCAGAACAATAACACTGAAAATGGTTTGTCAGTTTGATTAATGTACTTGGTTCTTATACAGCCAACCCTGCAGGAGTTTGTATTCATTTAAAGCAAGGTTATAGATGCAAGGGAGCTTAGGGAAAATCTCTGTTTTGCTGCTCAAACAAAGTAATATATTTAATAAATATTATCAGAGGGTTGACAAGAAGAGCAATACCTTGATTAAATATTTACCTTTTGAGACTTTATTACAGAAAGCATCCTAAAGCAACATGTTATGAAAGGACTCTGAAAGAACTCCTCACACCCAGATAATAGTAACAATCCTCTTGGGTTAATCAAGAGATTTTAAAAACTAAAAATTTTTAGGGACCCTAGTCAGAGAATTTTTATAGTGGAGTGTATTGTATAAAATTTTCGAAATTATATTTTAAATATAGATTTGAACTTTATTTTTCTTACTATTTCAAATCAAAAGTTCTGGTTAAACTGTTTTACACTGCAGCATTTTGAACACTGCACTGCATCTCAATTCTTCAGGGCCAGGTTTTTTTCAGAATTTAATATTATCTCTACCTTCCCCACTTGCCTCGCTGAGTCCAAGTGACATTACACAGACTTAAATGAGACTGTATGCCAGTAAACAGAATATTCACCCAGGATGTCTCTATAACAAACAGTTCTGCCATTTTAAATCCCTGAATTTTAGCCTTTTTATAAAGCTTTTGACAGTTAATATGAAATACTTCTGTGAGGTATATACAGTGCAAAATCCTGTACACAATCACCATTTTACCAGTGTTGTTATACTGAGGCACAGAGTTCAGGATGCTCCCTTTGGTGAATTTTGTGGGAGAACGATCCACACAGCAGCTGCCTCTGAAACAACACACATCCCTTGCAGAGTTAGAGCTCTGGCTCTAAAAGAAAAGCCTGAAGACACTTTAAATAAGGACCAGTTAAGACAGATGACCTTGAGATCCAAATCCATGTGCTCAATCAGCTTGACTTCTGAGAAGTTTGTGAAACTGGGAAACATCTGGTTCTGCTGAAAACTTTGCCTTCCAAGTAACATAAGCAGTTCTCTAAGATGTGTCAATTTTCTTCCTCTGTGTGTCAGAAACGGAACATTTAAAATCAATACATGGAATGCTCATGTTAATATCCTTATGCAAAAGGATGCTGGTTGCCATTTCAGTGCAAACAGATTAGGACAATATCAAATAAAAGTACAAAATCCAAATTCAGCCCATTAAAGGCTGAATGAACTGTCCAGAACAACTTACTCAAATATAAATGCATGATAGCTCTCTTTTCCTTCAGGATTTGTTTGTGGTCCAAATCACCTTGTAAAGCATAGCTGAAAGCCTGCTGAAACTAATTTGGGATCCATGAGTTTACAGTCTGATTCCAGTTTGATGTTTCATTTAAACTCCTTGCAGGTCTCTTCTTCCTAAGTATCATTTTCTGAATGAAATTGTATTCAGTCACAATTACATGTGCTGAGAACACTGCAAAATGACATCTAGAAAGCAATGCACTCCTTCTTGTCAATATTTGTTGTATGCCAGGCTGACCTTTTGGATGGTTATCTTTGTATTTGTGGAGTGAAGAGAGACTGATTTTGTTGCTTTATTCAAATTAAACTGCAGTGTGGCAGTACCACACATTTTTGAAGGGTATTCAGGAACCGAAATGCCAGGAACAAAACTTTCCATCTGCTCCCAATTTAATCTGAATGCGCTTCTGATTTTATAGAAGAAGGTCATTTCTACAGCTGGTGAAAGCTTGTAATCTCTTAATCAAAATGCATTGATTGCTCTAATTATTGCATCTTGAATAGGGTTTCTGTGAACCTTTTTCACCCACAATTTAGTTTTGACATGTTTTGCTTTCTATCCTGTGAAAATCTATGGTTTTCAAAAAACGTTGACTTCATCAAGTATAACTTTATTGAGAGTTAGAGCCAGACCCACCAGTGGGTGCTGACAAAGTTAGACCATCTTCTTTATGTTAGCTGGCTGGAAAAAAACCAGTAAAATCAGTTTGAGCAACTTTGTACAGTCATGCATGTTACCAGAGAGCTGGTCTTGAGCTGGATTGCTCATAGCACAGATTGAATATTTCATATAAACTAGAAACTTCTTTGGCACTTGGACTCCAAGTCTGACCTGCAGCCTTTGATTTTTGCACATAAGGAATCATAGTTTTGTTATGGGTTTGGTTGTTGCAGCAACATTTCCTGTAGGGAAGAGTGAACAGGAATATATTTGTATTTGATTCTGGGCCACGGAGTCTAAAATATGTATGTCTTTTTATATTTTTATGTACATAACACTGCTCCATTTCTACATGTCCAAGTTAAATACAAACTTAGGGTACTCTAGTTTCAAAAATATTACAACAAACAAAACAAAACAGAAAAAAAAAAAAAAAACACCAAAAAAAAAACCACAAACAAGGAAAGAACCAAACCAAAACTGACAGCAACAAAAACTCCAACCAAAACTACCTCTCACAGTGCTAAGCAAACACAATTCATACTATTCCAAGAGAAGCAAGTAAAAAGTCTGTCAAGCTTTGCCTGAGTGCAACTATAAGCCCAAAGGAAACTGATTCCAGGTTAAAGTCTTGAAAATCTTGACTGTGCTGGATAAGCAAGTACCTGAAAACAAATTAGTAAATAGTGATGTATTCCTTTCATGGATTGAAATGTAAGGTTAAGGATTAAATAGCTAAATAGCACTCACTTTCCAGGTATTGATATTAAGGAAGCACCATTTTCTAGGAAAAGAGTATATTTGTATAGCAGTTTAATTATGAGTGTGAATGTTTTTGCCCAGATGTGTTCAAAAGAAAAGAGCAGTGGCCTTTGGATGAAACCTTGAATATGAAACCTTGAGTACTGAAACAAGAATCTATCATTGTCTAACAAATACAAACCAGATAGTGTGCCACATCTGAAATAACTGAGTCCTAAAAGCAGACCAAAATGAGTACTGAAACAATTAGCAGAAACAGAGATTAAACTGTTTTCATGACAAAGTACCTCTATAATTCAGTAATCTATCCATGAACACCAACCATGCTGTGAGAAATTGGCTCAGCCATGAGCTGGGGGGAGGTCAGAGTGAAACTCCACCTTGGGGAATGCTCCACAGTAATTGCTCTTTGAGTATTTTGCCCTGGAAACCATCAGATGTCCCTGCTGGTGATGAGAAGGGACCTCTGGTCTGACTGGATGGGACAATTGGTGAGAACAAGGAACCAGAGCTGATTTTCCTGACTTTAGTAAAGCAGTGTGCCTATTTATGTGATATCTGAAAGCTGAAGAAGGCTTGAGGCTGCCAAATTTGCAAAGCTTAATCTGTCAGTAGATTATTAATGAGAGAATACTGAAGCTATTGTCACCACAGGCTTTACTGCTACTGGAGATAAACCTGCTGGGATTTTGTCCAGACAGAGCTCAAGGAAGGCAATTGGGAAACTGAGAACTGCCCTGGCAGTCTGAGGAGCTGCTGTGCTACTGCTCTCTTCCATGGTGAGTGTGCCCATCCTGGGAAAAGGAGGAAAACCTCTGCCTTGAATAAGACTACCCTGAGGTTGAGACAGACTTCTGGCTATTAAACCAGTGACAAGGACTTCTCCAAAGTTCCAAGTGACTTCTTATGCTGCAAGTTTGACAATTGGCTCCAGTCTTGCTGCTTGGTAGATCCTGCTGTGCCTGGACTCGGGCTGCCTACAACAGAGAGTGGAGGACTGATAAACGGAGTGTTAATTCTGCCCTGCTCTGCCAACTCATCCTGGGAGGAACAGGACAATGGCACAGGTGGCCTGTCCCAAGCACAGGGGGTACCAATACAAGTTTCTTCTGGCTTCATTAGCATGCTCTGGATAAAATCTGGAAGAATTTCACAAATTTTGAAAGCTGGAGAGCTGAAATTTCATGTGCATTCCAAGTCTGGACCATGTGTCCTTTGAGCCATAACATTTCTGCAAGAATGGCTGCACAGAGGAAGGTTTGAACCTGTGAAAAACTGTGGAAGAGCAGTGAAATAGAAATTAGGTATTGAGTAACAGTCAAAAAATAAATCCTTGATAGGATTTGGAATTTCAAAGAAGCTTTCAAATAAGAAGTAAAATTATCTTTTACACATTTGGAGTCCTGCATGAAAATATACAGGAAAACATTCTGGACTGACAAAACGACCCTTTCAGACATGCTCTTGAAATAACATCAACAATTCAAGGAACTACAATTTTAAAATAAATCTGAGAGCAGAGCTCTAGAAGCTGAAGGTTTGGAAATTAATTTTATGAACACCCCTTAAAATGTCCAGTGATACGACATCGAGGTAGTTGTTGAAAATAATTTGGAAATTAAAGTGGACTCTGATAGCTCAGATTTGATGTTCCTCCTGAGGATAGGATTTTGATCTCAGAAAGAAATGCATCATCTTGTTTTTTCCAGTTTAGGAAATGTGATTTCATGTGTGGTCAGACAGTCACGGACTGCAGAAGTTCCTCACATTGACCCCAAGTGGACGGATGGTACCAAAAACTCCAAAGTCCAAAAAAAAAAGTACCTTAAAACTTCCTTTCTGCAAGTAATAAAAGTAAATATTTTTTTTTTGCTACAATAATTATTGAGTGAGCTGGCTTAAAACTCCCCCTGTTTTAAGGGGGAACTACTAAAAGACCAAAACCAAACAACAAAGAGATGGAAAAAACCCTGCCTTTAGATGTTACATTCTTGAGCTAGGAGAGCCAGTCCTCTCCTACTCTTGACTCACAGATTATACCTTGGACCACAGAAAATCCTCACTGAAAGGCTTTTTGAAATTTAGATATGAAATAGGTTCTCAGAAACCTTTTTTCCTTTGTGTATCTTATGAAAGACAAGGAGGTAGGGGGGGTTGAGAATGGTAAGGCAGTTCTTGATAGAACAAAGGGCTGACAGTTAACCTCATGCATTAAAGCCCATCTCAGTGCTTTTCCACACAAAAACAGCATTGTCAAAAGATTTACTTTTCCAAAAGCCATGTTACTATTTTATTGCACACTTGGCCAATTAAAAAGAACAAGCTCTATTTCTTGTTGCCTGCAAAGGTAAATCTTTTTATCTGCCTGATACTAACAGGCTGTGCTAACTCAAATATTGTCTGACATAAAACATATGTTTGTAAAATACTCACCTGCTCTCCAAACCTACAGGAGGCCAGGATATTTTAGGGTAAGCAATGGAAATAGCAAAGGCTCTTTGTTAAGTTTTTCTGAAGCTGAGGCACTGGGGGAAACTAAGCATTTTTTAGCACAAAATCTCAAGGTGAGAACCCTCAGGCAAATGTTGACTGCCCTATTTTTCATTCCTTCTTTTATTAAATGGTGGGGTTTGAGTGAGGAATAAAACATATTTCAATTCCCATGCCTAAAACAAATGGCAGAGAAATTTTTTGAAGACCTGCAGTCCACCAGTACTTATTGTAAACAGTTACTAGAGTCCTACCTAATTCAGTCAGATTGAATTAACAGAGCTAAAATATATGAACCAGTTGTTTACTGGTTGACAACATCTGGACATGAGCCCAGGTGTGCCCAGGGCAAGAGGCCAAAGGCACCTGGGCTGTGCCAGCCATGGGGTGGCAGCAGGGCCAGGGCAGGGACTGTCCCCTGTGCTGGGCACTGCTGGGGCCACACCTCAGACCCTGGGGCACTTCTGGAACCTCGGGACAGGAAGGACATGGAGGGGCTGGAGCGTGTCCAGGGAAGGGAACGGAGCTGGGGAAGGGGCTGGAGCACCAGGAGGGGCTGAGGGAGCTGTGGGGGCTCAGTCTGGAGAAAAGGAGGCTCAGGGGGGACCCTGTGGCTCTGCACAGCTCCTGACAGGAGGGGACAGCTGGGAGGGGTCGGGCTCTGCTCCCAGGGAACAGGGACAGGATGAGAGGAAATGGCCTCAGGCTGTGCCAGGGGAGGCTCAGGTTGGATATTAGAGAGAATTTCCTCATTGAAAGGGCAGCCAAGCACTGGAAAAGGGAAGTTATTGAGGCACCATTACTGTAGTGTTAAAAAAACCCATTTGGATGTGGCTCTTGAGGACACAGTTCAGTGGCAACGTGGTGGTGGTGTTGGGTTGACCACTGGCTTTGGTGTCCTTTGAGGTCTTTTTCAATCATTCCCCAGCCTCCTTTCTGCCTGCACCACTTTTTTCAGGAACTTGCTGCTGCTCACAGGACATTGGACAGAATTTAACATTTACCTGCTGGCAGAAAACTACCACAACAGTCAGATTTTCTTCTACGATATACATGGATCATAATATTGACTGGAATTGAACACTTACAAATTAACAGGATTGTGTTCCAGCAAGAAAAGTTCAATTTAATAATTAAGACCTCCTTTTAAGAAGTGCAACTTAGTCTAAATTCTTCTCTTTCTTTGTGTGTGATCTGTGGTAAAAATTCAGGGATGATTTTCCTCAATAATTTTGTGTTAGAAAGATAGCAATGTTTTCTGCAGCTGCAGATTTTTTTGAGTGTTTTTACTGTTTTGCTTTTTAAAGTATGTTCAAGCATCAGCTCTCCTACCTTTGAAATTTATTAGCAAGCTTTAAAAATAAATGAAGGAGAGAATTAATCTCTGATACTCTTGCTATGAGCTTAGAGCACGGGTTTTGAAACGGAGGTTTAATGAGTTCTGACTAAGAGAAGACTCAGAGATAAGCACCTATTCACCAGTAACCTATTACAGAGATACTGAATTTAATGCTTCTAAAAAAATTCTTGGACACAGGCCTGTGAAGTTGTCCTGTTTATTTGATTTTGAAAGAAGTCCCAATAAGGTACAAGGCCAGTTGGTCCTCAGACTGGTATTTCTGACAAAATGGGACAGAAATAGGAAGACAAAACATCTCATCCATGCTGCTGTGGCTGCAGCATTTGGTTTCCATACATCTCCAGTGCTTTTAAACCACTGGAATGGTAGAGGCAATAATATTCTCCTTGATACTTCCTTGGCTTAACGAGTTGACCTTGAAGCAAAGCTGGATTATTGTCCTTGTGTCCCCCTCCTTAAAGCTTTGCTTCAATCTCACAGTGTTATCATTTCCATGTTACTTTTATTATGCTTTAAAGCAAACATACCAAATTTACCAGAGCTCTCTTGTTTTGTGCAGCCTTGGGGATGCAGGAGAGCTGTAAACTTATACCAGCCCAAGCTAAGGCAGTTTCACAGCCTGAGTATGGCCAGAGAAAGGCAAAGCAACTGGAGCACAGCAGTGAGGACATTCCACCATTTTCTGCAGCAGATAGGACATTCCACCATTTTACACAGCAGTGAGGACATTCCACCATTTTCACAGCATTGGGGACATTCCACCATTTCTCACAGCAGTGAGGACATTCCACCATTTCACATTCTGGGATGCCAAGGTTTCTCTTAAGCACACTGATACACGTTGGTTAAAATAATTGATAATTAGTTGATATTCCTTCACCTATAAATAAGCCTTCTTCCCTGAAGAAAACTGTTTTCTCGAAGGTGTGAAATTGCACAAGTTTTATAATAAAACTGACCTGGGAGGGTTTGTGCAGGGAGACAACAATTACAGCAATTAATTACTTGGAAAGAGCAGTTCCTCCCGCCTGCATTTCCTCATCTAGCTGGTTCACAGCTCATTGTCTTTTTATCTCCTTTATTTAAGTCCTACCCATACATCACTGTTCTCTTCCTCCCCTTGCCCACAAAACAAACGAGGGAGCTCCTGTCTCTTGGCAGGAGCATAACTAAGTGCCATCAAACAGCACTGCACCAGCAGCAGCTTCAGAATCAGGCATTCCAAGGGTTCCATGAGAGCATCTGCTGCAAAGGAGAGCTGGATTGTCCCTCTTCCTCTCCAGCTGCAAATTCCAGTGGTCACTGAGGGATGTCTCCTTAGCTTGTCTAAGGAAGGAGAGCCTGTTTTGCACCTTTGGGATACACTTTCCTGGGATCACAAGCACCAACTTATTTGAAAGATGAATGTGGTCCTCAGCCCCCACCAAACTGATGGGTTTGGAAATCATCCTGCATGCCTTGGTTCCTTATTCTTTGCTTTCCTGCAGCCTGGATGAAAACCAACCTTTCTGAGGAGAAAAAGTGTCCTTAAATTAATGTGTGTGTTTTGTTTAGAAGAGTTGTCTCCTAAATAGTTCAAGATGATGAAATCAGTGACCTTTACAGCTTCTCTGCTCCATTTCAATAGAGTTGCTCTACAGATAATTTTAAAAATTGTGTTCTACATGAACTAGCCTGACTCTTAAGTCACATTTCTTTTAAGTTTCACCTGAAGCACTTGATCTTTTCTAAATGACATTGGCTTTTAGCAGAACATTTTCCCAGCACAATCTTTGTCATGGCCCTTTTATAGTCAGCATTAGAAATGAAATTACCTGGAAAGCAATATTTCCTCTACTTCAGAGGCAAGCCATGAGCAATAGAATTACCAGCAATAAAATATAAATGTATCTTAAAGTGAAATACCTTGCACTAGCTCGTTTCTACAGACAGAGAAGAAAAGCTGGCCTTTAGGGAAATGAGCACTTTGAAATCTCAGACTTCTTCAAAAGTTTCTGTCTAATGTCCTTGGCCAAGTCAAGTGCTGAGTTTATAGATAAAGTAGGAACAATAAATCATTACACTTCTTGTAGAGAATGACTAAAGAGGGCTAAGGATTATTGGGGTGTGGGGTTGCGTGTGTGTGTTTGAGAAAAGGGTTTTATTATCCAACCTTTAAATTGGAAAGTTGATTCATTTGAATTGGAAAGCAGAAAAGTAGATTTCCTTCTTTATAAATAAGCAAATGCCATCCAAAATATGAAAGAATATTCCAAGGCTATAGGGATTTATGACAATAAATTTAAAATTTCCCAACTGCCTGATCTATCAAGTAACTCAAGATTGCAGAGATTTAGAGCAATCTAAGGTTCTACTGTGAGATTAAGGTGATTTCTTTGTCAGATAAGTTTCATTCAAAGACTTGAAAAAAACCAAGATGCTCAAAGCTTCATGCCTTCTACATGTATAAATATTGAAGGAATTTAAGGCACTTCCCTCCCCGCCACCCCCCCAAAAAAAATCCCAAAAACGTTAAAAAACCAACAAGAAATTTACAGTTTCATCAATGGTTTAAAAATTTTAACAATACTTTCTGGATTTGCATCAATGTATAAACAGACAAGACTAAGACTGTATCAAATCTGATCATAAATTCTGATAGGATTTTAGTTGTGCTTGTAGTTTTGCTTCCATGTGTTAGACACTGCCTGGTCTATTAGGTCTGTTATTCAGCAAGCTTCTGAAACACATTGGAACTCACAGTAGATTGTGTTTTGCTGTTTTTAAATAACATCATTTCATTGAAACCGAATCTCTGCAAAACCTCAACAAATCATTTGGCTCTGTGCTGTGCAGAGCCTGAGAGAACAGGCAAGAATACACCATTTTCCCTGGTCCACAGTCTGTGGATCTGCTGCTGCAATGTTATTAGGCTCAAAGACTGCCTGTGATTCCTGCCCTGATCCTTTTGCCCTTTGGAAGCAACTGGAGGGGGCTGCTTGACATCACAGATGTGAGTCCTGCAGGGAGGTCCAATTTTTTTCCTGATTTTCCAGAATCCATAGCTGCAAGCTGTCTGAACATGGGAGGCTCGGGATGGTTCCTTCATTTTATGCTTCCCTGTATAACTACCCATGGTTAGGCCACAAACTCGGGGACAGAGGGTGGAAGAGGGGTCTGTGCTGGGCTACAGGGCACAGAGGGTTAAGTGAAAACTGTCCCAGATCCATCTCCCCTCCACCAGTTGTTTTCTACTTGAAAAATGAGCCAGTCTGATCCACTGAAGAGGCCAGGCTTGATCTTGGACACCAAGTACTGAGGAATTACCCTGTTGAGAAGGATGGATCTCCCTTCTCCACCCCTCCAAACAAGGGGTCCTGGAATTCTTGAAGTGCCCTGGGAGATGCCATTTTGGACAGCCCAGCTATGGTGAGAACTGTGGCTGGGATCAGGGCTGGAAGCTGCAGCAAGACTTTCTGCTGCCCTTGCTGCTCCCCAGTCCCTCCCAAAACCTTTTCCCACTGTCCGTGCCTTGGAAGCATCTGTTTTCATTGAGCTCAGGTGGAGTAACGACTAAAATTTATGGGATAACAAAAATCAATCCAAAATTCTTTGTCCCTCTTTCTCCCCTCTGGGCTCAACAGGTCCTTTCCTCAGGTTGTTTTTTTCATCCTAAAATTAATCTTACAACTCTGTTGCCATGCAAGTATTTCCACCTCCTCCATACACAGATGTTGTACCATGTGGGTATCTGCAAAGCCACAAAATCTACCAAATAAATATCAACCTTTCATCAAAGTGAAATGGATTTGCAAGAGGTTTAGAGCAGTTGGAGGGTCTGTTTTGGCTGCTGAATTTCTCTCTAACTATAAGCAATAGAAACAAACCCTCCCTAAACTTCATACCAGAAGATTATATCAAAACCTAAGAGCTTGGCAGTTCATGAGGATTTAATTAAACATGCTTAGTTGTTTTCCATAATGCATTAGCACAGTGAACTCTGAATCCTCTTCCTTCTCCCAGTGGAAACTTGGAGGATTCTTTTTGCATCTTTTTCCATCTCTGTTTGTCTGCAGATCAGCCTAGGTCAGTAATGGTATGTGACAAGCTGAATAAAATCTTGCCAGGAGAACTTGAATCATATTTTTACCTCTTCAAGTGATGTCTAAAGCTGCTTGTTGATTATATTTTCCTGGTGCTAGAAAAATAACTGTGACAATTCAAGAAAGGAGGAGTACTTTTTGGTTCTTTGCATGTCTGTTGCCAGCCACCTCTTTTCTCAGCAAATGAGTTGCTCTCATTTCTATGCTGCTAGAAGATACTCAGGTGTTTTTCTAATAGTGCTGGAATGCCCAGTTTGTCCACAGATGCCAATCCTTGTCCAAATGGAGTCCCCTTGCCAACAGGTGGTTTTGGGGCACATGTGGTAAGATAAGACATTTTTTGTCTTGGCTCTTGGTCCCAGTCCAGCTCTGTTGGTTTCTAAAATCTCATAAAAGCAGATTTATAATTATTTACTGTTTCTAACTGTCTTTTTCATCCCTGCAGGATCAGAGAGATGCTGCCTTGTATTGACTTCCCCATGTTGCTATTGTATTCCCAGCAGCTTTCACAGAAATAGCCTTCTCAGAGCAGTATTAAGTAGTAGTGATTATGTGATAGTGTAATGTTGTATTTTGGGAATATCAACTCCCACAGTCTCATCAAAAGTTGATGGGCCTCATTATTCTAGGGAATGTGTGGAGTAAGGAATGCAGGTATTGCAGGGATGAGGACACTGGGGTTAGTGCTGAGCCTGTGCTTGTACATCTCTCAAAAAAAGTTGGAGGGGCAGATGTGTATTTTTGATTTTGAGGGACATTATCTGATGGTTATGAAAAATATTGACATTTCATTTACTTGTACTGTGGCATTAGCCACTGTATTAAAATGATGCTGTAATTAATATCTGTAGTTATTATATTATCATCATCATCACCACTGTGTGATATCCAAAAAGCTGCAGCTTCATCCTTTGTCCCCCTATCCCACACGTGCAGTAATTCCCAAAAATGCTGTTCGAAGTCTGGATGAAATCTTAGTTGCCAATGCATGGCAAGCAACAGGTAGCAGAAAACAGCCTGACTACCCAGGAAAATCAATTTATTTCAATGGATTAATTAGTCTGCCTTTTTAAATAGAGAAGAGGATTTTGATGCCCAACTGTACATTGATATTTCCATTTTTGTGCTCCAGGCCTGGCCTTCAGCTGCAGCTCCAGGAGGACTTGTGTCTTCCACAGCTCCTTCCAGGGTCTGGCAGCCTTTTGCAGGATTCTGAGGCACGCTAAAATGGCACAGGGCATCTCTGTTTTACACCTGAATCGTCCCCTGAGGCTGCTGAGGAGTGAATTGTGCAAAATGAAATTAAAACTCGAAGCCCTAATTAATAGTGTGCAATCACTTAGCATTCAGAGTTGGGTTCCCTCTGTGTCAGGACAGGAGAGGAAGGGTTGGGAGGCACCTCCTCCTCCTCCTCCTCCTATTATTCAGCCTGCTCCCCACTCAGAGGGTGCCACCCCCCAACCCAGATTCCAGAGGCACGGGATTCTGTGGGAGGAAAATACAAAAATGCAAAACTGGGAAACTGTGCTGTGCAGCTTTTGTGTTGGTGGCACAAAAGTTCCAGCACGTCAAAGACGCCGTTACTGCTATTTCTGTCCTGCTCCTGGTGAGACAAATGTGGATCTTCTGGGAGTTTCCAGATGAGGTTCCTGGTGGAATATGTGGGAAGGTGTTGCCTTTTTTCTCCCCCCTCTACCTCTTTCTTCCTGCCTTTTTTCTTCTTTCTTAAGCTAGCAGGGATGAAAGGAGTACACAGCTTTTACACCAAAAATGGACTTCATGAGGTGTTTCACAGGCAAACAATGACAAATGAACACACAGAAAGGCCTAGAAGAAAAAAGACATTTCTTAAATTGATAAAAAACTGTAAAAAGTACAGCCTTTTTTGCAGCAAAAAAGTTGATATCCTTTGTATCAGGTAACACATTTTTACAAAAAAGGAGCTGTGTTTAATGTGTAAAAATGAACAGCCTCCCCTGTTGGGACTCTGCAGTCACAATGGGTGGTTTGGCACAGGTAATATGAGGGCAGATTTCTGCCTGATTCCCACCTCTAACCCTTGTTTCTCACCAATCCCTAAAGTTGTCTGCTTGTGCTCTGATTCTGTTACCAGTATCCAAAGGTTTCTTTTCAAATTTAAGCTATTTAACAGCCATTTGCACATTTTGCCCAATTTTAATCCATATACAAGTCAGAGATGCTGAAATTTGGAAACAAAATTGCAAAGATTAATTAGGAAAATGTTAAAAAAAGGTATTATTGAAATTTTGGTATGGAGATATATTTTCCACTTTTTTGTTCATGTCTGTTCCTTTCTAAAATGCCTTGGTTTTGATGATTGGACACTTTCTGCTGAAACCATTTCTTAGAAGATTTCTTAGCAGATTTGTTTGTGTTCAGGACACCATGCAAAGACAAACAATCACCTACCATCAATATTGAACATTTCATTCAAATAATGTGAATGTCTGGTATTAGTCTGAGATAGTAATTTGCTTTGGAAAATGTAGTAGGTTTTTAACATACCCACTCATTCTACATTCTACATGGAATAAAAAATAAACCAATTTAACTCACTGAAATAAATCTGTGAAAGCATATTGCACTAATTCTAATTTATCTGTGAGATTCTCTCCTGTTCTGAGGATTGAAATGATCACACAAATTGACCCAAAAATATGAGTGAAACAGCTGTGTCCAGTTTCACCCCAAGCTTACTGAGCAAGTGAAACTGCAATGAAATTTTAATCCTTTTTTGGACAAACAAAACAGGTTCCTCAATTTCCGTGGATAGAAAACACCAGAAACAGTTCAAGTCCATAAAGATTTTTTATGGCTTTTTCTACTTAAGCAATCTGAGGTTTCTGTATAAGATCAGGACATAAAATCTGTAGTGAGATATTATCAAAGATTAGAGCCTAAATAATCTCAAAGTCTATCTAGCCTAAATAAACAGTATGTCTTAATATATTCAACTTTTTTTACAGAAGTAGTATGTAGGCTTTTTATCAGTGACTTACTTGGTATAAATGTTGCTGTAAGAAAAAAAGCATGAATATTTTTCTATTCTCTCATGCTAGCATGTGTCTCAATATCTTAATATTTAATATGAAGTCCATGCAGAATTTGTCCTTTCATGGATTAACAAAGACTCAGGTGGAGCCTTCTCAGTCTCCCATTTTGGCTGATTCTGTGAAAAAAAGCCCCTAAAATGATGAATGTGTGCTGCATCAACCTTAAAATATTCTGATTGCAGAGGGGTTGTCAGAAATGAATTGAAATATAAGTATTGTGAGCTTTATTTAAAGGTACTTTCAGCTCATCTTTGCTGCTACTGAATTTGGTGACTCCCTGCCAGCACTAACCAGGCAGGGCTAATTGTTGAAACTCTTCAGAATATCAACTTAACACCTCAACAGTGCATCCTCAACCTCCAGAAATTACACAATCCCTGTGGCACAAAGGAAGTGAAAGATGCTGTGTTTGTACTTGCTTTCTATACAGCCAAGTATTGCTGAAATGAAAATGCAGGCACTTCAGTGGCAGGGAACAGCAGGGTCACTTTTTAACCCCCACATTTCGGTCCTGGAGTCTGGATTGCTGTGGCCTGGGGTCTTTGGTTGCTGTTAGTGACAAGTGCAGGCAGAGTTCAGAGTGTGGTGTTTGAGATGCTCAAGCAGTGCAAGGATTGCTGAGAAAACTTCCCTGTTTCTTTGGAAACCAGCCCTCAGGCAGCTCTGGACACCTAACCTCAGAACCTTCCTTGGAAATTGTTCCTGAATAAAAGTGAATTTGCTTCTCCTGAGGGTTAAGTGCTCCCTGTTGCCTGTGCTGGGGTTCAAGGCTTGTGTTATTTAGATTAATGTGGTGCTGCTTAGCTCCAGTGGCTCAGCTGTGAGGAAAATGCCAATGGAATGGGTGACTCCAGCAACCACATGCATGATCCAAAAGAAGAGACATTCAGGAACATTTTTTTAAATTAGAACTGTGATTTTGAGCTGTTTGGTTATTCCAGTGAAGCATCAGGTGTTGACTAGACAAAGCAGAGGGCAGTGCTGTCAGTGAAGGACAGCATTTGTGGTGGAGTGGTGAGCACTGTGGGCTTAAAAACACTAAAACAAATCTGAAGTAAGGCTTCTCCCTGAGCTTAGCATTACTTTTGGCCAGCACAGAGAGAAGATTCCCTCAGCCTCGGAAAAACATGCTGTTATTTCAGCATTATTATAGGATGTGTGATCTCCAAGTTTTTTCCAGAAATCTTACATGGAGGGAGGGTGCTCCTGAATGCAGGTCCCATCTTTACAGGCAGAGATTCACCTCTGTGTGCCCTTCAGGCAGGGTCAGAATGTGACCCAGAAGAGGCTGGTGAGCAGCTCCAGCCTCATGAACACCCAGAGTTGTTGCACCCTGTCCCACACTCCCTCAGAAAAGAGACAAGGCTGGAGGCAGCACATGGATGGAAAGCCCCTCAGGACCCAGAAACAGGGACAGGCTCAAATTAAAACCTTGGATCATAACATGGGAAGACCAAAAGAAGAGTGGGATGCCAATCTCTTGCACAAATTGTACTTGCTTCTACTTGCTGTTCCCATTTTTTTTTTTGCTTTTTACTGGGAAGATTGGAAATCTCTGCTGGCCAAGCTGATGGAAGTCCAGCACCTTACTGCAAAGTGATAACAGCAAAACTGTGATAGCAAAGATGAGCAGGAAAATTACTTTTCCCCTTTTGGCCAGGGATGAAGAGTGATTTTTTAACTCTGCACAGAATGTTGGCTTGATATAGGAGTGTCTGTGGGACAAAGGTGGCAGGAGGGGGAAGAAGAGAGGGAAGGAAGGAGGGAAGTATAAATAAACTTAATTAATGATGTCCACAATTCCTCTAGTGCTTTAATGAAGCTGCTGATATAATTGACTTGAAGTCTGTCTCTTTTTTCTCATTTGAGCCACATCAAAGCATCTCTTTCTGTGGCATTCCTTGCTTATAAAATACATAAACTATCACTGGCCAACTTCACTTTTATTAAGCAGCAAATATTACTTCATCCTGAAAGTCTTCATTATATTTAATGGAGGTTATGCCTAGCATCTAAAGACATAGATGCAATATTTCATTTTAGTCAACAAAGTTGGGACAGTATATAGGCATTTAAAGTCAATAACTGTAATAGATTTTAAATGGCAATAAGTAGCAGTGTTCAAACATGTTCATATAAGAAACAACATTAAAAAAAAGGATTTTTTTTTCTAGGATTTATATAAGGAGCTCATGTCTTTGGTTCCAGATATTTGATTAGGATCAAAGTTTTGGAAATCTAATAGCTACTACCAGTGCTGGGGTTTATTAGGCCTTAATTAACCTAAATCTCTCACTTCATCCGTATTACTGAAGTTTGCAATTCCTTATTCTAATATTTTTACTTTCCCAATCACCACACTTCACTGTTGCTTTGTCTGCTGCCTTCTAGCTCTATCAAATCATTCCTCAATATTTATCCATTATTCTGCAGTATTTTGTGTGCTGGACAGGAAAAAGTAATATTCAAAATTCACATGTATGTGTAGGAAGGGACAGCAAAGAGCATCAGTGCCTGCTTCCAGTGCCACTGGTGACTGGAATTTATCCTTGCCTGCAGATTGTTGATTTTGAGCCATGAACAGGTTAAAGGTGTCAATATCAGTGTGGTGTTCCTTTTGTTTTTAGCAATTATGGTTTAATCTGAATAGAGGCTGTGCATGGTTACAGTTCTGGTCAGTACCTCTCCTTGGGGAATTATCAGTTCTCTTTGAAGAGCCTGTAATCCCATAAGATCTATTTTGGCTGCAATCCTAATGTTCCATGGACAGTGGACTCTAAATTAAATATTTCCATGGAGGAAAAAATCATGGAGATTTTACACAACCCTTGGAATGTGACAGCTCAGAGACACAAAAAAGTAGAGAGAAGTAGATGACCTGAAACGTGTGGCATTTCTCCTGCAATCCTACTGCTGCTTTCTCTGAGGTGTACAAAATACAAAACTGGGCACTGTTCTTTGCATATTGGTCGTTTAATCTCCTCTGTCTCCTGAAGCTTTCTCTGGGATGGGTTCAAGCAGCCAAGAGCAGTCCCCAGGTTTCTGCAGAGCCAGGATGGCTTCTCCAGTGCTCAAACCCTCACAGCCCAAAGGATCTTGCTGGGCACCTCACTTCAGAGCTCTGGGTTCTCCTCTCAGCTCTGGAACAGTCCTGTTCATCTTCTCTCTCCAGCATTTCCAGTGCATCTCTTTGCTGCCAGGCATTTCCAGTGTTTCCTTTGTCAATTGTCTCATTTGGGGAGTGTCAGAAGCTGGTGGTTTGTCATGTCTTAGTTTTCTGGTGGTTTCTCAGAAATGTCAGAGCTGTGGGTAGATTCTTGCAGGTCACTCTGGTCTTGTCACAGGTATTGTTTTAAGGTAAAGCACTTAGGATTCAAAAATGTTCACTAGGCAAAAGGAAGGGCAAAATTCAGAGGGTCTGCAAACAGTCAGAGGGGTTTATTAGTAAATTACACCCTTGGCATGTTTGTTCCTGACCTACTATAGGGACAGTAGGCTTTGGATAAAGGGGCAGGGTGAAGGGAAAAAAGAAATTAGAGAGGTTAATGAAAAAGGGAGAAATGAACTAAAGGAAAAAAGACAAAGAGAGGAAGAGAAAGAGAAAAAAGAGAGCAAAAGAGAAGCAGGCTGCAGGCCAAATTATTCTTGCTTCTGAATGCGACAGTCTGTTCAGATGAAAAGAAGAATTGGATTTTTTTTCCTTGCTACTTAATTGCTAAATGGGTCTTAACCTTTGGGTGGATTTTGCACAGAGCACTTTTTAAAAGGCTTTATGTTTATTCATAAAGGTCCCAAGGTTCTTACTAAAGAAGTCCTTTTCCACCTCCATAAACCAGTGTCTTTTGTTTTACCTGCTGTAGAAAAGGGATACTTGTCTTTGAAGTCTTTTATTTCTAAAAAATTTAATACATAGGTTTCAGTTTATATTGGCTTTTTCAGAAAGTTGTCTGATTCAATTCTGAAACTGTAGAATTCTGACCTTAGTTTCCTCATACTGCATCTCAATTAGAGAAATATTCTTTTCTAGGAAATTAACCTTTACTGTCTCTTTTCTGACTGAATCATCAGCAAATATTTTGCTCCTGCAGAGCATTTTCATGGCTCTCCAGAAATTTATGGGTAACACTCTTAGATGAACACAGTCACAGAAAAGGCTTTATTTCTACTTTTTGAAAAATAATTCAGGCATGCATCACCTAGGAATGAGTTAATGAGCTGGGACATGAGCTGGGCATTGTCTGCAGGGGTAGGGAGGGCAGGGAGAGCCCTGTGACAGTGAAGGAAGACTTTGCAACCTGACATTGTTCTGTGGATCCCCTTTTGGTAACTGGGTGTCAACTATTTTCAAATATGCTCTGCAGGCAGCTAAAAAACCGGGTGTAATTCTTCCTTTTGGCACTCGTGTCACTGTGACTTAGTGCTTTCATGAAATTAAGCATCTGTGAGCTCTGTCTTGTGAGTCCTCAGGGAGCAACTTCTCTGTGATGGCAGGGGAGGATGTAGTCATAATCCCTTTTTTCAGATGAGGTTATAATTCCCATTCTGGTTGGAGGCCCAGCTAGGCAGAGGCTTATGAAATTTGTGGAATAATTATCAAGACATATATGCCATAGCTAGGAGTAAGTAATTCCGGATCATAAAGCTCAAAGAGCATTTAATCCAGCTGTGTTAGACAAGAATGGGATTTATTGGCATAAAACTTGCAATCCCCTTTTTCCCAGCCTCCAATTCAGTGCAGAAAAAAAAGAGGAAAAGAAAGGCAAATGACTGATGAGCCCTGGTAAATCTTAGTGTTGAGGTTTAAGATGTAATCCTGCTTTATCTCCAGTCTCACTGCCAGAGGTTACCAGCCTTCCAGTAAAGGAACCTGCACCTTTAGCAAGGCAGTTTCTAGACAGATTTCAATATTTTGTCAGAAGCCAGTACCAGATATGAGGATACCAAGATGTTTACAGAAGCATTTTGTTCCTTTCTGCTGACTTTATCTTCAAGCAGCTTCCACCAAGAGGGCTGGGCAGGGAGCTGGGACAATTTAATGTCAATCTGAACAAGTCCCTGTCCAAGCTGTGTGTGTGTTGTGAGGCTGCATCTTGCTTTTCTCTTGCACACCCACAGGCTTTGCCACCATGAAGAAACAGAACAGAAAAAAAGGGGCAGAAAAGGAAAACCAGTATTAAATGTCTAGCAGAAATTTCAGGTCTAATTACAGTCTTGACAGAAACTCAGAGAGATTTGTTTGGGCTAAGAAAGTTAATGTATCCATACTTGTGATCCCAGTGACCTTTCAGATTGGGAAAAGAAAATCAAAGGCAGTTTGTCTTCACAAAGAGAAAAATTTGGCCACTTTCTGAAATTCTGTTGAGCAACTGATGTCAGCACATCTGGAAGCAACCATCACACACAGCAACGACAAACCCATGACAGAATCATGAGATAGAACCCATAATTACTTCAAGCAATTTGCTTTTCTTGGTTTTACTGCAGTTTCTCTGGTGAAGAAAGCTTGGAGTATTTTTGTTTGTTTGTTTGCTTGTTTGTTTTGTTTCTAATGGCTTCAAAAATATTAACAATAACTTTCCTTCTTCATTCTTGCCAGAAGCAACTACTGTGTATTTGAACACTGTAAGGACCCTAGGTCCATCCTAATTTTCAGTGAGACTCAGTCACTTGAATGTCCAAATAAATAATGAAATAGGATTTGGGACCCTGTTTCCATACCCACTCATGGAGGGGTTTAACCTGACCACTTTGTTCTTCAGTACTGCAATGATTATCTGCTGAAGTTCTATAATCCTGGTATAAATGCACCTTATATTATTCAAATACACTATTAAGGTATGCCAGAAGTATAACTAACTATATTTCAAGAGCTTGGCCCAAAACTGAGTAATTTTAGTCATTTTTGAAGGGCTCAGTCAGAATTCAATTAAATTATATTTTCTGGTTTTGCTATTTGTAAGAAAGATAATTTTGGGAAACTCATGGGTATTGAACATTTGAGGCCTGTATGGCAGATTTTTGACATTTTCCCTTTTTGTGGCAATAATATTTAAAAATTCACAACCCAACAAGGAAGTTAGATTGAATACAGCTTTACCTGATTATCTAGTGACATAAGCCTTTGGCTGGGGTAATTAAATGTAGATGTCAGAGTTCCTATATGGAAATATAGATCTGGAAAAGCAAAATAGCCCACCTGAAAATGATGATGACAGCTAAAGACAAGGTGGGGTTTTTTTGATAGACTTTTCAGAAATTTGGTTATGTAATTTTTACACAATTTTCCTTCTCTTGAACCAACATATTGAAGCATCCATTCAAACACAATGCCTGATTCCCAAATGCACACTGACATGAATAAGGTTAAACAAGTTAGCCACAAGTTGGAACTTCTTTCTGTTTTAAACCTGTTTTCCTGGTGCAGTGTTAGATTTCTGTCCATGTTGGGTACTGAGCCCAAATTTGATACACACAAGAAATGATGAAAATTTGTGATATCCAGATCATGAGGTGATATTAAGACAGTCAAAATTTTCAGATTACAATTGGCTTTTTGCCCATGAAATTTGAATGGAAATGTTTTTTACCTTGAAAATAACAGACAAGATGGTCACCATGACTCAGTGATGTTACATTAGTGACAAGAGGGAACAATAATAAACCCTATAATTGAATTCAAAGGCCTATTTGCTCAAGATTTCCTTATTTGTCATTCAGTGGCAATAATAAACAGTATAAACGGTATAAAAGTACAATAAAGCCAGAAATGAAGAGAAATCAAACTGTCTTTTAGGCTTGGCCTCTGGAAATTCCCTTTCTGGTTGCAAAGCACTTGTTTCTTGGGATTTTTTCCTTGTTGTTTTGTTTGGTTGGTTGGTTGGTTTTGTTGTGTTTGTTTGTTTGTGTTTGTTTTTGGTTTTTGCTGTCACTTAATAGGTAAAGTGTGTCAGCCTTTGTGTGTGGCAGTGCTGTGTTACCAGGAGATGACAGATTCTGGGTTAGAGAGGAATGTGAGCTGACAGATCACCAGGTTTCCACTGTGCCCATTCTTCTTAAGCACTCTTGGCCCATCTGCAATGTGTTCCCTAGAAGAACACCAGGCAAATTTATTCCTAAAGTATTATGAGTGAACAGCATGAAATACAGAAACCAGGAAAACTACTAGCTTAAATGTTTAATGCAAAGTATTTTGTACACTCTTGTTATTTACTTGACCTTTATTCCACCTGGCTCTTCATGTATTTTTAAAAGCTTTTAACAAGCTGCACAGAGAGGACTGGCTGTATCTGCCCACTGCTGACATAAATAGCATGCCTGGGAGTGATAAACTCCAAGCTTTCTTTAAAAGCCTCATAAATGGATGTGTGGCAGAAGCAAGAGTTACTAGCAAGCAGCTTTTTCTGAGAAGCCACCTTTTTTATGCAAGTTTAGTCCCAGTGTTAAAGGGAACCTTTTACAACCTCTTGTGCAGTATCATCTCTACACACTCCTTC
Source organism: Cisticola juncidis (assembly GCA_013400215.1). Taxonomy (NCBI): domain Eukaryota; kingdom Metazoa; phylum Chordata; class Aves; order Passeriformes; family Cisticolidae; genus Cisticola; species Cisticola juncidis. The sequence continues at coordinate 469,643 of VXBR01005912.1, forward strand.
AGGGGGTTGTTTCTCAGACTAGTCATCCTAGCAGAGGCAATAGTTTCAGTCTGAGAGCCTTTGAGCCTGAAATATCTGTGGTAGGTTGCTTAGTTCTGCCCCTGTCCAGCAGTGTAGGATGTAATTATGGCTCATCTTTCTGTACCCACCTTCCCTCTGCTGTGCAGCAGCTGTAAGTGATATGAAATGTGTGAAGGATGTGCCAGGAATTCCCCTTTCCCTGCCCTAAAAGAGGAGCTGAACACGAATCTGGCATGTTTTTAAACAGCTGCAAAACATCCTGCCCCAAAAGCTGTCAGAAATGACTGGAAGGGTCTTTAAGCACAAAGGTAATATTGCAGTGTATATATTGAATTTAGCCCCTCAATCCTCCCAATGGAGCCCTCTATTTGTTTTTAAAAGAACTTTGACTTTTGATATGTTGTATCTGCACCTTTTCATTTGCTGCACGTCCCTAAAGCTGCTGTGCATGGAGAGAAGGAATTAACGACCACAGACACAGCAAGGGAATGCTCCCTTAAGTAAGAGCTGGGAACTTTTGTACTTTGTAGAAGCAGAATTAAAAAAGCTGAGCAGCCTTGACCCAAACTGTGTGGGGTGCCTGGCACTAACAACCCTTCCCTGGAAATGTTCCTTCTGGGAACTGGGCCTACATCACAAAGTGGAAGAATTCCCTGATGGCAAACCAGTTCAATAATCTGGTAAATTAATAAAGGGTCTGCTGAGAGCACCTATAAATAAGGATAAACTGGTAATGGATGTGGGAGGGGGATAGGGAGCTGAGTGCTGCTGGGTTGGGAAGTTCTGAAGAGTGTCTACATTTCCTGTTTGCTAAGTAGTTCTGGGATAACTCTTCTGGTGGCCCCAAACAGCAAGGAAACAGCAGATGTACAAAACAAACATGGTCTGCCTTGTTAGAAATCACATTTAGCAGTGCCTTCCCCCCATAACACCTCGGTGTTTTAAAGTTTGATTTGTAGCTGTAAAGCCAGTCAAGAGTACCTGTGGATCACGTTTTTACAGATCTGCATACTTTTAATCTGACAAAATCCATATCTATGAGCTTGTTTAAGGAGTGATGATTGTAAGACTGTGCTTCTTGTTAAATAGAAATAAATACAAATAAATACAAATAAATGCAGTTAAGGTTCCCTGTGGTTGTTATACATTGTCTTCATGTGAGGGAAGCTTTGACAGAGCCATGGTGGGGGAGAACCAGCAGGTTCCAAACTCAGCAGGGTGTATTTTCATTTCAGTTTCTCACGCCAGAAGCTGAAAGCAGCCTCAGCTGAGGTACTGGCTGAGGAGCAGCCCGAGTTAGCTCAGCTGGAGGATGCACAGCATCTTCCAGCAGGGTGGGATGGGTGCTGGGGTCACTGCCAGAATAGGATCTCCCTGTGCCTGGGAGCCTCTCTGAGCCCAGAACCCTGTCTGCAGGGGTACAAGGATGTCAAACAAACATGCCTGGCTGCTCATTTATTTATCCATTCATCATGAGCAGGGCAGATGAGGGACACAATCAAAAAGGTTTGGAGTGCTGGGGCCAAGTGCTGTGCTTTTCCTACCTGGGGCTGTAGGATAGATTGTGAGAACAGAGCCTAGGGCTGACAAAATCAGGGTGAAGGAAGTGCCCCTGGGTGCAGGATAAAGGAAATTATGATCCCCACAGTGGTGTCTACTGGAGAAAAATGAGTTATGCATGTAGGAGCTGGTGCTATAGAGAGAGACAGATGATAAGAAACTAAATTAAGTTGTCAGAATAATGATAGTGTACTAAAAGGAGAAACCTCCACCATCTCTCTTTCTGCTTATAGCCTGGAGAATTGTGTCTGAAAGGGAACTTGCATTAATGCTTGACAGTAGAAATGTTCAACTCAGATTTACGAGATGAATCTGTCATTTACATTTGTTTACTGTAAATGGGAAAAAATGTGAAGGGGATATAATGTGATGCAAATATCTGAGAAGGGAAAAATACAGGGGGAGAAGTAACTTCCCTCTTGGCAGCAAACATAAAACAATAATGGCTAAATGATTTCCACATTAGTGCACCAGATTGGGGCCCAGCAGGTGTCACTCAGTCCTGGCCTGTGCTGCAGAGATCTGCAGTCACCCACTTTGGCCCAAGCCTTAGAACAACATCACCACCCATTTTGGCATTTGATTGCCCTGGAACCAACTCCCAGAAATTTGGCACCTCCTTCCTGTGTGCCTGACTTCCCAGGAAACTGAAGAAAATACTGGGAGAGTCCCCCCTGCTGCTGAATTCCAAATCCTGGGGTGGGAACTCTTCCATGAGGCCCTTTCCAGGCAGGACTGAGCTCAGGGGACTGTGCTGCCAGTCAGAGCCTCCCACCACTGTTCAAGGAATAAAAAATTGTGTCATGATGATGTGATCATGTAAACATGCAGCAATATCCAATACTAAGGACATTCTCAACCCTCTTCCTAATTAGTGCCTTAATTAGTTTTCTACTTGCCACCCTCATCAGAATTGCCTCACTAAGCAAATGACCATTTGACTTTCTGATAATTCAGATACAAGTCCTGTTTAAATGTCCTTGCTATTGGCATCTTTAATCTTTCAAGTGTCTGTATCAGTTTCAATTCCAAGGAATTTCAATAGTTAAATGCTACAAATCCCTTCATTGCATTTGCCCCATGGCTTGGTTGATAAAGGTAACATGTCTTGTTTTTTTCACACTTCAGTATCAAATAAACAGGGTACTTCAGACTTTTTAGTAGCTGCTGTCACCAACACACTGCTGTCACCTGTTGCTGCAGATGAGCCAAAGCAATGCTGCTTTACAGGAGGAAAAGTTCCCCTGCAGGCCAGCTGGGGAGTCTCCTGATCTGTGAGTCTGCCTTTTCCCCAGGCACAGGATGAGCTGGCCACCAGCAATGGGCTTTCCACCCATGGGAGCTGAGTGGCTGTCTTAAAATCATGAATTTGAGAAGCCAGGTCAGATGGAGCAAAATCATTCCTAAGGTGTTATTGCATGAGAGAAAAATGGAAGTGTCCAGTTTAGATGAGCTCCCTCGAGCACATTGTCTTGCAAAATCCTAAGCCACACAGAAAAAACAGTTTAAAAATAATATCATGCTAATGCCAGGCTGTGTCCTTTAAAAACTTAGTGCTTAGGGCAATTGAGAGGGGAGGAAGATTTCAATAAAAAAGAAGGGAACACAGGCTGTTTAATAAGCAATGAGAAAGGCCCTCGCCAAAGAAAATACATAGCCAGTAGGAATAAAAAAGAAAATAAGGAATACAAAAGAAGATAAGGAATACAAAAGAAGATAAGGGATATATTTCACTTGATATCCTTTGACTGAAACCTCTGTTTGCTGTGGAATTATTTGCCTGGGATGTCCAGAGCTGCAGCACTCTCCATGAGCAGGTGAACCCAAACTGCACCTGCATGGCCTGTGCTACCCATGGGTGTGCCCAGTATTCCCAAAATTCCTGGTGGGAAAACCACCTGAGCAGAGTACAGGGAGAGCTGCAGCTCTCCCATAGGTGCTGTGTCTTCTGATCACCAAGGTCCTCACTCACCCTGTGTGCTCTGGATGCTTTATGAAACCTCACTGCCAACGTGGACTTTGAAACCAGACTCAAAAGACTCACAGTACTTTGTGTAGCTTAGTGAGATTCCCAAGAAACAAGGGAATTTTGTCACTACAAAGCATTTAAATGCCTTTTTTAAAAAAGTATAAACATAAAAATAAAAACAAATGTATGTTGGAGACAGCAGGTTTCTTGTGATATAAATTTCTATATTGACTTCTTAATATGATGAGGAGTACAAAAGAACTAATCACAGGCTGTAGGTGCAGTGTATTCATGGTACAGAACTGCAAAGATAAATGTAATAGATTTAAAATGAGATCGTGAAATGTAATAATAGGTTTTCATAACATAGGAACAATGTTATAATGTAAATGAAATTAGTATAATTGAACAGTTATATGAACTCAAAAGTGAACTTGAAAGCAGAGAATATTTTAAACATCCCTAAATATTGGGATGAATTATTTTGGGGAGCAGCTTTCAGTATTTTTTTTTTAACAACATGAATAATACTATATTAAATCCTGAGTAAAGAAAATCAACCAATCATAAGAGGTCTCTTGAAACTAAAGGTGATGAAAAATCTGGAATTACATCTTGAACCAAAATGCAAGCCTTTGAGAAACAAACAAATTATCAACTTTCTGAACTGAAAGAAAGGATGAAAGAAAGGCCAAAAAGAGATAATTTTTTTTAAGTGACAGTGTTGCAAGAAGTTTTGTTTTCAGTTCACCAGCTGCTCACTACTCACCAAGGTATTTTGGTTTTAAATACTTAAAGATTTTTATCTCTCTTTTGCAAAATTAAAATTCTCTCATTGATGCATTCAAGCTTGCACAAACAGCTTTAATTTGTTACACCTGTTTAGAGCTGTGTTTTACTAATGACTAGAGATACAGAAAATAATTTCATAATGGGATACAGTTCATTACAAGATCATCTACATGTGACATTCTCTTGAAAGAATAGGATCTCTGTGAGCTATTTCATATAGATTGAATAGAAAGCATTCTATGAGGATTAGTTGGTTGGGGTTTTCTTTGCCACCCTTGTTTAAGAAAGGCTAAAATATTTAAATCTGAGTAATGTTGACCATAACACCACAGTTGTTGCAAAGATCATCCCACAAAATGCAGATGCAATCTGACATAAAAGCTTTGACTCTTGCCATTGCTCTTGCGTGGGGCACCTCTTGGTTAGCACAGGAATAGTTAATTCATTCCCAATTAAACACCTCCCTCAACATGACAGTTTTCTTTTAGGAGGTCAGAAATAGTAAAATTTACAGAAATTAACAGCAAAATGTATCAAGGTAGGCTTTCTTTCAGAAAGAGATCTCTCTGATTAGAAGACCTCTATGATCAGAAGAAATAATGAATTATTAAAGAGAGCCTCTGAAAGCAAATGTGGCCTGGAATGCACCCTGGGGACACAAAAGGCCTTTAATCTCACCTGAAAGCCACAGCTCAGCATTTTGTCGGTGTGAGGCTCCTTATCCAAGGATAAATAGATGTTCTGACAGCACTCCTGTGTGTTTTGCTTGTTGGGAGCCACATGTGCAGCCTCCTCTGGCTTGTTTGCTTACTCTGAGAAAAAACAGCTGATCAGGAACTCTGCCAACCCAATGTAGCCTGACTTTCAAGCCTTGGAAAAATGTGTTCTTTCAAGTCTCTAACAGATGGACACCTAACATTATTAGTTACTTTGGGAAAATGATATTCCAGGCTTCAAAACGAGTTAAGGAGGAGCATACAGCCCTGGTTTTTACAGCTCTTTCTAACTGAAAAGTACCCTCAGCAAAATGTTCACACATCAGTGTGAGTGAAGAGCAGAATATCATACACAATAAATTGGAACCACAAGCAAAAGGACGTCACTGCTCCTCTTTTCCTGAAGTTTCTCCCTCTCACAATAAGGGCATGTTTTCATTCTCCTCCTGACAGAAAAGCATGGTGTTCCCTGTACAAGGCCAAGTGAGGACTGTCACCCTGGGGGCTTTCATTAAAATAGTGCAAACACACACTGATCTCAACAAAACACCTCTCATTTGAGAACTGGTGAGGAAAGGAGAGATCCCCCAGTCCTTCAGCTGCCTAACAAAGCAGAGTACAAAGGCAAGGCTTTGATACCACAAACACAGAGTGAGCTTGGGAGCAGATGCTGCAGTGCAAGATAATTTTCCACAGCTTGGAATGAGGGTGTTAAATTGTTATTGAAAAACTGAAAACACCAAAGTGCTGTAGGATGAGAGAGCCATCTGAGATACAAGTCTTTAATTAGTATTTAGCATGGTGGGAATAGCATGGTAAATGCCTTCTAGCCTTCCCCTAGCACATCAAGCTAGTGTTTAAAATGATTTAATTGTCACCTGTCTGCCGTGCAGCAGCCGCCTCCCTCTTTTCTTTTGTTCATAAATACCTACAGCCTTCCACAGTGTCACCACATTGCTGCAGCCAGCATGTCAGCTTGACTTGTTTTGCAGGCATTCAGCAGTAACCAGACTTTGGGTACTTTTGATGTATAACAACCTGATAACCCTCAAAAGGAGGGGGGAAATCCCTGTTTCCTATGAAACCGGTCTGTCAAACCTGAATGAGGAGTGCTGCTCTGCCTCTCTGCCCCAACGGGCTGTGCAGGAGTACCCTGATCCAGCAGCTGCTTTTCCTCTGTCCTTGACTCCTGAGGAGGGCAGGAGCTGTGGCTAGCCAATGCTGAGGATGGGTGCTATAAATGCCAAATCCACTTTGTCAATTAAATATAATTTGGTTTATTAAAAAAATAAAATTACCAAATTTCAGTAAAACCAACAAGTGGAGTTATGGTGACAATACCCGGGGATCACCAAAGGGTGAACAGGAAGCAGCCTCTACTGCACTGCAGTCCCCAGGGTTCACGAGTTGGCCCCTTCTGGGGTCCAGGTTTTATACACTTTATTTTGCCCCTGGCATAAGATTTCCGCACAGTTCTTTGTTTCCTTGGAAGAGTTATTCGAATGCATCACTGTCCTTGGTCTGCTGAATGGGGTCTCCTATGGGATGGAGAAATGTCAATTTCTCTTCTCCAATGGGTGAATGGAAGACAAAATTTTGAATGGACAGAAATTCTCCTCCTATGATCAGCTTGATGGTGGAGCTCTGATGGCTCTGCTGCTTTTGGGAGGAGAACTCATTGCTTATCTTAATGTGTCCTCCTTTCTGATGCCAATGGCAGCATCTCCAATTCCTGGCATCGCATTGTCCTCTGAATGGTGGTCTCTGGGTGTTGCCTGCCTCGGAATTTGTCAATTCAGTGGCTGGCTGGAACTAGTGTTACATTCTACAGAACATATGTACAGTTTGCATTTACCAAAACATGATTTAACATACTATAATCCATAAAACCACGAATTAACATACTATATTTACCACAGCAGGGTTTTGCTCTGTGCTGAGGGAAGGAGCCTTTTGCAGAATGCCCCTGTATGGAATCATCTGCCTTGCAGCAAAGCAGCCTGACAGAGCAGGACACAGGTGACACAGCTCGACAGAGCAGCAGTGGCAGCTGGGCATTTTCAACCCCCTCAAGCAAAGTTCATCAGATCACACACATGAACTTTGGGGATGGCTTCTCATGAGCCATACCAGTTCTTTGTTGTTTCTTTCCTTTGGAATAATTTTCTTTTACAGGCAAATACCAAGTTCCTCAAGTGACATAAGGTTCACAGTTGTAGAAGATATATTTCAGGCAGTGCTGCTCTGCCTGGTTCCTTATGATGCTTTGCCTGATCTGACTTTACAATGCCAGTGGTTCCCCTCAGCTCAGCTGTCTCTGTGCATCAGTCAGAGAAGAAAGGAGACTGTGCCTGACCAGCCCCTCTCAGAAGCTCGTGGAAATCAAGGGTTTCCTTTTCTACACATTTCAGTGGGCTGTGGCTCTGCCTCTCAGAGCCAGTGTTTAATGAAAGCCATTAGCATTTAAATGTACTGAGAAATGGCTGTGCAAGCTTATTGAAGTTCCAGCATATTAAGTGATAGAAGAAGCAATATCACCCCTAACAGTGTTTTCCTTCAGTTCAGTAGTCTGACCTAATACAGATTTTTCTCTATAATGTCTGTTTTACAGAGAAATGCACTTTAATGGAGAGTAAAATACCTTGTGGATAGAAAGCCAAATTTGCCTTAAGAAGCATGAAATCTAATTCCTTGTGCTGAAGTTGTCTGCTGAACAGCTTGATACACAACTACATCTCACCAGGTGCCCATTCCCATCTGTGAAATGGAAACATTTATATGTTCTCCCTTTGCAGAATGATTAGAGATAACACTCTAGGAACAATAGGCTTTGCTTACATGCAGCAGATAGCCCTTGTTATCTACCTAATGTTGTTCATCATGAACAGGGTTAAATAAAAAGCATGTTTACATGAACCATATATTTCACTCCCAAGGCTTCTCACCCTTTTTGTCACTTCTCTATCAGTGATTCCTGATCTCTCTAACAGTGATTCCCTTAAGGGGCTGTGTTCCCAACGGCAGTGGTTCATATTTACACTTAAACCTTTGCATTATCTGTGACTGACACCCTTAAGAGAGCCTCTTCTCTCTATATTATAAAGTGAGCATGGTGTTGTTTGTTCACAGGCTGCACTTGATGACCTTGGAGGTCTTTTCTTATCTCAATGCTTCTATTATCACATTTGGTGCTCTTGATCCATCTTATGCAGTTAAGGAGCCCCAGGGAAAAGACAGACTTCTGCTTATGCTCTGAGGAACTAAAGTAAGTTGGAGAGATAAAAAAAAAAAAGTGAAATGGCCACCAGCAGGGCAGAACCAGTTAAGAGCTTTTTCCTGATGATTTTGTATCTCGGTATCTCATTTGTATTAATGAGTAAGCTGAAACGACTACATGGCATAGAACTTCCTGAAACAGTGGCCAAACTTGACTCTTTTGGTTTTAGTTTTGTCATGAACCTCAGTTAAAGCAAAAGACAGGAGGCCAACAATTACACCTGAGTGTTTTCTCTAATCTGTACCTGGCCAAAGACTTCTGGCTTTGTGTACACAAGGGCTGAAAACCCCTGCACCTCCTTGTCCTGATGATTAATGCTTTCTCCCCTTGCCTGTAGTCCCCGAGGCACTTGGTGTCAGCAGAAGTCAATACTTCAGTAGATAATAAATCACTGTTTCCTCTACAGGGGACAGTGGTTTTGTACCCCTTCCCCCTCTGGCCAGCTCAGCACAGTGAGCAATTTTCCACACTCTGTGATCAGTGCAGAATGGTGATAACTGGAAGCAATCAATAGCTGCGGTGTCACCACACCTTGGGGATCCTGTTTGCTCCTTTGGGTCAGCAGCTCAAGTCTCTTATCACCAGAGAATCTGTAAAAGCAAGGCATTAATGGCCACTGGCCAGAATCCAAAGTGAGCTAGCAGCTGAGTAAATGACACTCAGCAAAATGATGGATTTAAAATTTTGACTCACTCTTCTGTTGTGATTGCTTAGAAATTTGCATATTATTTAAATGAATATCTTTGCAGTTCATACATCAAAAAAATGGTCTTAAGCCAGAGCTTTTGACAAATGGTAACTGCATTTTAACTGAAGCATTCAATGTCATTCAATGGAACATTGTAATCATTTTTCACTTTCCTACACAAGTGACAAAATTTCTTTTCCTTGTCTGGCTTTCAGTTCTTTGCTTTCTAATTTCCTTCCTTCCCTACCTCTATTTGCTACACTTAAAAAGGGAGAAGGTTAAGGGAAAGGAGGAAGAAAGTAAAAATATAAAATCTTTGGTGGCTCATTTTTGACAAAAGTATGTAATAAATTATTCATTTGTTGCACATGACTTTAGAAAGGTTGTTAGGAGAAGTTATGAGAACTCAAACCAGCTGAAACTCTTAGGTCATTAACAAAACAATTCAAATAAGGGAGAAAATTCAAACTGCAGTAGATGAAACAAACCCCATGTTGTGACCAAGCATCCTCCTCCTGCAGGCCAGGTGCTGTCCCCAGCCCTGCTCACTGTCCCCCAGCCCTGCTCACTGTCCCCAGCCCTGCTCACTGTCCCCAGCCCTGCTCAATGTCCACCAGCTTTCTGTGGCTCCTTAGCCCACAGCAAATTCCACATGGCCACCTCCATGGATCTCTGGGTGTTATAAATGTCCAGCCAATAAATATTTTTTATTAATTAAAGAATTACAGAACAAAAGTTTGGGTACGCCAGCAATGGGAAGTTCAGTGTCGATGCCCGGGATCAGCACTGGGTGAACCTCAACCACGGCCTCTATTGCACTGTAACTCCCCCTGTTCCCAAATTTGGCTCTTTGCAGGGTCCCCTTATATACAGTTTATTTTGCAGAGTATTTCCCCACAGTTCTTTGTCTTTGGTCCTTCTTCTTCACATTCATTTCTGCCCTCCAGTCTGCTGAATAGGGCTTCTGAGGGAAGATGAATATTAAGTCCATTCCTTCAGAGCATGAATGGGGAGATGAAATCATGAATGAAGAGGCATTCACCCCAATCCATATCACCCCTGATGGCTGTGATGGCTGGGTGCTTCACAGTTCCACTGGAGGACTGATTCTGATCTTGGTCCACCCTTTATTCTGGTATTAATGTTGTGCTTCCTGATTTGGATTCATGGCCTTGAGTGTTGCTCATCCTAAAATTTGTCGGCTTCATACCCGACCTGCTTGTACATTCTATTTTATAAAACATATTTCACATCACTTTTTCTATACACAATAGCACAAATTATTCTACTGCATTTATCACACTGGGGAAACATCTCCCCTCAAGCTGCCCTCTGTGACCTACTCCTCTCCTGGTGGCTCCTCTTCCCAAGGGTTTGTCTGTGCTCCAGGGTGTGGGAAATGGATTTGTAGAGAATTTTTTAACTTTGACAGAAAGTTCACAAGGCTTCTGATTCTGGTGGCGTGAATTGTAACGTCTGTATTGTCTCACCCTTCACATGAGACTGAAAATGGAATAAAAGTTTTTAAAGTGCCTCTCGGTTGCCCCATCTCTGGGTCAGAAAAGGGGATAATCCACCACCAGGGGATCTCCCTTCCCTCTCCAGAGACCCCAGCCACGTGGATCAGATTGATTCTGTAATCTTATGGCAAGGAAAATTGATGTTTTTGGCAAGGCAGAACAGAGGATAAAGCCTGGGATGTATCAGATAAGGGAAAGGGACAAAAGAATGTGATAGGATTAAGCAGAAACCTGCATGTGAGAGCCTCAGTCCATCTTTTTATTTATTTCCTTTGCCACCTTTTTTTATGTGGTTCTTCAGTGAAAAAGCTTTTTTAGGTGATGTAGATGTCTTGCATTTTGCTTTGACACATGACAATTTATAACTGCATTCTATTTCTTGTAGATCTATTGCTCCTCCATATTTTTCTTATATCAGCAGTTATTCAGAATAAAGGAAAGGGGATAGTGTTTGGACATATTTTAAGCAGAATGAAGGATTTCTTTTCAATGAAAATCCACTTCTGTGTTTTAAAGAGCAAATATCTGTCTGTCTCATGACTTGGAAAATCTGTGACAAGTCCAGGAAGGTTTTTTCAAGATCTCCAACTAATTTATGGCCCAGCCTAAACCCGTCAGAGCTGATGGGAGCCTTTGCTGACATTGATGTGCTCTGAGTCAGGACCTTGGGCCTGAGATTAAATCTCAGTGGTACCAACACCGTGCAGTGCTTAATTAAATGGAGACACTCAGATGTGCAGTGAGACACCCACAAGATCCCAGCACACTAATGAGGGTCTTGATACCAAAAAGGAGCGATAATTTCAGCTCCACCTTTCTCAAATGAGCTCTTTTAGAGTTATCCCAAACCCAGGAACTATTTTGTTCCTCAAAGTGCTGTTTCAGTCTAGTGTTCAGATACACTACAACTAATTAATTCTTGAGGTTTCTCGTTTTTATCCAGTATTTTTTTTTGTATTTAAAAGGGTTTGGGGAGGTAGAAGAAATGCTTCTTTCAGTCTCTGTTATCTGACATGTGCTACACCAATTTACTCTCGCTGTGTAAAGTCATCAAGTCTAATAAGAAAGGAAACAGTCTCAGCACAATGAGTGACACTAATTTCAGTGACTAAATCTAAATATGCTCTGTATGTTTCTGTAAGACCTTGCCTTTCCTAAGAATTCAGGTATTCACCAAAATGATATTCTAGAAACTCATGGTCAGTAAAGAGAGAGGTCATGGGCCACTCAGTAAGTAGGAACATAAAAATTTGAATTTTTGTTTCTGAACAGGCCTCTGTCTGCCAGAGAGCAAAAAGATCCATCTGGAGAATTCTGAGCTGACAGAAAACCTTCCAGGGTGGTTTCTTAAAAAGTTTTTATGCTGTTCATTGTCACTACAGAATATTCAACCCTACTATTCAAAACACTATAATACATCTTCCTGTTGGCTTCCTTTCCTTACCCCTACTTACCTTATTTTTTACATTCTAAAAAATTCCATTGTTTCTACTGGAAAGTGTTCCTGGTAGTACAAATCATGGTCACTGCTTATATAAGCTTGCTTTCCTATTTGCATATTCATAACAAGGCTGAGAAGTAAGGAGCCATTAAAGCCAAAGCTAAATGAAAATATTTCAAATTTATTGGCAAAATGTTTCTCAGATCCCTAATAGTATGCAGTTCTTCTTAGCAAGCAGTGTTGGTAAATTAGAAATTTACATTAACAGCCTTGCTAATAACTTAATTTCCGACCCTCTACCCAGGAGCTCTGAATCCATAGAGGGAGTTAATTACCTCTTGACTGCAGCAGTGGTTTTGAAAAGGAACCTTGGTCTAGTCAACACTTGCCTGGTTTTGTTTGCCAGTAATTGTCAGGGACAGAGCTTAAGAAGCAAGCACACGTTACTGCTAAGATTCCCACAGAAAAAAAAAAAAAAAGCATCTGGGGGTTTTTGATTCAAGTTCAGTCTGTCAAGGAGAAATGGAAGCTGGAAGCCACAAAACGTTATGCAATTAAAAATAAAAAAAAAAAAAGAGGGGAAAAAAAAGAAAAACAAAAGAAAAACAAACCAAAACCCAAGAGACAGTTCACAACAGGGAGACATAAGTGGGTTGAACAGTACTTAAAGTACAATTATATTCTGAGAGGTGACTTTGGGAAAAGTCATGATCTGACTGAAGAGTTCTGCTGTTGAGACTCATTTGGATCCTGTCTTTAGACCAAAATTGTGTGTAATATCTGAATCATGTTAAATATATTTCTTTTCCCATCATATAATTCAAGAAATTTATTCAGTGTTTTAAAATGAATGCATTTATATAAAAAGACAAATGACAAGTGTACCTAAATAAGTTGTGTCAGTTGAAGCCCCAATATTTTCCTGCTGTTTTATCTACCCTTGCACACACAAGTACTTATAAATATATATATTACATAGAGTAATACATGTTGTTTAGTAATAAGAGCAGTTTGTTGGGTAATTTCTGCCTCATTGGAGCCCCCCCTACATTTTAGCCCTACATTTTATTATGTCTATGATTTATGATGGAAAATAAAGTGTCTTTGCTGGCTAAAAATGCAAAACTAATCAGAATTCCAAGAAGGTGGCATAAGGTGAGAAAGTGCACCTGTGCTGTGCTCAAGTGACAAAGAGTTAGAAGCTATTCAGCTATAAAATAAAACCTGTAAAGCTACAGATACATATAAAAAGGGAAAAAGGCATGTGCCATCCCAGTCCCCTGGTGCTTTTGTGATGCCCTAGGGACATCACAGTGGCAGGAACTCTCCTGGGGTGGCAGCTGCTGCCCAGGCAGGGGGTCTGAGGGCAATCCAAGAACTTCATTGCATTGAACTTTCTATATTTGGATAATTTCAATATTAGATGGAATTTTAAAAGCCTAATTTCCCGTTCTGTTAACATCATCTTTGAGGCAGACTCTCCACAATAAGCTTCAAACTTCTTTGGATGGGGTGAATTGGCATCCTTGAATCTGTCCAAACATATGTGTCCAATAAATCCCAAATTTAAAAATCCATTTGTAATACATCATTATAAAAAAAA